>BSBK01000014.1:0-600000 GCA_027943335.1 Chamaecyparis obtusa | reverse complement strand
AGCTGATTAACAAACATAGCAGTAAATAGAAAGAACTCATAACACATCATATGTTCTCGAGGAAACCCTGGCCAAGGGAAAACCCTGGTGGGGATGGTACCCACAAAGATCACTAATCAAAAGTATCTTGTTAGGGATATTGGACCCTGTTAGGAGTCAATTTACAATATATATTAGATCTGTCCTAGTTAAAGGACTTTAGGCCTTGTTAGAAGCCTTAACCCTGTTAGGAGTTAGATTACAAAACCTGATCACCAGCTGAGCTCACTGCCCAAATAGGTAATACAAAATTTTTATAATTGTAATATGGTACTACTTACAACTTCACATCAATAGCCTTTGCTACTATCACAATAAAAAACTATCGCAAGTTATATTTTCTTTCTTTTTACATATCACACTTCTCTATTTCATTACATTTCAAGTATGCCTAATATATGAGTTATTAAAGCTAATAACTTTACATGGTCATCTTCCAAAATATTTATCCAAGAGTAAACATCTAGGATTTCATCCCTTCATAATGTTAAGTCATTATTTTGACAAGCAAAAATAATCCCTTAACTCTTTTGCTAATATTGTCTCCAAAACTGTTCTGTCTGCAAAAACTATCTTCGGTAAACTTCAAATAACTTTGTTTGTACTATTTCAAACTTTATGCACGCTGAGATGGGGTATCCTCATACTCTATAGAAGCTTTAGTTAACTACGCAAACCAAAATATTTCTCCAGTGGACGTCGCCAACTAAATCTTCATCAGGTGCTCTGTTAGGATCACTGTATCCATACTTAGACAATTTCTTCCTTCAACTTGCCATACTTGCATTCCAGATTCTATGCTCTCAATAGAGATCACATGTTGCCATAATGACAACATCTATGCATCCACATTAGCCAAATTTCAAATAGGCTCTCATTCTAAGAGTAATTAAACACCCCATCCACATAGGAGGCAACAAGTCACTTCACAATGAATTTCAGATTGAGTAATTCGTACTCTCTCTTGTAATTCGATCATGTGAGTAATGACTATGTTGCATTTGTGCCTAATTTAGAGGTCCACATTTAGACACACATGAGACCTAGGACCTATTCACTGATCATGTGTCGGTCATTCTCATCATTGAATTTTTAGGTAACTGGATAAATCAATACAATGCCCACTAGTGATGAAACCATAGACATATGAATATCAATTTGTATGCACAGGAATCAATATAGCACCCACTAATTAGGAAACCATGGACATATGAATATTGATTTTATATGCATAGGAATCAATACAACACCCACTGGTTAGGCAACCATGGACATATGAATATTGATTTTATTTTTGGAATGTCAGATTAGATATAAGCATCAAGGCACAAATGCCAGGGTGACCTGAATATCATGTCCATTTTGATATAGAAATTTGTATAAGCATCAAAACATAAACGTCATGATGACCAAAATATGCCTTGTGGTACAAACACATCAAGTAGTCAAGAGATCATTCTAAATCCAATGTGAATTACCCGTAGTGATCCTTTATCGTTCACATCCTTAGGTAAGATCGCATTTCATAGTAGGAGAAATAACTCACTAAGAAAATAGTTAGATCAAACTTCCTTGAATTTTTTGGGTATCAATGGTTGAGGTACGCATGGCCATCCAATTCAAGATAGAGGCTCTTACAGTCAGACACCATTTCAATCCAGAATTTCCAAAGTTGTTACATTTCCACATACAAGAAGAAAACAAAGAAAAGACTATGCCCCCAGTCATCACTCTCTAAATCTTGTAAAGGACATCATCAAAGAGCTCAAAGGGAGAAAATATGCAAAAATCTTAATCCGACTCAGTAAGCATACAATGTAATACCACTCCTATGGTGATACTTAGACTTTTCTGAGTTGGACATTTTATTATCATTATGGTCAAGACTATACATTTACATTTATGTTTTGTGGATGATGACATGATGAATATGCTCATTTATGGTTAGTAATTACATGTTTATGAGATTAGAAAATTATCTATTTTTATATGGATCTAACCCAATTATTTGAATCTAACGACTATCATGATGTTTTATGTTTCATGGATGTGTCTGATGTTTTTTTCATGACTCGAGGATGAAGTCGTAGTTACTCACTTAGTTGAGGTCCACACGATGTATCGATCCTGGTCATCTGCTTGCATATATCTGATTTGTATCTCCATATGTATATATATGTATCTCTTCTTGGTGATGCAGGATTGCAGGTACCAGGTGTCGTCTCCACCTGGCTTCACAGGTCTGAGCGATCCCTCAAAATCCTTGATCGTTGTTGTTGTTACGGAGGTATCACCAGGTCCACAAGAAGAAACTTCACCTTTGATCCTTTTATCCTTAGGTGGGAAGTGTCGAGTCAGTCCCTTGTGTAAATGTCTTATGTAGTTTTGTAGTTGATGGAATTGTGGATCTTGTAGCTAGTTCTTGCCTTCGTGATATGTTCAATTCTGTTAGTAGATCATGGATGTAGATTATTGTTCATTTGAGGGTATGATTTAGTAGCGTATCTCATCAGGAGCAATTTTGAGTGCAATTAAATCATGTGGTTTTAATACCCATGATAAGGATTAATTTTATGGTATTTTAATGTCTAAGGAAATATTAATAACAAAAGGTTTTAAATAATAGTGGTAAAATTCTAACCTATGTTAGTGGCTACTTAATATATGCATATATATTTTAGAATGGGGATTAAGGTATGAATAAACAATATAGTTTATAATAATGTTATTCTAATGTTTAACATTAATAATAATGTGCCTTATTTATGGTATTATTTTATAATACTAATAACGACAAAGAGTCTATAGCAATAAAAAAATAATAATATGTTTTATAATAATAATATTATGCTTGTAATAATATTTATAATAATAATAATATATATACACATAGGCATATGGGTGCACACTTATGCATATGCATACATATATTTATATATAATTATTACCATGTAATTATTTATTATAATTAGATCAATTAGCGGTATGGTAAATAGGATTATCCTATTACCATTGTTAAATAATTTAATAAATTGTTTTGAGATTATAATATTTATTTTAATATCCTTAAATTTAGGGACTTAGATTATAGTCTATTTATCCCTTTTCGGGAATGAGTTTTAAAAAAACCATCTCATTAACGGATGGATAGTTGAGATGGTTGCACCAGTTGGATTACCTATGCAACCTCCTCCATCCTATTTACAAGAAAGATTTCCTGTGTAAAAGGAGTTGGGGGAGAAGAGTTGATTGGGAGAAGAGGATTATTATTATTATTGTAGGAAATTTATCCTGTGAGTTTGGCATTTGGATTGTTACGGGTAGAGGCTGGAAGATTGCAAGCAAAGGGATTCAAAGGAGTGTTGGAAACATTGGAGAGGGTTTGATCTTCCTTCTTCTCCAACTGGTCTTCACAGGATTCCAGGTTGGAATCCATCCTGAGAAGTAGATTTATTTTGTAGAATGAATGTAAAATCTAGATTTCTGGAAAAGTTTATGTATATTGTGCTATGGTTGCAAAATATATATATATATGCATTATTGTAGTATTATTATCTTGTGTATATGTATGATCTATTACTCGATGAGATTATGATTGTTTACCTTTTTGTTTAGAATCGAAAACTATATATATATATGTTTTATTTTCTATGTATTTGAAATGTGTTTGTGGAAAGTTATTTTACGAATGTTTGTATGTTCACTGTGGTGAAACCTCCCTGGGAGGGTAGAAGTGGTTTTGATCTGGTAGGGTAGTGTATTTTACTGTCATTGGATGTATTATGAATGCTTCCAGATTTTAGAACTTTTGTTGCAACCTTACTGTTTCATGTCTATTTATGTGCCACCTTTCTTTTCCCAGATCTAGAATATATTTGTTAGATAGATAGGGAGGATTGATGGGCCGTTTCTGAAGGGAAACTAGGATATCTCAAATGGGTCATGCTCATTTTAGGCAACCTTAGTCCCCATAACGCCCAGTTTTACCCGCAAGACAAAGTTGACAGTCGTTCTCTGCAGTTCCAGTCGGCTCAGTGTGTTAACCGAGCTAGGTCAGTAATGTGTCAACCGAGTTAGGTCGGTAATGTGTTAACCGAGTTAGGTCGGTAATGTGTTAACTGAGTTAGGTCGATAATGTGTTAACCGAGTTAGGTTGGCAATGTGTCAACCGAGTTAGGTCGGTAATGTGTCAATCGAGTTAGGTCGGTAATGTGTCAACCGAGCTAGGTCGGTAGTGTGTTAACCGAGCTAGGTCGGTAGTGTGCTAACTGAGTCAGGTCAGTTTAGTGTTAACCGGGCCAGGTCGGTAGTGTGTCAACCAAGCAATACTGTGTCAACCGACCAGTCTAGTATAAACTGAGGAAAATAGGATTCAGACTTTATACAATTATAACATTAAGTATAAGAAATTAAAGTACGTAAACTTATACGTAAATGTTATATTATAGTACGTAAACTTATACTTAAATATTATAAACTTATACTTTAAGTTATACTTGTATAAAGGGATTAGGTACCCTTTGAATCCATTGGAATAGGTTTCAGGTTCCTAGGAGTTAAGTTGTAACTTTTAAATTTTAGATTTTTAATTAAATCAGACTTAGTCAATTTTTAGGATTAGCCAGGTTTTAGGTATAGAAAGAAATTTTGTATAAACCTGAAGATTGTTCATTCCTTGTTTAGTGGAGATTATTTTCAGTACATTTAGATGCCTTTATTGAGATAGAATGTTTGTAAGGAGCAGTTTAGGGTTTAGATTCTTCTAAGAGGATCAAGACATTTTAAACATTCTTAAACGTACCTAATTTCTCTAAACATACATAACTATCCTATTATTTCCAATTCTTTGTAGCAGTTTTCAAATGTGTTTACAATGTGCTTCTACTATGTGTATGATGTAATTGTGATGTATGGGTTGAGGGTAGAAAACCTAACGACACCTAGTGAGTGGCTCTCAGTGTGGGGCCGGGGCCCTAAAGTGGCTAGAACCAGGATAACCGACTGAAGAGTTATTTAACAAGTGAAAATTTAATTAAACTGATGGGAATGGGTTAAAACATTAAAAAGATTAAATGTGCCTCACCCATGCCATTATTGCTAGTAAAGGCTATGGATGGGAGTGGGAGAAGGTACCTATGTGTAGGTACGATCGAATGGCACTTGTCTGTATGAAAGTCATTCGATCCCGCATGTGCCTACTTGGGGGCCGGGGCCCAAAGTGGCTAGTACCAGGACAACCCAAGGAGTGAGGGCTATGCGATGACACTCACTTAGGTTGTTGCTTAGAGTTTCTACCCAAGCCTTAGAACATTTTGGGAAAGATCTATACTTTGACTCTCTTTTCATTTGCTATTTTGGGAAAGATTACCCAACCCTAGGTTTGGCCTAGCTATTCCTTCTTTGTGGACCTTGGTGTTTATCTCCTAGCACAGGGGAGTGGGCCTTATAGGTATCCATGTGGTTGGGTGGTAAACATTTTTATCGAGGTATCTTTTGCAGATACAGTGCTTGAAGATTCATGCTTGCTTATGTACCAGTTTTGAAGAATGAAGGCCTTGTGATTATATTTCATGATGCAAAATCTTGTTACCTCTTATGAGGAGTTGAATGCAATGTAATCAATAATGTATTTCAAAATGATGTAATTGGAATGGGTAGACTTAGGAAGAAGGGAAAAGGGAAATGTGAACTTTATGTTTAAGATGTATGTTGGAAAGGAAAAGGATTTTGTAACATTCCAAATTATGTAACATGCTTTCATTATTGTTGTTTAAGTGAAGCTATTGAAAAACCAAATGTAGTATATTTTAATGTATCAAATGAGTTGGATAAATTTTATAAGTTACATTGTTCATAAAGGATACTTAGGAATATAGATGATTTTTAAATGGAAAGTTGAAATGAAAATATTTTGTATTTCTTAAAGATATGATGCAGTTTGCTTTGAGAAATAAATCTTGTTGTTAGTTTACGTAATGGATTTGAATGAATCATGCATTTAAATGAAAAGGGAACCTTGGAAGGAATCTAAGTTTAAGTTTTGATTACATAACTCTTTTCAAAGTTCAAAATTTTTCATAAATTTTTACTTAGGTTTTCTTTTGTTAAAAGAATCTTTGTTCTCTTCCCTAGTTCCCTTGCGGGGCATGACATACAAGGATATAAAAGCATGTAAAGAGCATAGATTGTTTTCATTTTGTGTTGATGTTTGATTGCATTGATTTCAAGAGGAGACTGACTTACTGAATCGGATGAAGCTTCAAAGGACTCTAATTGGATATGACATGTCTAAAGTATACAGGAGACCATAGGATATGACATTGATTGCCCCAAAGTGTTAAAGCATTGATAGGATACAGAAGCTTGAGCAGATTGGTATACAAACTGACTTATTGAAAACAAATTGGGAGTTATGTGCAAACTAAAGCAAAACTGAAAGTTGGGAAAGACCAAGATTGCGCTGATAGATGGAGCATTTTGAAACAAGTGGTGCCCATTTGTCAAGTTTTCACCATCTTGGTAGAGATTCTATTTTTGCTACCAAGGCGCTTGTTTCCAGGTTTTCACCAAGGCCCTTTTTTCATTTTCTCATTTTTTTGTATTTTTCATTTTTCCATTTTTTTTGATATTTTTGATATTTTTTACTTTTTTTGTGAATCATCAAGGCACCTATTGCTAGGATTTCGCCAAGATGTTCATTTTTTTAGGACCTTTTCCAATTTTAAAGATTTTTTTCAGGACATTTTACCATAGACTAAATGCCTTAGGCATAGAATTTCTTCAGATGGAGAATGTTGATTGGTTCTCAGAGCTGTTCTCCTTCAAGCGTTGAGAGTTGATAGGCACCAGAGCCAAAAGTAGTAGTGATAACAAAGGGACCCAGCTAGTTGGGTTCAAACTTCCCTTGCATTCTTGATGTGATTGATTTTTAGGATTCTCTCTCAAGACTAGATCACCAACCTGAAATTCTCTGTGTCTGACTTTCTTGTTGTAGCCTCTAGATAATCTCTTCTGATATACTTTGAGATGATCATATGTTGCTTGTTTGCACTCATCTAGTAGTTCCAGTTCTTGCAACCTAGACACTCTGTATTCATCATCAGTTACTAGACCATGCATTCTAATTCTTAGTGATGGGATTTCAACCTCAATAGGTAGTACTGCTTCAGACCCATAAACTAAAGCAAAAGGTGTAGCCCCAGTAGGGATTCTGATACTTGTTTTGTAGGCCCAGAGAGCTGGATTGATCATGAGATGCTAGTCTCTTCCTATTTTATTAACTGTATGGTGCAAGATTTTCAATAGATTCTTATTAGAAGTCTCTGCTTGTCCATTCCCTTGAGGATAGTTGATAGATGACCAATGTTGGGTGATCTTAAATTTGGCACATAGATCATCCAAGTCTTTGTTCTTGAATTGTCCCCCATTATCTATGATTATAGAATGTGGGATCCCATATCTGCATATGATATAGTTCAATATGAACATAGATATTTGCTTTCTAGTTGCTTGTGTCAAAGGGACTGTTTCTATCCATTTTGTAAAATAATCTATAGCTATGATTATATGGGTATGTCCATTAGAAGAATGAGGATGTATGACTCCTATAAGATTAAAGGCCCATTGATGAAAAGGCCATTGTGTAGTGAAGGGAATTAGATCTCTCCCTGGAGCATGAATTAGGTTGTCATGTACTTGACACTTTTCACAATTCTTAGCAAATTTGATAGCCTCTTTCTCCATTTTTGGCCAATAGTACCCAACCCTAATAAGTTTTTGAGCTAGTGTTAAACCATTTGAGTGTGACCCACAAATACCCTCATGGACTTCCTCTAATGCACATTGAGACTCTTCCTACTCTAAACATCTAAGTAGCATACCATCTAGACCTCATTTGTAAAGATCATGACCAATGATGACATATCAGGAGGCATTATGAATAAGGTATCTCTTTTCATGGTGGTTGAAGGTATCGAGAATGATTTGGTCTTTGAGATAGGAGAATAGGTTTTTGTATTTGGATGAATAATGACCAATAATAGTGCAGATCATGTGGGTTTCAGGGGAATCATATGTACGATAAGATAGTGCTTCCACTAGGAACTCATAGTGTAACTCATGTTCAGGCTGCTATAATAAAGTAGATAGTGTTGTGATTGCATCAGTAGCCTTATTCTCTATTCTAGGTATTTTCTCAAATGTTATAGATATGAAATACTTCTTGAGATCATCTACCATTCTCTTGTAAGGAATGAGCTTTTCATCTTTAGTTTGGTACACATCATTGACTTGATGGATAACAAGTTGAGAGTCTCCATGGATGTGTATCTCTATTACTCTCCACTCAATTGCTATTTTCATACCATTAAGAAGGGCTTCATATTCTGCAATATTTTTTGTGCATGGGAACTTTAATCTGAATTCTTTTGGGATCGAGTATCCTTGAGGAGTTATGAACAATATGCCCACTCCAAATCCATTATGTGTATAGGAGCCATAAAGAATAATTGCCATTCTCTAGAAGAAAGAGTCATGATAGAGGAATCTAGAAATTCCATTTACATTGGTGTATCATCAATCATAGGTGCATCTGCTAATTGATCAACAATAACCTATCCTTTTGTAGCTTTTCTCTCAACATATTCAATGTCAAATTCACTTAAAAGCATGACCCACTTAGCTAATCTACCCGTGAGGGGAGCTTTGCTTAGAAGGTACTTGAGTGGATCAATTTTAGCTACCAAATGTGTGGTGTGGGCTAACATGTAGTGTCTCAGTTTCTATGATGCAAAGATCATAGCTAGACAAGCTTTCTCAATCATTAAATAGTTCTTTTCATATACAACCAATGTTCTATTGATATAGTATATAGCTCTTTCCTTTTTATTCTCATCATGTTTGTGCTAGCAATGCCCCCAGTGATCTTTCTATTGTGGATACATATAAGATCAATGGCTTCCCATGAATAGGAGGCATCAAGATAGGAGGATTTGATAGATATTGTTTGATATGATCAAATTTCTTCTCACATTCTTCATTCCATGCAAAGGTCACACCTTTATGTAATGTTTTTGTAAAAGGTTGTGATATGACTGCTAGCTATGATATGAATCTTCTGATAGATTGAACTCTCCCTTGTAATGTCCTCATTTGATTGATGTTTTTGGGGGGTTGCATCTCCATTATAGCCTTTACTTTAGCTGGATCCTCTTCAATGCCCTTCTTTGAAACTATGTATCCCAAGAGTTTTCTAGAAGTGACACCAAAAGCACACTTCTTAGGATTTAGTCGGAGACTAAAATTTTCCATTCTGTCTAGTATCTTTCTCAAGTAATTTAGATGTTTAGCTCTAATCATAGATTTTGCTAAAGTATCATCAACATAATCCTCCATAGTTTTGTGCATCATGTCATGAAAAATAGAAGTCATAGCTCTCTGATATATAGTACCATCATTCTTAAGCCCAAATGGCATGACATTCCAATAGAAGGTGCCCCATGC
Source organism: Chamaecyparis obtusa (assembly GCA_027943335.1). Classification (NCBI taxonomy): domain Eukaryota; kingdom Viridiplantae; phylum Streptophyta; class Pinopsida; order Cupressales; family Cupressaceae; genus Chamaecyparis; species Chamaecyparis obtusa. Next base: position 590,460 of record BSBK01000014.1, on the reverse strand, counting down.
ACATGTAAAAGTAGTTTTCTCTTGATCCTCTGGAGCAATTTTTATTTGATAATATCTAGAAAAACCATCCATTAAGGAATACATCTTGAAACCTGCAGTCATGTCCACTATCATATCAATGTTAGGTAGCGGAAAATCATCCTTAGGGCATGCTCTATTTACATCTCTAAAGTATGTGCACACTCTGATTGATTTATCTGGTTTTGAAACAAGTACAATATTAGAGATCCACTCTACATATTCAATAACTCGGATGAATCTAGCTTTTAGGAGCTTCTCTAATTCAACTTTTACCAAGAGTGCAACATGAGGATGCATCTTTCTCAAATTTTTCTTAATAGGTTTGACATGTGGAGCTATACATAAATGGTGCATTATAAGATTAGGATCCAACCCTGGCATATCTAAATATTTCCATGCAAAGTTGATCTTCTTGTCTATTAGGAATGTTGTAAATTTTTGCTTCTCTCCTTCTGATAAGGATTGTGCTACATGAATCAAATGTGGTTCCTTTGTTGTTCCCAAATTTATAGATTGAGTGGGCTTAATTAGAATTGGAGACCTGTCCTATAAATGACTCGGAAGGACATCAAATATCTCATCCTTAGGTGCCTTAGAGAGGTTTTCACCTTTGGATATGTCTTTTATTTTTACTTTTGTAGGTTCTAAGATTTCCACAAAGTGGTTTTCACCCTCAAAACTCCTTTTCTTTTTATTCTTTTTTTTTTTACTAAGATACTTGATGTCCAACTCCATCATGCTGACACTCAGTTCACTAGTGGAAGTCCTCATAGGCTCAACTACATTTAGGTAGAAAGCAAGGGCATAGTCATTCAGGAAGGTATAAATACCATGGCTCAGATTTGTGGAGGTTTGATCAAGAAGTTCAGGATGTTGGATAGTCAAAATGGGGAAAGATTGGGAGATAGTGTTTATGGATATGGATCTATCATCATTGGTCCTAACCTGATGCTCGAGTTCAAAGGTGATATTACCACTTAAGACATTCAATTCATGAATAGGCTCAATGTCATTGTGGGAGTCCAATTCAGCCTTAGGTGGATCTGACTCGATAAGTTCATTACTTCACTCTAGACTTAAGTTGGGTGTAGGTGCATATTGGTGAATAACATCAACATGTTTTTCTATGATAAGCTCATCTTCCTCTGGAATGGCTCCCCATTCATAGTCATTAGATTCTTCATCTATGCCTCTAGGAAATCTAAGAACATGAGTAAAGTTAGGATGAATACCCCAACAAGGGTTACCCTCATATTCTAATTTGAATTCATACTCATGGGAATCTATCTCAGAATAACTACCACCTTCCTCTTCATCTATTTGATTGTCTTTGAGATGAGCTAGTTCTTTTGTTGCAACTATCTCTTTCTCTATAGTAGGTTGTTGTGTTTCTACTACATTAATTATTTTTATTGGATCATCTTCAGCTTCAAGGAGATCTTTGATTTCTTTAGGCAAATGCTCATAAGGGATAAGTTCTTAGCTGTCTGAATCACTATCTGATGGCTCAGTTTCTTCCTTCTTAAGAAGGGCTTCTCCTAGTGTGATCTACTCTATGAAATTAGAACAATTACCTTTGAGGTGGAAGGGTTTCTTTTCAAAGCCTAAGCCAATAGTATCTTTGTTTTCTCTACTAGTATGTGAAATAGGTGTCATAAGACCTTCTCTTCTAACTCCTAGAGATCCCTTACCTAGATATCCCATCTTAGCTATCAATTTATCTCCTAGACCATATGACTTAGAAGGGATTTTGGATACTGTAGAGTCACTAGTTTGAACAATTTGAGATCCAAGTTCATCCTTGTATAGCCATGAAAGCACAACTTCATCTTCTTCAAATTCTTTCTTGGAGACTTGATCTGCTACAAAATTCTTTTTATATGCCTCAAGAGGTTCTTTAGAGTCTAGTTTGGACTATTTCAAAGACTATCCATAAGACTTAGGTCAGATAGGGAGAGACATTAAAGATAAGACTAGCTCTATAGTATATTCTCCCATACCACTTTCTTTGATATTGACCTCTTTTGCAATGTCTGCCATTTTAGATGTGGATGCTTCTTTTGTTGGCTTAAGAGAAGATTCTTTGTTATTGGTCACAAGTTTATCTGCACTTTCCTTCAATGTATTGCAAGTGGTAGATATGTCTGCTGGAATAGTGACCTCTACTCCTTCATAAGGAAATTTCAAACATTGGTGGAATGTAGAAGGAATAGCTTGCATTTCATGTATCCATGGTCTCCCTAGAAGGATGTTGTAAGCCAAAGGTAGATCAAGCACTTGACATATAGTATCTTTGATGACCGGACCTGCTCTGATAGGTAAGACAATGGTGCCTTTAGAAGATCTTTCTTGTTCATCATAGGCTTTTATAGTTATTTTCTTTCTAGGATCAATAGCCATTTCTAAAAATCCCAATTGTGTGACCAAGCTGTAAGAACAAATATTTAGGCCAGCACCTCCATCTATCAACACACGTTTGACTCTATAGTTATGGATCAAGACTTCTATATGGAAGGGTTGGTTATGTGGGTGACTCAAAGAGTTGTCATCTTCCTCTGAAAAGGATATATACTATGGGGATGTAAGATGTCCAACCATAGTCTAGAACCTGTCTAAATCAAGGTCATCAAGAACATTGGATCTGAGAAAAGCTTTGTCTAGAATAGCTCTATGAGCTGGAGATATCCAAAGCAACGCAAACATGGAGATTTTTGCATTAGTGTGTTGGAGTTGTTGAACAATGCTATAAGATGTGGGCCTCATATCTTTAGGATTGGAAGATTTAGAAGTAGCCTTCTGTTTGGAAGAAAAAGAAAGATTGAAGGGCATCTTAGGGACATTTGATGAATCTAGGATTTGTCTGTTTAGATGTGCCTAAGCTTGTGATCGAGTAACTATGTTAGCTAAAGGATGATCTCTATCTCTTTGCACAATTGTGATGACATTGCAATGCTCAGAGAGACAAGGTTCAACCATATTGATAACAACATTGTTTCCAAGGTAAGCATAATTGACCTTTGCCCCCATATTAGGCTGAGAAGATGAAACTTCTTGACCATGTTTCAAAAATGGTTTTGTGAATGTTGTATGATCGTTAGTGCTCTTATGATTGTCAATGGTGATGTCTCCCTTATCAATCAAATCTTGAATAGTATGTTTCAAGCATAAGCAATTATTAGTTTTGTGACCTTTACCTCGATGGAAATCATAGAATTCATTCTCTCTCCACCATTTTGGTTTAGGATCAGGATCAAATTGTCAGATCTTTGGCAAAGAGATGATGTTATTAGGCAGCATAGTTCTCATAGCTAATTCCAAAGATTCTCCTAGAGAAGTGAACTTTCATTTATTATCAGCGGACCAAGATTTGTATTCTAGCTTCTTTTGAGATGATTCAGACACCTTTTTCTCTGAGGCTTTGATGGTTTGGGTGCCAATAGTTAGATTAAAAGCTAGTGCCTTTGATGGGGCATGGATAGTATCAACAATGCCATCTATGATGATGCATTTATTCTTGTTCCAATTTTTGTTCTTGTCTTTAGAACTAGATTTTGATTCATACTTGTCCTTTTGAAGTGTGATTTCTCCTTTTTTCACAAGTACCTTTTCAATTTTGATCGCATTGTCTACCATCTTATCAAAAGATGTATGATCTTGCATTTTTAAAGGGTAGTTGATCTCAGGGACAAGATTATTGATGAAGATTTCTAGTTTCTTAGTTTCTGGAATAGGTCTAGCATATAGAGAGAATTTCTTCCTCCATCTCTTGAGAAATGTCAGGAATGGTTCTCCTAGATATTGTTTGAGATTGCAGATATCGATCATGGTGATTGGATGTTGGATATTGTAGGAGTATTGCTGATAGAACAATTTGATCAACTCCTCAAAAGTTTTAATAGTAGAAGGAAATCTAGAGAACCAATGGATAGCTACTCCTCCTAAAGATTGAGGAAAGAGACGCATTAGATAGGTTGGTTCATGCATGAACTCCATAGATTGTGTATAGAATTCTCTAACATGATCTTGAGGATCCAAGTGTCCATCATACTTATCATATTTCAACATTTTTACCCTTTTTGGGAATGCTGGTATGTACAAGTCTTTGTCAAATGGAAAAGGACATAAGGCCTCCATGGAGAACTCCTTGGGTTCCTTTTCTTTCTCAAATTTATTAATTTTGACTTGCATGGCATGCATCTGTTTCATCATAGCTATGAGTGGAGTTTCTTCCTCATGCATAATGATATCTTCAACATTAAAGTTGGGAGGAAGTTTAGCTCCTTGATGAGCTAATTGTAAAAAATATGCTTCTCTATCTTCTTTCAAGAAATGCTTCATCATTCTTTTGAAGTTATCATCATTTTGATATTGAGCAATTTCTTCAGGTGTGGGTTCTTGATCTGCACCATGTTGAGATTGAGCTCTTTGAGAGCCAAAGTTTTTCCCTACTTGAGACATGGTAGGAGTTCTCCCTGGGATAGATCGAGGAGGAGTTTGTTGATTACCTCCATGAGTTGATGAAGGAGGAATGTAACCAGTTTTTAATCCAAAGTTGCCAAGACCGTCATCTTCATAAAGACTAGAATTATAGAGTTGTTCAAGAGTTGGACCCTTGGTAGTGGTTATAGGTAAGGTATGGGATGCTTCTCTAGATTTCTTGTGAGAGGAAGCTCTAGTTTCCACCATTAACCTTGGGTGAAGCAAAAGAACAAGATGAAGACAACTGAAGAATGATCTGATTCAAGAAAATCAAATGACGCAACCTTGTCAAGGTTTGGTTGATTGAAGCTTGGATTAGACATAAATGAAGGAGACTATGCCCTGGATGTATGGGTAGATTCCCAAAAGATAGCGGACATGAGTTCACAACACAACCATTTTGATGATTGATTGATTGAAGATTGATAGTTATGACAAGGTTTTGACACAAGATGAGAAAGACTCAAATCAATTAAATAGAAGGCTGGATCAGATTCAAAAAGGCCACTTTAGGAAAATGATTGGATTCTCAGTAGTTGTTGCTATGTTCCCGACATAGTGATTTGTTTGATAGATTCTAGAAATAGGCTGAAAAGGTTGGGTATCTGGCAATTCTGACAACTTTCTGGCAATTTTTCTAAATTTCTCAAACAACTTTCTGTAGGCTCGTACGATAGTGGGTATAGCATGAAACGACCATTTAAAAACTCATACGACTATTGCAAAACTTGCATGACAATTGATAGTAGGGTTTTTGACTTTTTTGAATTGACTAGCAACAAAATTTGCACTACAATATACCAGCTACCATATGATAATCTGGGGGTTCTGAAATGACAATAGCCAAAAGCTGTATGACTTTCTGACTTTACAAGATGGCTTTTGACTCTAGAAAGGTGTTTGACATCAGATTTTGCAATTTTTAGATTTTTGGTTTCAGATTGATTGCAATTTTTACTATCTAGATTTGAAGATTGTAGCAGAGTGATTCATTTTCAATAACTAGATAGATAAACAAGCACAAAAAATAGCAAGCAAGTGATTTCAAGCATGTCTGAAAATAATGAATAGCGGACAAAGCAACCCTGCGCATAAACAATCAAGTGACTAAATTGTGCTAATCCCTAGGAGTGCTAATAGTGTATGATCCAAAAAGTTTTGCAATAATGCGCATATTCCTAGAAAATGAAGATTTGGCCTCACTAGGGTTTTTAGTAATGGTTTGACTCTACAAATTTTGTGATCTCAAGAGGGAAAACTCCAACCCAGGTGCATCAGGGTTTTGACACAGTCTAAGAACTTAATCTTTAGGATCTACTAGGGAGATCTGACAACCCAACAAGAGACCACACCTATGAAGATTTCCTCCACAAGGACATTTATATAGTGGTTGTCACTACCACGACAAAAATGGCTATTACCGCTTGAAGTTCCATCAATGTGGTTGACCCAATTAGGGGATTGTCCACTATGGTTAACCCTCTCTAAAGGTGACTCACAAAATATACCACATGGAGACTGGTTCCAGATTCAAGGATCTGAGTTTCTAGTACTACGCAAAAAGGGAGTAGAGCATAGTCCTCTAGCCTTTTCACTTTTAACCCAAACAAAGTACATAGATTAATCTGACACGCTAAGACCAAGATTATCTCACAAAGATCTATGATGTCAACCACTCATGATCTATCAACCTCTTTAGAGAGAGAATGTATCAATCAAAAGCTGAAGATGCACAAATCTAGTCGAACGTGAGACGCTCTTAGTATCCTCCCTACCTACAAGGGTTCCTTCATTGAGAAGAGTTTCACTAGGAACCCACTCTCTCAAGAACCACGAATAGTGTTCATAGGGCCTATTTACTATGTGTAACAAAGATGCTGAAAAGAAAATCTATGTTCATTTTTATAGCCGAAAATGAAATATGTGATATGAAAGCAATAAAGGTCACACAAGCTTGACACACAAGAGTTCTTTTTAATCCAAATCAAAATGTTATCAGTTGAAAAGGTTACCTAAATTCCTCATAATGTGCTTAGTAGATTTTTACCTATTTTTAGCAACTCTCATGATTTTCTCAATCAAAATCAGTAGAAATCAATCAAAAACAACAAATTTCAATTGTTAATGTTAGCTTTCAGTCCAAATTAGGAAAACAAATCTGGAAGACTACCTGAAAAGTGAAATGACAATTGAAACCTAACACTAAAACTCATACGATGGTGGGTTACCTCCTAGATGATAGTCTAGAAACTCGTACGACACTGGGTGCCACACCAGATGAAAATAGAGATTCCAAATGACACTGTGATTCTGATGGCATGATTCTCGATCAAATCAACTATCGTACAATAGTGGGTATCTCCTGGTATGAGTTTCTGACAAAACTCATATGAAAATTGTACGGACATAAATTAAATATCGTAGCTTGGAACAGAAAATGACAAGATGATAGAAATTGAATGGAAACCCATTTCAGAGCCCCATGGTGGGTGCTAGAAATGTGTCTGTGAATTTTGTACCTGTCTGTAGACACAACACTTTAGTAAAACATTAGAGGTTAGTTAAAATCAAAATCATGTAATGAAATGGAAACTAATCTAACTAGGCGATTTACTACCTTCTAGTAGATGTGAGTTTGTATTCTCAGATTATATCGAGATTAGTGACCTTGACGAAACCTAAACGAAGGATTTGAATGCAAAATCTAGATATGAATTAGATGCAAATTAATCTATATTTTTGGGTTTTCTATGCAAATAAGAATGAGAAATCTGATATGAAATCTAATCTATATGAAAAACTAATATGCAATACAATTAATCTAACAATGATATGCTAAAATATGAATGATCTCACAAAGTTGTTGATTCGCAAAGAGGCTTCAATTCTTCAGATACCAATTCGCCAGCATAAGTTTGCAAACTTATGAGATATGATTATGAAGATCTGAGCCTTGATTTTATAGAAATCCAGGGCTTTGGGGATGCATGGAAAAAGCCATAAATCACTCAAATAAACTTAGGTTGATTTTTGAGTTATCAAAGAATAAAAGATAATTAATTCACAAAATCATGCAAAATCATGCAAAAATAACTTTTTAACTCAAATTAGAGTTGAGTTTATTTTTAAAACAACTTGAATTGATTTTCTGATTTCAAGTTTAACTATTTTTTTGAATGTGCATAATATTTATGAATTAAATAAATAAATAAAGTGATTTATTCTCAACTTAACTAATATTAAAAATAAAACAATTGATTTATGGGTTAATCAATTATTAAATCAAACTTTTATAAAAAATAATATCATTAAATATGACAACTTGCTTTAATTAATTAAATAAGAATTTAATCAATTAATGATAGGAATTTTGATTTATTGTCAAATTTAAATAATAATAATTAGGAATAGATATAATTAAATCCAATTAAATAATTAAGTGGCAGTATTAAATCTAATTAATTAAATATCTTAGAATATTCAATTAATCCAACTTTTGGATAAATAAGATTTATCGCCAAATAATCATTAAATTAAAGATAATTAGGATAAATAGGAATAAGGAATATTCCTTGATGTAGAATTTATGATAATCAATTAAGATTCAATAATTTTCAGATGTGCCTTCGATTAGGACTTCGATGCTGATTTCATTCGATGTGTTGATGTAGGAGGTTAATGAACCTATAGCCCATTTTTGGGGTATTACAATACCATGCTCTAGGGGCTTGCTTAAGTCCATAGAGGGCCTTCTTCAATCTGCATACCATATCAAGTCTATCTGATAAGGTGACTCTTTCAGGCTGCTCAATGTATACTTCTTTTAAGTCTCCATTCAAGAATGCTGATTTGACATCCATCTGATAAACTTTGAAGTTTTTAACTGTAGCATAAGCTAAAAACAACTTAAAAGCTTCAAATCTACTCATAGGTGCAAATGTGTCTGAATAATCAATGCCTTCTCTTTCTGCATATCCCTTACATTCTAATCTTTCTTTATTTCTTACTACTGTACCATCTTCATTCATGTTGTTCTCAATATCCACTTTGTTACAATCACATTCTTATCACTAGGTCTTGGGACCAGTTCCCAAGTGTCATTCTTAATGATTTGATCAAGTTCTTCTTTCATAGCATCATGCTAATCTGACTCCTTACAAGCATCTTCAACACTTAAAGGTTCAATCTGAGATAGTAAACATACCGCATCATTGTTAGCTAAGTTCTTTTCTTGTGATCTTGTTAAGACTTTGCTGCTCTGATCTCCAATGATGTCTTTCTTGGAATGATTTCTTGATGTAAACTTTGGAACTTTAGGTGATGCTGACTCATCATCATTAGGAGTACCTTCTTCACTTGTCTCAAGATCATTGAACAACACATCAATGTTGTCAAATATTTTCTCAATAACTGTCTCACTAGTGGAGGGTCTAGGTTCTTCTTCAATCATTTTATCTTGCATTAATCCGATCTCAAACATTTTATCTTTAATCCAAATTCATTCTCAACCTTAGCTTTGAATATTTTGAACTTTTTAAAATCTTCTGACTTATCTTTTAAGAATGCAACCCACATCATCCTAGTATAATCATCAACAAACAACATAAAATACCTTTCACCATAGTATGATCTTGTTTGAGTTGGTCCACATAGGTCTATATGAATTAGATCCAACATGTTCTCTACTAAATTTTGCTTTCTCCTGAATGAATTTCTCACATGCTTCCCCATCACACATTCCCTACATATAGTATCAACTGGCTTTGCTATGCTAGGTAGATCTCTTACTTCTTTAAAATTTCTTATCTTTACTATGTTATCAAAATTTATATGACATAGTCTTTTATGCCACAACCAACTATCATCAACTTTAGCAACAAAACAACTTGCTTCTGAATTGACTTGAAAAATATTACCTCTTGTCTTTGTGCCCGATGCAATCATAAACACATCTTTTTTTTAATGATGCATTTGTCATCTTTGAACTCCAATTGATAGCCTTTACCAAGTAATTGTCCAACACTGAGAAGGTTATGTTTCAAACCATCAACATAAAGAACATCATCAGTACTATTCTTTCCATCCAAAGTGATGGCTCCTCTACCAACTATAGGTTTAGGAGTGTTGTCTCCAAATTTGACCATACCTCCATTGTATTTGTCCAAATGAACAAACCTTCCTTTATCACCTATCATGTGATGTGAACAACCACTGTCTATAATCCAGTCTATTCTTATATCTGCTTGGGAAATCAATGCTAGCTCTTGATTCACTTTCTCATTTTTAAGAACTGACTTAATATTTGTTTTGCCTACAATAGAAATGAATCCAATTTCTTCTTCACCTAATTCTTCATCTGAGACTCCATCTCCAACATAGTAGCATTCCTTAGAATATTTAGGCTTATAATCCTTTTTGAACTTTCTAGCTCTAGTGGGACACTTAGATGCAAAGTGACCAATCTTATTACATGAAAAGCACTTAAATGGTAATTGACCTTCATATTTTCCTTTTCCTTTCTTTTCTCTTTTTGAAATCATAGCAATAAAATTATCTAGTTTTTTATCTTCATCATCATCATAAAAATTACCATAAGTGTTTGAAGATTTCTTACCATGAACTGTTGCTTTGAAAGTTGTCTCACTCTTTGGTTCTGTCTTCAATCTTGAAATCTCAAAAGCTGAGATTTTTCTGATCAAGGTCTCTCTCTTGAAATTTGATGTAAGATGCATGGTCTCATCAAGGATGTTGATCTTGCCTTCATATTCTGGAGTAAGAGTAGTCATCAACTTGTCCATAATTTCTTCCTCAGAAATCTCTCCACCATTGTTCCTGATTCAAACAACTGCTTCATTAATCCTCTAATTGTAAGCTCTGATATTTTCTTTAGGTAGCATCTCTAATGCATTGTATCTTTTCTTCCATGTCTTTTTGTGCACATCCTTTGCTTGTTTGTCTCCTTCAAAAATGTCTTCAAGGTGCTTCCAAATTTTATGGGCTGTATCTATCTTTTTTACTTCTAAAAATTCACCATCAGGTAGGGCGCTGATAAGGGCTTCTTTGGCAATAGAATTCTGATGAAACAATTCCTTTTGAGCATCAGTAGCATCATCTTTTGTAAGGTCTTCTAATGTAGGAATCTTGGCTGCTTGGATGGTTACATTAAAAACTTCAAAAGCAATGCACTGCAAATGGGTCACCATCTTGTTCTTCCAATCAAGATAATTATCTCCATCAAACTTAGGACTTTCTTTCCTGAAGTATGCCATCTGATCAACCTCAAGCTGTTAAAATTTCTCTCTAAGGTACTTGGCTATGATACCAATTGTTAGGAATAGTCCCAAGAGATAACTGAGAGGGGGGGGGGGGGGGGGGTGAATCAGTTATCTACAAGTTTCAATTCTTTATCCAATTAAGTATACTTAAACATAAAGCATAAACATAATGAAAGAACACTTGAACACAACACCAATATTTTGGTTATGGGGAAACCCAAATAGGTAAAAATTGTGGTGGGACTTGAGACCCACTAATATTCTATACTAGTGTATAATGATCCTTGCTAGAAGATCCTTTACACTGTTAGGTGTAGCTTTACAATATATTAAGTATAGTAGACTTGGTTAAGGGTTGGACCCTGTTAGGAGTCTTTTACAATTGACCCTATTAGGGGAGAGGACACACTATATGAGATCTCACTGCTCAAATGGGTGAAGGCTACAACCTTTTGAATAATAGATACACACTATATCTGGATCTTGGTGAGCTGGGCTTTGACCTACTATCTAGATCAGTTCCAATGAATAGCACACATACTCTACTTGGTTACATAGACCTTCTTCTGATGGTTCAACATTTCGCACACTCTGCTCTACTCTACTCAAGCAATCACAAATGACTACCTATAAATATCTTTCCTCCAAAGGATATAATCAAGTCAGTCTATTAGAACCACCTTGAAATCATATTAGAGAAACCATAATAAACTCCAACAAACATTCTATTAGCTCTATTATGCATGCAACTCATTCTAGGACCTATCTAATAAAATAATTATAGACACACGCCACACACTGTCAGCTCTACCAAAACAACTGGAAATTTCTCTATAAGCTGAATTAACTTATGCACTCTTAACCAAACATCAATAACACTTCTCCAAGCTTAACTCCAAGGGTGCATATCCTCAAGATAGGAACAACTCAAGAAATAATAAAATCTTTGTCAACTCTTTTGAACAAACACAGGAAACTGCTACTGGTGAATAGCGACTGTATAACTTCACTTGCGTTCATCATTAGACTATGCATTCATAACTAAAACATCACTAACATGTCTTCAACATATATCCTAGGGTGCATGGCTATAAGAGAACTATATGGACAACCATACACAAAACACTGCCTGTAACTCTATTAGGAACACTACTGACACAAGCTACTATATAACTGTCTGTAGTAATAGTTAACCTTTGCACCCATGATATCATGTTGATATCATGTCCATGCATCATATACTAAAGGGTTACTACATAAGACTTCCACGTATGCTACTTTCCATATGTTTTCATCAATTAAAAACATACAATCAGTATTGGCCTGCTCGCAAATCTCCAACAGTTCTTAGATTGGAATCAAGATCAGTGACAATGCAACACCTAAATGAAGGATTTGAATGCAAAAGATGAAAGATTATATGAATGCAGATTATTCTATATTTTTGTATTTTCAATGCAATAATATGAGAAATTGTATGAATCTAAGCTAAATGAATGAAATTGAGATTGAATGTAGATTTAATCTAAGAATGCTATGAATGAATATGAAAATATATGATATGAAACTATGAATGCTCAAAACAATAAATGAAAATCTCACAATAGCCTTGATTCACAAAAGATTGATTCTTTAGTCACAAATTCACCAAAGTGAGGATGCAATTTCAAGTGTTGATTGCCAGCTAGAAAAATTATGCAGATTGATTAAAGATGCAAGATCAAGAAGCAGACCTTTGTGAAGAGTTGAACCTTGTTTTTATAGAAATCTAGGGCTTGAGGATGCATTGAAAAAAAAAGCCATAAATCACTCTTGATAAACTCAGGTTGTTTTTTGAGTTATCAAGAAATCAAAGATAATTAACTCACAAAAATTATGCCAAAGCAATGTTTAACTCAAAATAGAGTTTAGATCAAATTTCAACTCATCATCAGATGTTGAGTTTCAATTTTAAAATTGATTGTTAATTTTGAGTTGTCTGCTTTTCTGATTGCACATGTTTTAATTATAAATTAATTTAATAAATAAAGTGATTTATTCTCAACTTAACTGATTTTTGAATTAAAACCATTGATTTATGGGTTAATCAATTATTAAATCAAACTTTATCCAAAAACTATATTATTAAAAATTGACAATTGACATGAATTAATTAAATAAGAATTTAATCAATTAGTCATGAGATTTTAGATTTATTGTCAAAATTAAATAATATAATTTAGGATTAAATAGAATTAAATTTAATTAAACAATTAACTGGCAATATTAAATATAATTAATTAAATATTCAGAATATTCAGTTAATCAAATTTTAAGATAAATAGGATTTATTGCCAAATAATTATTAAATCAAAGATAATTAGGATAAATAAAAATATTGCTAGCAATATTCCCTAATGTAGAATTTAAGATAAAATCAATTAGGATTTGATAATGTGCAGATGTGGCTTATGTTAAGACTTTGATGTTGATTTCATTCAAATTTGAAGATGTAGGAGGTTAACGAACCTATAGCCCATTTTTGGGGTATTACACCACGCACTTTTCCTCATAAGGATGTTGTGCGCTCTTCATTTGGTGTAGTGCATGTAGGATTCAGTGCCTACTATTCTCAAAGGGTGTCAACATTGCAAAGGGACCCCAAATAATGTAAGGCATGTGTGAATTGCAGGGGGTTCTTTTATGGTGTTAAGTCTCACATACACAAAAGATATATATATATATGCAATGTTTAAAAGAAAGAGCAAACAGGTAAGTGGTAAAGAGATAGGAAGAGGGCCATGTGGAGTGGGTCACATTAGATCTATGTGGGCCTAGCTAGCTAGGTGTGAAGCCCGAGGTAAATTTTGAGTAAAAATCTATTAAACTTAGAGATGATTTGTCCCACATTGCCTGTGCAGGGAGGAGATAAGTTATTTAAAAGGAAATGAACACAATTATATGTTGTCCAAGTATGGACATCTAGATGAAGGCTAGCTTTTGTGAGCATGAGGACTGAGGTTCTTGGATGGAAGATGACATGGATGATGACTTGGCAGGTGGGCCCCACACATGGAAGGTAATAAATTTTGATAGTGTGCAGATCTGACACATTGGGATGTGTGCCAAATTTGACAGACATCACTATAGCGGAAGGATGGAGTTGCACATAAATTACACTTGTGAAATAGTGACATGCTGACATGTGGCACCTTGATGATGTGGTAGAATGGTACAGTCAAGCACCCAGGTGGATCAACGAACTAGTGAGAATGTGACACTTCAAAAAGAATGGTGATGAGGTGATGAAGAAGCAGAGGATGGATAGTTGGTCAGCTGCCTCAGGATGCATGCTGATCTGATGGCTGGTGCTATTCCAGAAAGACAAAGTACTTGTTGGTTATCTCTGTGAAACAGTGACATGTTGACATGTGTCCCAAGGTCAAGTGACAGTTAGGTGCCCAGTCAGCGGTATAGGCAAATCGGTGAGCAACAAGTAGCAAAGGATTGTACACATATGCAGCAAGGTAGATGAGGTGGTTGGTCAACCCAATTAGGTGGTGCCATGTGGCACATGGGGCCCACCTTAAAATTCATGTATGTGCAAAGATTAAATTCAAATTTGTATAGTTTGTACTATATAAATAAATAAAAAATTTAAATGATGGAGGCTATTCATAGGAAATGATGTATGGGACTCATGTTTTACCCAAATATATAAGCATTATATGTTTTCAAAAATGTTAGAAAACTAGGAATACAATGGCGGTGTTAAAAATCAGATTTGACCATGTTGGTCAGAGAAATAATGGACTGTGTATTTCAGGATCAAAATTTGGTAAAGATATTTCACTTGAGATGTGACTGATTTATAGATTCAGGAAAGGGGGAGGACCGGATTTATTACTACTTGGTTTCTTTGAAGATATTTTGTTTTGATTCATGGAAGATATCAGATTTGTTGATTATTTCAAGGGCTTTATTATTGATTTGATCTTTTTCAGAGGAAGTAGCTGATAATTCCTGGGAATGTTCAGCAGAGGTACAAACAGATCAGATTTCTTTCACCTGCAAGACTTGGGATTTATAGTTAGGTTTATATTTTTCAACCTAAATGATCCTTTTCTTATTGGATCCTTGTCTCTATAAAAGGATTTTTGTGATCATTTAGAAGGGGCTTGCTAGAAAATTCTTGACACAGGAAGTTGAAAAGCTAAGTGTGTATCCTCAGTCTAGATTGTAGTATTATATGTTGGTTATGTCAATATAGTGGAAAACCTTTCAAAATATTTTGTATATTGTCTGAGTGTTGTATTCTAGAATAGTTTGTAATACAGGAACTTAAGTCCTCATACTTAATGCAGTTTTTAGTTTTAAGATCTCTCCTTCTATTGTGTTTCTTGGGTTTTGAGTTTTCTGAACCCTTGCATAGGGTTTACTTGTGTATATGTTTATTTCTCAGCCTTGATCGAAGATCAGGTTAAAAGTCTCTGAATAAATCATAGATTCATTTGGTTCAACATGAAGGATGTCTTATAAGTAGTGTATAAATCTGGTTTATTATGTTTATGGCTTGGACTCTTTGTTCTTGTATTATGTATCTGTCTCAGATATATTGCCCAATGGACAAGGCACTGATCAGAAATTAGTATCTCCTGTAGTGATGCAAGTTTGGCATGGTTGTTTACATTTTGCAAGAACTCAAATTAAAATCCATTCTATTCTTTCAATTTTATATATTTAGGCCTCAGTTATTTCATAGAAATGGAGAGTCAATGAATGATTGATTATCATTTAGTACTTTCTTGCTATTATCTTCTTTATTTAATCTAGTCTTGTTGTTGTAAAGAAGTGTTCCATTTTACTGGAATAGGTGCACCTGCCATGGTTCTACAGACCTAGAAGTGAAGAGGGCAGTCTTGTCCCTATAGTTGGTCCAATTACCTACAAATTTCCATGTATTTGGAACTAACCCCTCCTTAAAATCAGTCTTAGGTATATTGGTGTCTCATGGAGTGTAAAATATTTTTCAGGAACCAATAGAAGTCATCTTGACCTTTATGTCTTTGATTCTTAAGTTAGAATCTTTCCACATTCCAATCTGATATAAATTACATTCATATCTTCATAATTGCGCTTGTGACTAGTGATGATTGTGTGATTTTTTGATGTCCATTAATAATGGCCCAATGATGAAAATAAGCTACTTAGCATCCTCTAATGAATGATGAACACAAAAATCCTATGTTACAATTGCTCTATTGCAAGAACACCTTTGCATTTTCATGTAGCTTGCATTGTTAGACTTCATGTTAATTTGCATTTTTAGGCTACATTATGAGTTTGAGAGGGTTTTCCTTCATCTTTCTTTTGGACTTTTAATCAATTGTGGTCATATTTTGATCTTCATTTCCTTATCTTCTTTCGTGATCTCAATCAAAATTTTCTCTCTTAAACAATTGATTGATTTTGGGGCATTCTCTTTCTTAATGAAAATTCTCTTTCTTCTCTCCATTTCTTTCCACCTCTTCCAAACTCCTATCTCCCATTCACTTTCACCCCACTTCTTTTCTTCTAATTCAACCTTGGGGCATAATCTTTCATGCTTGATGATCTACCTTGGTTCTATGATCCTTATATCTTTCATCTTACATCAAGAACCTTATTTTTAGTTCAATTTAACCAAATTTATCAATTCGTTGTTTCTCCTCTATCTCTCATTTCAATTTTGATCATGAGGGGGTAGTACCTATCAAACTTCAATCCTTGATTCAACTTTATCAAACCTATCAATTGCTCCACTTGGGGCAACCTTGCTTGAGGTTCTTATCTTAGACATGTCAATTACCTATTTATAGGGGTGTTGACCTTATCTTTTTCAATCAACTTATCTTTGTCCTGATGTGTTCCCATCCGTTGATCACATGTTTGGATTGTTTTGTGATTCCAAATTGATCTCACACTTCAACTACATTCTTTGACTACATGTCTTCCCATGAAGATCACACATTAGCCAAAGAGGGGAAAATGTATGCACCCTAAAATGATTGCCTAGACTATGGGCCCCAATTCTTTACTTTATCAAATGATGGAATCAATTTATAAATTTCTTGAATCAATGCCTTGCAATATTTTCAATTCAAATCAATTTCCTTGATCAAATCGTAACTAATTCAATTATTTCAATATTTCCTAAGGTTTGATCATTTATACTAAGTTTTATTTAATTAAGAGAACATGCTCCATTTTAATTAAAAAAAAAAAGAAAATAATGGAAACAAATCTCTTTTAAATAAATAAAAAATATTTTAATTAAATAATGGAAACAACTTTGCTAAAAATAATAAATAAATAATAAAATAAAAATTAAAAAAAAAAGACTTTTTGTCTACACATTGAATGCACACTTTCCAAGATGAGTGGAATCCTCTTTTGCCTCTTAATCTCTTCCACACATCTTTTTGCCTCTTAACCATGTCCATTGATTTTGCCTCTTGAGAATCTTGAGCACATGGATCAACCAAGATTTAATCTCCACCATTGCTCATTTCTTTTTGTCTCTTAATCTTGACCATCCATTCATTTATAGATCTTTTATAAGAAATCTTCTTCTCATTTTAGGCATGGAGATTTTGTAGATCCAGATTTTAGATATCCAAGATTTTATGCTATTGTTATGCTCCTAGTTTGGAGAGCGATTTTGGAGGAGAATTTGAGCACTTGAGCTTGAACATTGCAACTTCTCTTTTCTTGTCTTCTTCTCTTATGCCTCCATGGAAATCCATTTAGATTACTTTTTCACTTTCATGTTAGATTGGATTCATATTTCATTTCATAGAATAATCTTGCATACATATTTCCTGTCATAGATTAGTTTTCTTTGATGCATTGTTATCATATATTATAGATTCCATTTTCATTTGCATGTGTATTTGATGATCATGGAGACTATCACTATTTCTCTTCCTCTTTGAATCTCTCATTTTATGGTGTGCTTGCATGGGCATAAACTAGGTCTAAACTAAGGGTCTTCATTATAAACCCTTGCACTCCATGAATAGAGAGCTATGAGTCACCATTTGAGACCTCATTCTTGAGAAATCTTGGATATAATGACTCATAGAAGTGTGTCCACATTTTCACACACATAAATCAGTCAAGGACACTTGTGGACCAATGTTATTTTGAAATTATTCAATAAAGGAAATGGAAAGTTTTGGAAATGAATCAATAGAATAAGGAGGCAAGGAACAATACCATTGTAAGGCCTTGTCACAAAAAGTTCTAGAAAACAATTTGGGTAAAATCCTATGGTCATGAGAATAGTCACTACAAAGGATTTGAAATGTTTTAACATGAGTAAAAAGGTCTTCCTTACCATTGTAATTCTCAAGATGAGGCATATCACCTTGCTGAGGAATAGGAGCATGAATGATGTGTTGGAGATTTGCCAGCAGGCCAGTACTGACTGTATGTTTGTCATTGATGAAAACATATGGAAAGTAGCATGCCTGGAAGAATTATGTAGTAAGCTTTTAGTATATGTAGCATGGATATGATATTATCATGATATCATGGGCACAGAGGTTAATAGTTAGAACAGACAGTTATATAATAGCTTGTGTCAGCAGTGTTCCAAACAAAGTAATAGGCAATGTTATGTGCATAGTTGTCCATATAGTTATCATAAAGCCTTGTGCGCTTGGATTTATGTTGAAGAAATATTAGTAATGTTACATTCATGGATGTAGAGTCTGATGATTAGTAGAAGTGATGTTATGCAGTCACTATTCACCAGTAGGAGTTTCCTGTGCTTGTTCAGAAGAGACAACAAAGATTATATTGGTTCTAGAGTTGCA
Source organism: Chamaecyparis obtusa (assembly GCA_027943335.1). Classification (NCBI taxonomy): domain Eukaryota; kingdom Viridiplantae; phylum Streptophyta; class Pinopsida; order Cupressales; family Cupressaceae; genus Chamaecyparis; species Chamaecyparis obtusa. The sequence goes on along the minus strand of BSBK01000014.1, from coordinate 571,847 downwards.
AATATCATTGTGGTATGCACCCTTGGAGTTAATCTTAGAGAAGAGTTAGTGATGTTCAGTTAAGAGTGCATAAAGTAATTCAGCTTGAGGAGAAAGATCCATTTGTTTTGGTAGAGCTGATAGTGTGTAGCGTGCATCTACAATTATCTTATTGGATAGGTCCCAGAATGTGTTGCATGTTTAGTAGAGCTAACTAAATTATTATTGGAGTTTTTTATGGTTTCTCTAATATGATTTCAAGGTGGTTCTAATAGGATGAATTTTTTATATCATTTATAAGAAAGATATTTATAGGCAGTCATTTGTGATTGCTTGAGTGTGGTTCATAGCTAATTAGAAAGAGTAGAGTAGAGTGTGAAAAGTTTTGAGCCATCAAAAGAAGGTCTATGTGACCAAGTAAAGTGTTTGTACTATACATTGGAGCTGATCCAGACAACAGGTCTAAGCATAGTTCACCAAGATCTAGATATAGTGTGTATCTATGATTCAGAAGGTTGTAGTCTTCACCCCTTTGAGTAGTGTTCTCTCAAACAGTGCATCCTCTCCCCTAATAGGGACTATTGTAAAAGACTCATAATAGGTTCCTTCCCTTAACTAGGTCTACTATACTAAATATATTGTAAATAAAATCCTAACAGGGTTAAGGATCTTCTAACAAGGATCATTATACACTAGTGCAGAATATTAGTGGGGTCAATTCCCACCAGGGTTTTTACCTATTTGAGTTTCCCCATAACCAAAATATTGTGTTGTGTTGAAGTATTCTTTCATTGTGTTTATGCTTTATGTTTAAGTATACTTAATTGGATAAAGAATTGAAACTTGTAGATAACTGATTCACCCCCCCCTCTCAGTTATCTCTTGGGACTATTCCTAACAATTGGTATCAGAGCCTAGTGCCTTAGAGAGAAATTTTAACATCTTGAGGTTGATTAGATGGCATACTTCAGAAAAGAAAGTCCTAAGTTTGATGAAGAGAATTATCTTGATTGGAAGAACTAGATGGTGACTCATTTGCAATGAATTTCTTTTGAAGTTTTTGATGTAACTATCAAAGCAGTCAAGATTCCTGCTTTAGAAGACCTTGCAAAGGATGATGCTACTAATAATAAAAATGTATTATCTCATTAGAATGCAATAGCCAAAGAAGCCCTTATCAACACCCTTTCTGATAGTGAATTTTCAGAAATAAAGAAGGTAGATACAACCCACAAAATATGGAAGTACCTAGAATACATATTTGAAGAAGATAAACAACAAAAGGATGTGCACAGAAAGACATGGAAGAAAAGATAGAATGCATTAGAGATGTTTCTTGAAGAAAATATCAGAGCTTACAATCAAAGGATCAATGAAGCAGTTGCTGGAATCAAGAACAATGGTGGAGAGATCTCAGAGGAAGACATTATGGACAAATTGATGGCTACTCTCACTCTAGAATATGAAAAAAAAATCAACATCCTTGATGAGACCATGCATCTTGCATAAAATTTTAAGAGAGAGACTTTGATTAGAAAAATATGAGCTTTTGAGATTTTAAGATTGAAGACAGAACCTAAAAGTGAGACAGCCTTCAAAGAAATAGTTAATGGTAAGAAATCTACAAACACTTCTGGTAATTTTGATGATAATGATGAAGAGAAAACACTAGATGATTTCATTGCTATGATTTCCAAGAGAGAAAAGAAAGGAAAGGGAAAATATGAAGGTCAATTTCTATTTAAATGCTTTTCATGTAATAAGATTGGTCACTTTGCATCTAAATGTCCCCTAAGAGCTAAAAAGTTCAAAAATGACTACAAGCCTAAATTCTCCAAGGAATGCTACTATGTTGGAGATGGAGTTTTGGATGATGATTCAACTGAAGAAGAAATTGGATTCATTTCTACCATAGATAAAATGAACAATAAGATAGATAATGAAGATGAGAAAGAGAAACAAGAGCTAGCATTAATTTCCCAAGCTGATATTAGGACAGACTAGATTATAGATAGTGGTTGTTCACATCACATGACAGGTGATAAAAATAGATTTGTTCATCTAGACAAATACAATGGTGGCATGTTAAGATTTGGAGATAACACTCCTAAACCCATAGTTGGTAGAGGAGCCATCACCTTGGATGGAAAGAATAGTACTAATGAAGTTCTCTATGTAGATGGCTTTAAACATAACCTTCTTAGTGTTGGACAGTTCCTTGGAAAAGGTTATCAGTTGGAGTTCAAAGATGACAAATGCATCATTAACAACAAGGATGGTGTTATGATTGCATCAGGCTCAAAGACTAGAGGTAATATTTTCCAACTCAATTAAGAAGCAAGTTGTTTTGTTTCTAAAGTTGATGACAATTGGTTGTGGCATAAAAGACTACATCATATCAATTTTGATAATGTAGTAAAGATAAGAAATGTAAAGGAAGTAAGAGACCTACCTTGCATAGAAAAGCTAGTTGATACTATATGCAGGGAATGTGTGATGGAAAAGCATGTGAGAAACTCATTCAGGAGCAAGCATAATTTAGCAGAGAACAAGTTGGATCTGATTCATACAAACCTATGTGGTCCAACCCAAACAAGATCATACTATGGTGAAAGGTATTTCATTTTTTTTTTTGATGATTATACTAGGATGATGTGGGTTGCATTCTTAAAAGATAAGTCAAAAGCATTTGAGAAGTTCAAAATATTCAAAGCTAAGGTTGAGAATGAATCTATACTAAAGATAAAATGTTTGAGATTAGATAGAGGAGGAGAATTCACCTCTGACAGATTCTATAAGTACTATGAAGAATATGGCATAAAGAGACAGTTGAGTCCACCTAGAACCCCTCAGTAGAATGGAATTGTAGAGAGAAGAATAGGATCATCCTTGATATAGTGTGCACCATCATGATTGAAGGAAATGTTGCACACACCTATTGGAGAGATACGGTCAATACAACAATCTACACCATCAATAGAATTCAATTGAAGCTTGACACTGACAAAAAACCTTATGAGCTATGGTTTGGCAATATTCCCACAGTAAAATACTTTAGAATCTTTGGAAGCAAGTGCTACATCAAGAGGGATGAAGTAGTAGGCAAGTTTGATGCAAGAAGTGATGAAGGTATTTAGCTTAGTTACTCTACTAAAAGTAAATCTTGTAGATGTTTCAATTTAAGATTGAAAAAGATCATTGAAAGTTATCATGTCAAGATTGATGAAAAGTTTATGATTCAAGAAAGATATCATGATTACTCACCCATGATTGAAGAAGAAGCTAGACCCTCCACTAGTCAAACAGTTATTGAAGAAATGTTTGACAGTATTGATGCGTTATTCAATGACCTTGAGACAAGTGAAGAAGATACTCCTAAGGCTGATAAGTCAGCATCACCTAAAGTTCCAAAGTTTACATCTAAAAACCATTCCAAAAAGACATTATTGGAGACCAGAGCGGCAAAGTCTTAATAAGATAACAAGAAAAGAACTCAACTAGCAGTGAAGGAGTATGTTTACTATCTCATATTGAACCTTTAAGTGTTGAAGATGCATGTAATGATTCACATTGGCATGATGTTATGAGAGAAGAACTTGATTAGATTATTAAGAATGACACTTGGGACCTGGTCCCAAGACCTAGTGATAAGAATGTGATTGGAAAAAAGTGGATCTTTAGAAACAAGATGAATAAAGATGGTACAATAGTAAGAAATAAAGAAAGGTTAGTATGTAACAGATATGTGCAAAGAGAAGGCATTGATTATTCAGACACATTTGCACCAGTAAGAAGAATAGAAGCTATTAAGTTGTTTCTAGCTTATGCTAAAGTAAAAAACTTCAAAGTTTATCAGATGGATGTCAAGTCATCATTCTTGAATGGAGATTTGAAAGAATAAGTATACATTGAGAAATCAAAAGGATTCACTTTATTAGATAGACCTGATATGGTATGTAGATTGAAGAAGGCCCTCTATGGACTTAAGCAAGCCCCTAGAGCATGGTATGAAAGACTAGATGGATATCTAACAAAGATTGGATTCAAGAAAGGAGTAGCAAACTATAATTTATTCATAAGAGAGACATCTGAAGGTTTACTACTTATAGCTATATTTTTTGATGACATTATATTTGGAGGAAATGACAAACTTAGTGCTGAATTTGCTAAGGAGATGCAAAATGAATTTGAGATGAGTATGATTGGTCCTATCATTTATTTTTTGGGACTAAATGTGCAGTAGATAGAGAAAGGTATTTTCATTAATCAATCTAAGTATGTGAAAGAAATATTGAAGAATTTCTAGATGGATGATTGCAAGCCAGTAGGGACACCTATGATCATAGGATGCAAGCTTACAAAAGAAGATGATTCTCCTATAGTAGATATAACATTGTACAAGTTTATGATTGGTAAACTCATTTATATTACTCAAACAACACCTGATATTTCAAATGTAGTTGGCATCGTTAGAAGATTTGTAGCAAAGCCTAAACAAAGTCACCTCATGGTAGTAAAAGGGATATTTAGATATTTGCAAGGCACTATAGACTATGTTCTATGGTATCCTAATTCAGAAAATGTTGAGCTTCATGTGTACACTGATGTGGATTGGGCAGGATGCATCGATGATAGAAAGAGTACATCAAGTGGAGTAGTGTTTCTTGGTGATAGACTTGTCACCTGGACAAGCAAGAAACAAAATTGTATTTCTCAGTCAATAGCAGAAGCAGAGTATGTTGTAGCAGCCTTGAATTATTCTATAATTGTTTGGATCAAATAGATGATAAAGGATTTTGGAATTCAGATTGATTATCCTATTGTTATTCACTGTGATAACACTAGCACTATCAATATGTCAAAGAACCTTGTGATGCATGCAAAGACAAAGCACATTGAGATCAAGTATCACTTCCTAAGAGAGAAAGTGGCAGAGAAAGAAGTCAAGATGGATTATGTGAGTACTAAAGATTAGTTGGTAGACATATTTACAAATCCCTTGCAAAAGGATACTTTTGAGTATCTTAGGGAGAAGTTGGGAGTAATTCCCTTTCATAATTCTGTGTAGAAGAAGGAAAAGCATCAGTACTCGGGGACTGATGGATGGTTGACTATTCTACTTCTGGAGTAGTATCAGTGCTTAAACTAATTGGCACCCTTTTCCATTGATGTCAAAGGGGGAGTAATATATAGTCATGAAAAATAGAAGTAAAAAGAGGAGTAATATGGTAAGGGGGAGTAGTATTTAGTTATGACAGTAGTTCAATAGAGGAAATGGAGAATGTTGAAGAATAATGTTGTAGATGGAGGATTCATGCTTGGGGGAGTTTTGAAGAGGAAATGGAGAATGTTATAAAATAATTATTCATTTGAATTGATGGAGTTTTTCATTCCATATGTTGCCATCAATGCCAAAGGGGGATATTGTTGGAGATTTGCCAGTAGGTCAGTATTAACTGTATGTTTGTCATTGATGACAGCATATGGAAAGTAGCATGCATGGAAGACTTATGTAGTAAGCTTTTAGTATATGTAGCATGGACATGATATCAGCATGATATCATGGGTGCAGAGGTTAACTGTTAGAACAGATAGTTATATAATAGCTTGTGTCAGCAGTGTTCCTAACAGAGTAACACGCAGTGTTCTATGTATGGTTGTCCATATAGTTATCATGAAGTCATGTGCACTTGGATATATGTTGAAGATATGTTAGTAATGTTACACTCATGGACGTAGAGTTTGATGATCAGTAGAAGTGAAGTTTGATGAACTAAAACTGATTTGAATACATTGTATAACTTGAAGGTCTGTGATTTAAGACCACTAAGTTGTTGATTAGATATGTAAGATGGTTAAATCAGTAATATGTTTTCATTCATGTCAACTAGTTTTGACAGTACTTATCTTGTAAATTACTATACCCAAACATCTATAGAAGAAGAAGAAAAGAGATGAAGAATAGATATTTCTACATGGGGAAGATGGAGATGACATATAAGGATAAGGAATGCATTGGGTAACTTATGGATGAGTCTATGACCTTATGTTATTGAATTGATTATGTTGCATTCATCTATGATGAAGGATAGAGAAAAATGCACAAAGTAGTGTTGTCGGTTAAAGAACCATTTCAATATACACCGACATAGTGTAGTGTATAATGATCACAGTAAAAACTGAGCTTGTGTTCACTAACACATTTCTTTGTTGACCAAGCAGAAGAAAAGAACTAAATGACTAGTTTAGCTAATGGAAGTTGATGAGCAGTAAAGTATCTAAAAATCAGAGATGAAGATAATGTTTCTTACAAAGATCGATGGCTAACATAATTCAAAGAAGATCTAATGGATTGAAACAAAATGTGTTACTAACACATCAGACGAGGAAGGTTTAAGTGGAAAAATCAACAAAGGAGATTAAGCGGCAAAATTTGATGGATGGAATTAAAATGGTTTACTCATCTATTTAAGAGACTAGGATTTCACGATGAAATCATGCCAGAAGGAGACTGTAGAAGATATCATGTGAACAAGCTTCATGCATGCCTGATCAAACTAGTTAAGGAGAACCAAACTGCAAAGATTATCGAGTGTCAGAAAGCTATTACCAAGTGACAATAAGTTATTGAATATTAATTGAAATAGAATTGAAATATTGATCAAAGCATTTGAATGAGCTTAACATAGATATGATAATCTACAATTGAAGTTGTGTTGTAATCAGATCAACTATTGTTACATTTTAACCATTGTAAACAGAGAAATCTCTTAACAGAGTGGACTAGAAAGTCTTGTAATGTCATTCATAGAGTGTACATTTGTTATCCTGTCAACCCCATAGTGAATGCTAGTTGGACAATAATGGTTGGTCTAAAATCCTCTAACAAGGTCACACCTCGTAGTGTGTTTGTAACCTTTAATAGGGTTGGGTCTTCACCAACCTCACTTCAGAAGAGTGAACAATTTTTGGGTTGCCGGTCCCAGGTGGTTTTTCCCTTAACAGGGTTTCCATGTTAAATCTCTTGTGTCATGTGTTGATTGTGATGATTGTTTGTTATCATAATTTGCAAGTTGCATATTGGATTTAATCGGTAATCATTATATGTTATTAACTATTAATTGGTAAAAGCACAGACAAAATACTATTTTAGTTTACTGAGTTGCAAAAGTTTTAGTAAATTGTTTTTGGTTATACATTTTGTGATTGGGACTGTGGATAACTGATTCATCCCCCTCTCAATTATTCTAACAATTGGTATCAGAGCATTGGTTTCTTGCAATAGAGTTTTAAGGACTTCAGCACAAAGATCTCAAACTGTATAAGAGGGAAGTGCCAAAGCTGAACAAAGATAACTTCATAGTATGGAAAAGTTGAATGAAGTTGCATGTATTTGGAATTGGGAATTCTGCCCTGACACTAATGGAGAATGGCTACATTGCACCACCCACTAGTCCCTTGACCCTTGATCAACTAATAGATAGGCATGAACATAATGTTACTATGATGGAGATTTTTTCTGCCTGTACCAATGCCAAATTTGAAGATATTAAAAATTGCACTACTACTAAAGGTATGTGGGATAAAATTGCTTAAGTTTATAGTGGTAATGTGAATGTCAAAAGAACCAAAGCTAAAAGCTTAAGGGGAAGATTCGATGATATGAAGATGAAGGAAGGAGAAAATATTGTGCAGTACACAAATAGACTGAAAGAGGTAGTACATGCTATTAGAGCATCTGATGGTATTATTGATGAAGAGGCAGTGGTAAGAAAAGTTCTCAGAACCTTATTGTCAGTTTATGCAATCAGAATATCTATAATTCATGAAACAAGGTCTTCATCTGGTAACAACCTTACTCTTGATAATCTGATCGGTAAGCTTATGACCTTTGAACTGAATAACTTTGATAATAGTGTTGTACCATCTGTTGAATCTACTTTTATGTCTTCTCTAAAGATTAGTAGGTCTAGTAGCAGAAATAAGAATGATAATAGTGATAGCAATACTAATGATGATCTTGATGAACTTGAAGCTCTTATGGCTAGAAGGTTACCTAAAGGTAAAGGAAGGTATAGAGGTAAATTACCTTTAGCATGCTTTAATTGTAAAGAGGTTTATCATATTGCTAATAGATGTCCACATAGGAAAGATGATGATAGAAACAAAGACCGATCTGGTGAAGGAAGCTATGGGAGAAGAGGCAACAAAAGTTACTGACACTACAACAGAGACAACTGAGACAATAATGACAAAGGCAAGAAGGTGTGCTACATTGCAAAAGAAGATGTCACCGATACCGACACTGATGAAGATGTGGAGGTAGTATTTGTTGCAATGAAGGATGATTCAGAGGAAGATGAGAGGTATGTAGAGACAACACTTATCTCTAAGGTTAATAAGAATGATACATGGATTATAGATAGTGGCTGTACACATCACATGACTAGTGATGAAGAGAAATTTTATCATCTTGAAGAACACAATGGAGGATCTATTAGAATGGGTAATGATGCACCTTATATGGTTAGAGGAAAAGGATCCCTGATGATAAATGATAAAATTAGATGTGATAATGCTTATTGGGTAAAAGGTCTAAACTATAATTTTCTAAGTGTGGCACAACTAAACAATTCAGGCCACCGAGTTTCTTTTGAGAGAAAGAAAGTAAAGATATATGATGATGGAGGAAGACTTATTAGATCTGGAACATAGTCAAGAGGTAATTTGTTTTATCTTGATAATGATCAGTCTTCTTGTTTAATGATGAAAGATGAAGATGCATGGTTGCGGCATAAGAGGTTATGTCATGTGAATTTTGATAACATGATTAAGATCAGTAAAAAGAAAAAGGTTAGAGGTCTGCCTAACTTATCTAAGCCTCATCATGTTATGTGTCATGAATGTCAGAAAGGTAAAATGACAAAATCTAGTTTCAAAAGCAAAGATTATTCAACAAAGAAATTATTTGAGTTAGTCCGACCTATGTGGTCCTATGAGAACTCATAGTTACTATGGAGACAAATATTTTATTCTTTTTATTGATGATTATACTAGATTAATGACTGTCATGTTCTTGAAGGAAAAATCAGAGGCATTTAAGCTGTTCAAGTGGTATAAAGAAAAAGTTGAGAAAGAGACTGGTAAAGAATTGAAATTCTTAAGATCTGACCAAGGTGGTGAATTTATTTCTGATGAATTTACTAACTTTTGTAATGAGTATGGTATTAAAAGATAGGTCTCTGCACTAAGGACACCCAGAAAAAATGGAATAACTGAAAGGAGGAATAGGTCAATCATTGACTGTGCAAGGACACTGATGTTACAAAAGAATGTTGCTCAGACATACTAGAGGGAAGTTGTCAGCACATCTATTTATGTTATGAACCAAGTACAACTAAAGGACGCTAATAAGACACCCTATGAGTTATGGTTTGGTCACAAACTCACTGTAAGTTATTTTAGGATTTTTGGAATTAAATGCTTTATTATGAAAGATGAAAGAAATGGGAAGTTTGACTGAAAAGGTGATGAAGGGATATTTCTGGGATATTCCACTAAAAGTAAAGCATACAAGTGTCTTAACAAAGTAACTAATAAAATGATTGAAATTACTAATGTTTGAATTGATGAGTTTGATCATAAGAATACAGAGGAATGCACAAAGGAATTGGAAGACTATGGTAGATTCAGTTACATTGAACAACCAAAGTACCTATCGACATAGTAGATACTGACAACCGGTCTACAGGAAAACAATACCAAGGAATAGGAAAAAGAAACCAATGAGCAGGAAGAACCCACCGAGCAAGCAAATGAACCTGCACAGGATGAACAAGAAAGAAGAGATTGGATACTAGAAAAATTTGTCAGAAGACATCATCCTGAGACACAAATCATTGGAAATAGACAAGCTAACATGAAAACAAGAAGTAAAGAAAGACAAGGTACATGTCTAGTTTGTGATTATGAACCGAAGAATGTGAAAGTTGCATTAGAAAATGATGAATGGGTTAATGCAATGAAAGAGGAAATAGAACAGATAGAGAAGAACAAAACTTGAAGTTTAGTACTCAGACCTAAAGATAAGAACATTATTGGTACTAAGTGGATATTCAAAAACAAGCTTAATGAGAATGAAGAGGTAACAAATAACAAAGATAGGTTAGTATGCAAGGGATATGCATAGGAGGAAGTAATAGATTATGGTGAGACATTTGCACCTATTGGTAGATTTTCTATAAACCCTAGAGAGTCACACATGGTTGCTACAAATAGAATCTTAAGATACCTAAAGAAAATTGAAGATTATGGACTATGGTATCCTAAGAAAGGCAAGTTTTAACTGAAGGTATACACCGATGCTGATTGGGTTGGAAATGTGATTGATAGAAAGAGTACCACCGGAGGAGCATTCTTCTTTGGTGAAAGAATTGTTACATGGATAAGTAAGAAATAGGCTAGTATTTCTCAGTCTACAACTAAAGAAGAGTATGTTGCTACTACTACTAACTATTCAAATATTTCATATATCAAGCAAGTGTTAGAAGGAATGAATGAGGTAATCACTAATCTAGTGATTATATATTGTGATAACACTAGTGATATTAATATTTCAAAGAATCCGGTGATGCACTCTAAAAAAAATCATATATCAATTAAGTATCACTACTTAAGGGAACAAGTACATGAGAAGCAAGTTAAGCTAGAATTTGTTACATCAAAAGAACAACTTGCTGACATATTTACAAAGCCTCTATTGAAGGATACATATGAATACTTGAGGACTAGACTTGGGGTCTGTCCCCTGTCTACTAGTAACTAAGGTGATCTGGAGGTTGCATCAACCTAATCTTATCAAAAGATCTTACATGTTGATGCAACAACATTCACACTTTGGATTTCTATCTAAGGTTTTGAAAATTTGAAGTACTAGAATAGATTTGCATAAAAGTATACCAAGATACAGAGAAGGAACTATACAATAGAGAGTTACATGGCTACTATAGAGCTATATGTTTGTATTTTTCTTTGGCATTCATGTCAAAGGGAGAGAGATCAATATGAAGAATATGGAGCCAAAGACAAAGGGAGAGATGTAATACCCTCTCCTATGGTGATACCTGGACTTTTTGATTTGGACATTCTATTATGATGGTTAGAACTATACATTTACATTCTTATTTTGTGGATGATGACATGTTTATCAGATGATTGATATGATCATTTATGGTTATCATTTATATGTTTATGAAATTAGAAAACCATCTATCTTTATATGTTTTATGGAGCTAACCCAAGGATTTGAATCTAACTATTATCATGATGTTTTATGGATATGTGTCTGATGTGTTTTCATGACTTAGGATGAAGTCATAGTTACTCACTTAGTTGAGGTTCACATGATGTATCGATCCTGGTCATCTTTTTGCATATATCTAATTTGTATGTATGTCCATATATATACATGTATCTCTTCTTGGTGATGCAGGATTGTAGGTACTGGGTATTGTCTCCACCTGGCTTCACAGGTCTAAGTGATCCCTCAAAATCCTTGATCATTGTCGTTGTTATGGAGATATCACCAAGGTTACATGAGAAGGAACTCTACCTCTGATCCTTTTATCATTAGGTGGGGAATTCCTGAGTCAGTTCCTTGTGTGGATATATTTCTATGTTCTCTCATTTTTTTGGTTTTGTGGACCCTGTAGATGGTTTCTTGTCTTTTGCAATTGTTGACAATGAGGTTTTGAGTATGGTAGCTCTAATTGTCTTCATGGTATGTTCAATTTTTATTAGTAGATTATTGATGTGAATTATTGTTCATATGAGGGTATGATTTAGTAATTTATCCTTATTAGTAGTTACTTATTTGTACAAGTGTATCTTGCTAGGAATGAGTTAGTATGTGATTAAATCATGGGGTTTTAATAATAATAAAGAATTTATGGTATTAATAATGTTTTAATAATAGTGGTAAATTCCAACTTATGTTAGTAGTTACCTAATATATATCACTATTATATTTTGTAAAGAATATGAATTAGTAGTGGTTTTAAATTATAATGTATTTGGTTTAAATAATAATATTCCTAATATTTAAATATTTGTAATAGTAAAAATAATGTGTCTTACTTATGGTATATGTACACATAAGCATATGGGTGCACACATATGCCTATGAATACATATATATTATATAATGATTTTTGTGAAGGAAAATTAGTTTTAGATAATAATAAATCTATGTTATTCTCATAAATGGTAAATAGGATTAGTAAATTCTATTACCATAGTTAAGTAAATTAGTAAATTATTCTTAAGATTAAATTATCTATTGTCATCCTTGAATTAAGGAGACATAAATTAGAGTATTTTTAAATACTATTATTTTCCCTTCACAAGAATAGTTGTGCTAAATAATAATAATTATAGCCCAAAATTATTAACTAATAGATAGTTGGGATAGTTGCATCGGTTGAAGTACTCGTGTAACTACTCCCTCCAATCTATATACAAGAGAGATTTCTTGTGTGTGGGGACTTGGCAGGAAGATGGATCTCTGAGAAATGTGGATATGATAGTTTGTTTTAGAGGTGTGTTGGCATAAGAGTTTGGATTCAAGAAGAGACATTATTTTGTTGGGAATATTGCTTGTAGGAAAGCCATAGTTGTGAAGAGAGAATTTATTATTCTCTGAGATTGTCATTTGGTTTTCTCCTAGAAGAGGCTAGCATTAGCTACTTGCAAAAGGAGTCTGAAGACGTGATTGGATTGGGATGAGAGCGCTTTGATCCTCCTCTTTTCATTAGTTTCTCTTCGCAAGACTCCAGGTAGGATCTATCCTGGAGATGATCCTCTTGTTGGTTAATTTTTTGCAATGCTATTGTATTATGGTTGTTTTTCTATATGCTTTCTGTTTAAGAGATGAATTATGTTGTTGTATTGTGTAGAGGAGGATTTTTGTGTTGTTACTGTTATAGATATAAGAAGATTCTATAAATTATTTCTATGTATTTGTTTACCTTCTATCTTTCATTAGTGAGTGTTCTTAGATTCCCTAGGATCCTTGTGACATCTTCCCATATGTCTCAGGTGTCTGTAGGATCATCCAAACCTTTGGAAATGGTGTTTGTCCCTTTCTAAGAAAGAGGTTAGTTTTATACCACCTTTCATTGTTCAAATCTAGGGTAGGTTTAGATGGTTGTTAATCATATTTGGAGGGCCATTTTTGTATGCAAACTGGGAGATCTCAAATGGGTCTTTCCCAGATTTGGCATACACAATCCCTATAATGCCCAATTTTAATCGCATGTTGAAGTTGACCGTCATTTTTGTAGTTTCTGGTAGTTGGGGAAAACATGCAATTAGTGTCAACTGAGGAAGTTTATGCTGAGTGCAGTTAGTGTCAACCAAGAAATTTTATGCCAAGTGTAGTTAGTGTCAACTGAGCAAGTTTATGCCAAGTACAATTAGTGCCAACCGAGGAAGATAGAGTTTAGTGTCAACCGAGGAAGACATGGTTTAGTGTCAACTGAGGAAGACAGGGTTTAGTGTCAACCGAGGAAGACAAGGTTTAGTGTCAATCAAGGAAGACAAGATTTAGTGTCAACCAAGGAAGAGAGGATTTAGTATGAACCAAGCAATTAGTGTCAACTGAGGAAGACATGATTTATACAAATATAACATTTAATTATAAGAAATTAAAGTTTGATACTTTAATTTCTTATACTTTAAGTTATATTTGTATAAAGAAATTAGGTACTTTTCAGGATGTTTGGGATAGGTTTCAGCTTCATAGGAGTTAAGATGAAACTTCTAGATTTTTAAGTTTTTAATTTATTTTAGACTTAGTTAAAATTTCAGGCACATGAGATTTTACGAAGCATTGTGTTTTGGCATATGAGATTTTGGTGTAAACTTTATATATGTTCAGTTCTTGTTGAGTAGAGGTTATATGGTGCATTTAGATGCTTTAATAGTGTTAGGATGTGTGTAGGAAGTAGGGTTAGGGTTTAGGATTTTCTGGAGGATCAGGACTATCCTTGGTCTCCCTAACCGCTCCTAATTTTCCTAAACATCCCTAAACTCCCCTATTCTTTCCCATTCTTTGATGTAAGTGTTTATGATGTGTTTTATTTCATGTATAATGTATTTTTTATGTGTGGGTTAATGGTAGGAAACCTAAGGACATTAAGTGAGTGGCTCTTTGTGTGGGTTTGGGGCCCTAAGTGGCTAGTACTAGGATAACCAACTGAAGAGTTATTTTAACAAGTGATAATTTAATTAAAAATTATGGGAATGGGTTCAAACACTAAAAAGCTTAATGTATGCCTCACCCATTCCATTAATGCTAGTAAAGGCTATGGATGGGAGTGGGAGAAGGTGCCTATGTGTAGGTACGATTGAATGACACTTGTCTATATGAAAGACATTTGGTTTCACATGTTCCTACTTGGAGGACGGGGCCCAGAGTGGCTAGTACCATGACAACCCAAGGGGTGAGGGATATGCAATTAAACTCACTTAGGATGTTTCTTAGAGTTTTTACCAAGCCTTAGAACCTTTGGGAAAAGATTTATTTTATGATCTTCTTTTCATTTTCTATTTTGGAAAGGTTACCCAACCCTAGGTATGGCCTAGCTATTCCTTTTTTGTGGAACTTGGTGTTTATCTCTTAGCACAGGGGAGTGGGCCTTTTGGTATCCACATGGTTGGGTGGTAAATATTTTTATTAAGGTACCTTTTGCGGATGGAGTGCTTAAATATTCATGCTTGCATAATGTCCCAGTTTTGAAGAATGAAGACTTGTATTTATCTTTCATGATGTAAAATTATTGTTACCTCCCAAGAGGAGATGAATGTAATGTAATCATTGATGTATTTCAAATGATGCATTTGGAATGGGTAGACTTAGGTTTTATTTTTCAAATAGAATCTTTGATCTCTTCCCCGGTTCCCTTGCGGGGCATGACAAGAGAGATACAAAAAAGGGAGCTGAAAAGATCATATCTGTAGAACTTAGTCTGCACTTGCAAATGCTTTTATGTAACATATTGATTAAACATATTAAGC
This sequence comes from Chamaecyparis obtusa, assembly GCA_027943335.1. NCBI lineage: Eukaryota > Viridiplantae > Streptophyta > Pinopsida > Cupressales > Cupressaceae > Chamaecyparis > Chamaecyparis obtusa. The sequence continues at coordinate 556,793 of BSBK01000014.1, read as the reverse complement.
TAGGGAGAGCTTGTACCATTACAGCATTTGTTGATAGATTTTTAGAATACATGTTTGGTATGTGTATGGCATATTTCATATTGCTTGTGTTGCCATCAATGCCAAAGGGAGAGATTGATGAACTATAACTGATTTGAATAGATTGTATAACTTGAAGGTCTATAATTTAAGATCACTGAGCTTTTGATTAGATATGTAAGATAGTTAAATCAGTAATATGTTGTCATTGATGTCAACTAGTTTTTATAGTACTTATCTTTTAAGTTACTATAACCAAACATCTATAGAAGAAGAAGAAAAGAGATGAAGAACAAATATATCTACATGAGGAAGATGGAGATGGTAGATAAGGATAAGGAATACATTGGGTAACTTATGGATGAGTCTATGACCTTACGTTATTGACTTGATTATGTTGCATTCATCTATGATGAAGGATAGAGAAAAATGCACAAAGTAGTGTTGTCGGTAAAAGAACCATTTTAGTATACACCGACGTAGTGTAGTGTATACTGATCATAGTACAAACTGAGCTTGTGTTTATCAACACATTTATTTGTTGACTAAGCAGAAGAAAAGAACTAAATGATTAGTTTAGCCGATGGAAGTTGATGAGCTATAAAGTATCTCAAAATCAGAGATGAAGAAAATGTTTTTTATGAAGATCGACGACTAACCTAATTCAAAGAAGATCTAATGGATTAAAACAAAATATGTTACTGACACATCAGTCGAGGAAGGTTTAAGTGACAAAATCAACAAAGGAGATTAAGTGGCAAAATCTGATGGATGGACTTAAAATAGTTTACTTGTCTATTTAAGAGACTAGGATTTCACGATGAAATCATGCCAGAAGGAGACTACAAAAGATATCATGTGAACAAGCTTCATGCATGCCTGATCAGATTAGTTAAGAAGAACCGAACTATAGAGATTATCAAGTGTTAGAAAGCTATTACCCAGCGATAGTATGTTACTGAATATTCATTGAAATAGAATTGAAATATTGATCAGAGGATTTGAATCAGCTTAACATAGATCTGATAATCTGCAATTGAAGTTATGTTGTAATCAGATCAACTGTTGTTACATTTTAACCATTGTAAATAGATAAATCTCTTAACAGAGTGGACTAGAAAGTCTTGTAATGTCATTCATAGAGTGTACATTTGTTATCCTCTCAACCCCATAGTGAATGTTGGTTGGATGATAAAAATTGGTCTAAAATCCTCTAACAAGGTCACACCTCATAGTGTGTTTGTAACCTTTAACAAGGTTTGGTCTTCACCGACCGCACTTCAGAAGAGTGAAGAATTTTTGGGTTGCCAGTCCCAAGTGGTTTTTCCCTTCACAGGGTTTCCACGTTAAATCTCTTATGTCATGTGTTGATTGTGATGATTATTTGTTATCATACTTTTCATGTTGCATATTGGATTTGATCAATAATCATTATATGTTATTAACTGGTAATCAATAAAAGCACAAACATAATACTATTTTAGTTTACTAAGCTGTAGAAGTTTTAGTAAATTGTTTTTGGTTATACATTTTTTGATTGGGACTATGGATAACTGATTCACCCCCCTCTCAGTTATTCTAACAAAGTTATGCAATCACTATTCACTAGTAGCAGTTTCCTGTGTTTGTTCAGAAGAGCTGACATAGATTATATTAGTTTTGGAGTTGCACCTATCATTGTAGTATGCTCCCTTGGAGTTAATCTTAGAGAAGAGTTAGTGATGTTTAGTTAAGAGTGCATAAAGTAATTCATCTTGAGGAGAAAGATCCAGTTGTTTTGGTAGAGCCAACAGTGTGTATCCTACGTCTACAATTATCTTATTGGATAGGTCCTACAATGTGTTGCATGCTTAGTAGAGCTGACTGAATTGTTATTGGAGTTTGTTATGGTTTCTCTAATATGATTTCAAGGTGGTTCTAAAAAGCCAACTTGATTATATCATTTAGAGGAAAAATATTTATAGGTAGTCATTTGTGATTTCTTGAGTGTGGTTCATAGTTGATTAGAAAGAGTAGAGCAGAGTGTGCGAAGTGTTGAGGCATCAAAAGATGGTCTATGTGACCAAGTAAAGTGTTTTTACTATACATTGAAGCTGATCCAAATAGCAGGTCTAAGCGAAGCTCACCAAGATCGAGATATAGTGTGTATCTATTATTTAGAAGGTTGTAGCCTTCACCCCTTTGAGCAGTGTGCTCTCAGATAATGTGTCCTCTCTCCTAACAAGGACTATTGTAAAAGACTCCTAATAGGGTCTGACCCTTGACCAGGTCTAGTGTACTAAGTGTATTGTAAAGAAGCTCCTAACAGGGTTAAGGATTGTCTAACAAGGATCATAATACACTAGTGAATAATATTAGTGGGTGTCAATTCCCATCGGGGTTTTACCTATTTGGGTTTCCCCGTAACCAATATATTGTGTTGTGTTCATGTTTTATTTCATTGTGTTTATGCTTTATGTTTAAGTATACTTAATTGGATAAAGAATTGAAACTTGTAGATAATTGATTCACGCCCCCTCTTAGTTATCTCTTGGGACTATTCCTAACATGATGTCTAGGGATAAAGGACTTCCCATGTCACATGTAGGAATGCTAAACTTGGATTGAGTCAAGGATGCAAGTTGTTTTTGTAAAGAGGACACTATTTGATCTAAATGAATGATTTTTGAATCATTAGATGAAATAGGAGGTATATCAACACTAGAAACACTAGGTAAAGTGTATGAAGTGGCAAGAATGGAAGACACAATTGGAGGAACACTTGGGACCACAGTTGGAAGAGTTTTGGAGTAAGTAAAAGGAATATTATGGTAAGAAGTTTGTGAAGTAGGAAGAGACACAAGAGGAACACTCATAGGAAGCGAGGGAACCATCATAGTCACCAAAGAAGGAGTATAAGTAGGAATGCTAGGTAAAGGAATAGAAGAAGGTTCCACACTAGTGACAGGAGGAGTGAATCGTAAATGTTTTTCTTCTTGAGCTAAATGTTTAACATTTGAATACACAAGATAAGTAATATCATGTAAGAGATTAACACCTTGATCACTATCATGAAGGACTTTCTTAAGAGCATCTATAGCTTGAATAAAATCTTGATTATGGTTTTCTTGACTAAGCCAATTTCCCATTTTATCAAGTTCAGTTGAAATTTTTTGCACTTGTTCAGGATGAACTCTTAAATCACCATCTACATCATGAGATGAGTGAGAATATTTATGTTCCATACTAGGATTAGCATCATGAATATATCAAATTGTCATCCAAGATCCTAAGGAAAGGAGAGGAAGACTCCAGATCAAAGGCACCCATAAATCTACGACTTTGTCTAACCAAAATATTATAAGTAGGACTAGAGGTAGTAAAGCTCATATACCAATGCAATGAAAATGAACTAAATTAGGAAAACACAAAGAATGAACAAATAAATGTTTTTTTATTTTTTCTTTATATGAAATACAATCACATAAAATAAATCTAATACATGCAAGATCTAACACCATAAAAGAAAGAGTTGTCTATCGTGGGTTCACCAGAATGTAAGGTTTTTAAAATGATAATGTTTGAAATATATGGATCTTAAAGATGTGTGTGGTGGAATGTAAGATATACTTCTTAATCCAAATCCCCACAGGAAAGATCCAAATTGATCAACCTAAAAAGAATGGTTAATGCACAAATGTCAATGAAGAATATGAAGAAAGGAGAAAACCTTATATTCCAGTATAGAAATTATGTATTAAAATCTTTATTGAATCAAAGACAAATACTAACCTCAAAATATGACTAATCTGGAAAATGTTGTTTTCTGGTGTCTGTGTTCAGTTTTGGCAAATGCTGCGATCGAATCTGGCCTAGAAATATATAAACAAATAACACCGAGAAAAATTTTGTTTTTTTGAGCAAGGTCAAACTTGACCCAAGATAGGGATAAGATCCTACCCCTAGGCACAATCTTACCCCAAAAAGTTGACCATCACCTACACTGCTCCAACAGAAATTCTATTCACAGATCCCAAAAGTTCTTTGAAAAGGGTACTCAGATATGAACTACAATTCTCTATCCCACACCTGTACCTACAATAAAAATGGTTTTGTTTGTTGGATGAGGGGTTTTCCTTGGAAAAAACCCCAGTTTTGGAATTAACCTTGAAATGTAATTGAAATTGCAGCAATAAACAAAGTAAATGGAACAATTCACCTTGCTTATGTTGAAACCCTTGTGAAGGATTCAAATCCTTGAATCCACAAGTATGGATCCTCCAAATGAATGTATAATTTTATGTAGGATGTCTTAAATCAATTTCATTAGAAATCTTCAACAAAAGGGCTCCAAAGAGATTGAATCCTTCAATGGCTATCAATGGATCTCCTTGATGAATTGGATCTTGAATGCTTGAATGCTTGAATTCTTGAGGATTAATGAATGCTTGAATTCTTTCCTTATCCTTCTTTCTTTCTTGATGATTACTTTATCACTTGATTTTACTTACTTGAATTCAATGGATGGTGGATGTGAAAATGAGAGAGGAAGGCTTCCTTTTATACTAGTCTAGGGCAAAAACTTCTAGAGAGGGTGAAATAGGAGAATTAAATTTCAATTAAGCCTTAACCCCTAGAAATGGACCTATATTAAATATAATTCAAGAGTTTACCGTTTTGAAATCTGAAACAACTGACCTAGAAGTGGAAAATAAAAATTTCTGAAGCCTGACATCTCAAAACCGTTGGAATTTGAAATTTGGATCCAGGATCAGGGTCAAGGTCGACTCTGACCTAGGTCAAAGTTGAGGTCGACCTTGACCTAGGTCAGGGTTGAGGTCAACCTTGAATGAGAAGGTTGACCTTGAACCTGAGGTTAAGAATCTTAGATCCTTAGGACAAAGTGCCAGAAAAAGGCTCGAAAGAGGTGGGGAGAGAAGAAGAATAAAGGGAAAAAGCTAGATCAAGTCAAAGCCCCATTCAAGGTGCTTGGCATGACCCCATAACACTTACTCGGAGGGCTAAACTGGTCCTAAATGGAAGTTCTTCCATTTTTAGATGATACAAAAATGTGGAATTTGAATTATATATTAATAAATTTAGTAGATGGATCAAATGGTTACTTAATCGATTCCATAACTTTCTAAGAAACGTACTAAGATAAATGTACATTTTCATTATCTAGCAAGTTCATTTGTATGAATGCTTCCATCCTTAACCTAGGTGATAATTTCCCTTTTGTATCATAGACACTTTATAGGGGTGTTACTCACAATTAAATCCAAGTTTCAGAAAAACCCAAACGATGACCACTTTAATAAAGAAGCACGATGGTGGATTTAGTAGACCAGTGCAGTCCATTTGCAGTCATTAATTTACTTAAACTTGTTGATCTAGAAACCCTAGGGAAGTGACATCTAGTAATTCCTTAGGCTTGAAATCTACCTTATGTGACCGTCTCTCTTATGTTATTAAACCATACCCTAATCCTCCCCTAAGCTTATTCTCCATTGACATCATTGATCACTTGATCACATCACTTAGGGTTAGTCAACCCTATCTATGTTGTGGAGGGAGGTTGGCCAACTTGGGGCATGTGTTTGGAATCACCGCATGACCTCATTTTCCATGATGCCCCTTGCATGTTTTCCCTTATGTTCTTTGTTTTAAAAAAAAATTTATTTATTTTACATGGTTTATTTTGGGCATGACATTTGGTATCGGAGCCAATTTTCAACACTAGGACCTTAAACCCTTCATATTTCACTTATAACCTTACACTATTGTCTAGGATGACTTTCGTCACACACAATGGTCATAGGCATAGGTGTACCCCTTTAGTATAAATAGATATGGAGTAGGAGGTAGAGGTTCCTAGGGAATCATAGATTCCCCCACTAGAGCCACCTCCTAATCCAAACTAGGATATCTTAGTTGTATTATAGAATCTAGTAGGACACATCTAATAGAGATTACCACTCATAGTGTAGTAGGTAGATTAGTAACCCTCAGAGGGCCATGTGACAACTACTGGAGAGAGAAGTAGGAGCGCTCCACCTAGACAGTCTGAGGGCCACACATATTTTGAGGTTGAGTCTATACAATAGATAGAGCACCCATGTGACTTGGGTGCTCATGAAGTTGAGAGAGAGACCCGCGACATCGGGGATCAAATCAGGGAGTTATTGAGACTCCAACCACCTTTTTTTTTAGGAGCTATTGATGGTGTTAGAGTAGAAGCATGTATTTTGATCTTACAATGGTGCTTTGGATTGTGTTCCTATGGAAGAAATCTAAACATGAGACTTGCCATTCACCTCCTTTGAGAGGGACCCTCTACTTGGTGGCAGCATGAGGAGGCCATGGGTTTGATATAGATACACTTACATGGGAGCCTTTTATCAGTAGATTCAAAGAGAGATACCTATCAGAGCACTTTAGACAGTGGAAGATTGAGGAGTTCCATGACCTCTAGAAAATAGGCCTTACTGTGATATAGTATGAGAGTAGATTCCTTGAGCTTCTTGCATATGTGGACTACATGAAGGATGAGAAGCTACATATGCATCACTTCATCAAGGGTCTCAATTCATCTCTTCAGGGGCCAATTTATCTAGCTTTTCCTACCACCTTCAAAGAGGTGATTGAGAGGGCATTAGTGACTTAAGATATTTGTAGAAGGACACAGGACTATAGGGATCGGTCTCACAACTAAAACCACTCCACCCATTCATCAACATAGAAGAGACCCCCTTGGAAGGTAGATCAAGGTCATTCAACAAGGTCCTTTTAGGGCCAACACTCTCAGCAGTGACCACAGTGAGATTCTAGGCAGAAATCATCTTTGGGATAGCATGGCTCTAAACCTAAATAGTGGTAGACTCAGGGTTCTAGGCAGTATCAGAGGTCACAGTCTCCTTACACACAACCAGCTAGGACTTAGTAGTCCTCTAGGGGTAGATATAGTGGATCCAATAGGACTAGAGGTTAGTAGAAGTCTAGACCTAAGGGATTTCAGATATAGACATGTGGTCCTTGTTACACTTGTGGTGGTATGGGACACGTAGCAAGAGAGTTCCCGTAGGGATAGGTAGTAGGCAATCAGAGAGGATCTACTTCAAAGATGATAGTAGGCAATATGGGTAGATATCATAGATTATTTGCAGTGATTGATAACCGCCAGGTAGAGCATCAGGCCACGTGTTAGGAATAGTCCCAAGAGATAACTGAGAGGGGGGGGTGAATCAGTTATCTACAAGTTTCAATTCTTTATCCAATTAACTATACTTAAACATAAAGCATAAACACAATGAAAGAACACTTGAACATAACACCAATATTTTGGTTATGGGGAGACCCAAATAGGTAAAAACCCTGGTGGGAATTGACACCCACTAATAATCTACACTAGTGTATTATGATCCTTGTTAGAAGATCCTTAACCTTTTTAGGATTTGTCTTTATAATGCATTTAGTAAAATGACCTGGTCAAGGGTCAAAACTTGTTAGGAGTCTTTTATAATTAACCCTGTTAGGGGTGAGGATGCACTATCCGAGAGCACACTGCTTAAAGGGGTGAAGGCTACAACCTTTTGAATAATAGATACACACTATATCTTGATCTTGGTGAACTGCACTTTGACTTGCTATCTAGATCAGTTCCAATGTATAGCATAGACTATTCACTTGGTCACATAGACCTTCTGCTGATGGCTCAGCACATTGTACACTCTAATTTTCTCTTCACAATCAACTCTGAACCATAATTTAACAATCATAAATGACTGCACATAAATATCTTTCCTCTAAATGATATAATCAATTTATCCTATTAGAACCACCTTGAAATCATATTAGAGAAACAATAACATACTCCAATAACATTTCAGTCGACTCTACTAAGCACACAACACAATCTAGGACCTGTCTAAATCAATAAGTCTAGGCCACGCTGTACACTATCAGTTCTACCAAATTAATTGATACTTTTTCATCAAGATGAATTACATCATGTGCTCTTAACTAAACATTAATAACTCTTCTCCAAGTACTAATCCAAAACAACATATTGTAATGATAGGCACAACTCATGTAACAGCATAATCTCTGTCAGCTCTCTCAAATAAACACAAGAAACTGCAATTGGTGAATGGTGACTGCATAACTTCACTTCTATTGATCATCAAACTTTGTGTCCATGAGTGTAACATCAATAAGATGTCTTCATCACATATCCAAACACACAAGGCTCCATGATAACTATATGGACAATCACTCACAAAACACTGCTTGTAATTCTGTTAGGAACACTACTGACACAAGTTGTTATATAACTGTCTGTACTAATAGTTAACCTCTACATCCATGATATCATGATGATAACATGTCCATGATGTATATATTTAAATCTTACTACATAAGTCTTCCACACATGCTACTTACCATATGTTTTCATCAATGACAAAAAAACAGTCAGAACTGGCTTCCTGGCAAATCTCCAACAATCTCCCGCTTTGGCATTAATGGAAACATATGGAATGAAAAAATCCACCAATCCAAATGAACATTTCTTTTATAACATTCTCCATTTCCTTATAAAAAATCCCCCAATGATGAATCCTCCATCTTCTGTGATATTCTTCAACATTCTCCATTTCCTCAACTGAATTGCTTCCATAACTGAATACTACTCCCTCTTAGTATATTACTCCTTTACTTCTATTTTTCATGACTATATATTACTCCCCCTTTGACATCAATGGAAAAGGGTGCCAATTAGTTTAAGCACTGGTACTACTCCTAATGTAGAGTAGTCAACCATCCATTACTCCCTAAGGACTAATGCTCTTTCTCCTTTCTAAGAAGAATTAGGGAAGGGAATTACTCTCAACTTCTCCCTGAGATATTCAAAAGTATCCTTTGGAAAGGGCTCTGTGAATATGTCTTCTAACTAATCTTTATTACTCACATAGTCTAACTTGACTTCTTTCTCTCCCACTTTCTCTCTTAGGAAGTGATACTTGATCTCAATGTGTTTTGTCTTTGCATGCATCACAGGGTTATTTGACATGTTGATAGTGCTAGTGTTATCACAATGAATAACAATAGGATAATTAATCTGAATTCCAAAATCCTTTATCATCTACTTGATCCAAACAATTGTAGAATAATTCAAGGTTGTTGCAACATACTTGGCTTCTGTTGTTGACTGAGAAATACAATTCTATTTCTTTCTTGTCCAAGTGACAAGTCTATCACCAAGAAACACTGCTCCACCTGATGTACTCTTTCTATCATCAACTCATCCTACTCAATCTACATTAGTATATACATGAAGCTCAACATTTTCTAAGTTAGGATACCATAGACCATAATCTATAGTGCCCTGCAAATATCTAAATATTCTCTCTACTACCATGAGGTGACTTTTTTTAGGCTCTGCTAAAAATCTTCCAACTATGCCAACTGCATTGGAAATATCAGGTCTTTTTTGAGTAAGATATATAAGTTTACCAATCATAGTCTTGTACAATGTTGTATCTACTACTGGTGAGTCATCTTCTTTTGTAAGCTTGCATCATGTTATCATAGGTGTGCCCACTAGCTTACAATCATCCATCTTCAATGTCTTCAAGATCTCTTTCACATATTTGGTCTGATTAATGAAAATACCTTTCATTGTCTGTTGCACATTCAATCCCAAAAAGTATTTGATAGGTCTAATCATGCTCATCTCAAACTCATTCTACATTTCTTTAGAAAATTTTGCACTAAGTTTGTCATTACCTCCAAAGATAATGTCATCAACAAATATAGCTATAAGTATTAATCCTTCAGATGTCTCTCTTATGAAAATATTATAATCTACTGCTCCTTTCTCGAATCCAATCTTTTTTAGATATCCATCTAGTCTCCAATACCATGATCTAGGAGATTTCTTAAGTCCATAGAGGGCCTTCTTCAATCTGCATACCATATCAGGTCTGTCTGATAAGGTGAAACCTTCTAGTTTCTCAATGTATACTTCTTCTTTCAACTCTCCATTCAAGAATGTTGACTTGACATCCATTTGGTAGACTTTGAAATTTTTGAATGTTGCATAGGCTAGAAACAACTTAATAGCTTCTAATATGCTCACTGGTGCAAAAGTGTCTAAATAATCAATGCCTTCTCTCTGTGCATATCCCTTACATACTAACCTTTCCTTGTTTCTTATTGTTGTACCATCTTCATTCATCTTGTTTCTAAATATCCATTTTTTTCTAGTCACATTCTTATCACTAGGTCTTGGGACCAGTTCCCAAGTATCATTCTTGATGATTTGATCTAGTTCTTCTTTCATAGCATCATGCCAATCTGAATCATTGCATGCATCTTCAACACTTAAGGGTCCAGTCTGAGATAGTAAACATACTACCTCATTGCTTGCATAACTCTTTTCTTTTGATCTTGTTGTGACTTTTCAGCTCTGATCTCCAATGATGTCATCCTTAGAATGGTATCTAGATGTAAACTTTGGAACTTTAGGTGATATTGTCTCATCTGCCTTTGGATTTTCTTCTTCACTTGTCTCAGGGTCATTAAATAACACATCAATACTATCAAACATTTCTTCAATGACTGTCTCACTAGTGGAAGGTCTGAGTTCTTCTTCAATCATAGGTGATTAATCATGATATCTTAACATGAGCACTTTCAATGATCTTCTTCAATCTTAAATTGAAACATCTACAAGCTTTTCTTTTAGTAGAGTAACCAAGGAAAATATCTTCATCCCTTCTTGCATCAAACTTGCCTACTGCTTCATCCCTCTTGATGTAGCACTTGCTTCCAAAGACTTTCAAGTATTTTACTATGCGAACATTGCCAAACCATAGCTCATAAGGTGTCTTGTTTGTGCCAGGTCTTAATTGAATTCTATTAATGGTATAGATAGTTGTATTGACTACATCTCTCCAATAGGTGTGTGAAACTTTTCCTTCAATCATGATGGTGCGCATTGTATCAAGGATGATCCTATTCCTTCTTTCTACAATCCCATTCTACTAAGGGGTTCTAGGTTCACTCAACTATCTCTTTATGCCATGTTCTTCACAGTACTCATAGAATCTATCAGAGGTGAATTCTCCTCCTCTATCCAATCTTAGACATTTTATCTTTAGTCCAGATTCATTCTCAACCTTAGCTTTGAATATTTTGAACTTCTCAAAGGCTTCTAAATTATCTTTCAAGAACACAACCCACATCATTCTAGAATAATCATCTACAAGAAAAATGAAATACCTTTCACCATAGTATGATCTTGTTTGAGTTGGTCCGCATAGGTCTGTATGAATCAGATCCAACTTTTTCTATGCTAAATTATGCTTTCTTTTGAATGAATTTCTCACATGATTTCCCATCACACATTCCCTGCATATAGTATCAATTGGCTTTGTTATGCTAGGTATATCTCTTACTTCCTTAACATTTCTTATCTTTACTATTTTATCAAAGTTGATATGACATAGTCATTTATGCCACAACCAACTATCATCAACTTTAGCAACAAAACAACTTGCTTCATAATTAAGTTGAAAGACATTACCTTTAGTTTTTGAGCCTGATGCAATCATAACACCATCCTTGTTGTTAATGATGCACTTGTTATCTTTGAACTCCAACTAATAACCTTTTTCAAGTAACTATCCAACACTAAGGAGGTTATGCTTCAAGCCATCTACATAGAGAACATTGTAAGTGTTGTTCTTTCCATAAAATGTGATAGCTCCTCTACCAGTGATAGGTTTGGGAGTGTTATCTCCAAATCTAACCATGCCACCATTGTACTTGTCTAAATGAACAAACCAATCTTTATCACCTGTCATGTGATGTGAACAACCACTATCTATGATCCAATCTGTCCTTATGTGTTCTTGTGAGATCAATGCTAACTTTTCTTCCTCTTTCTCATCTTCATTATTCATTTTCTCTATAATAGAAATGAATCCAATTTCATCTTCAGCTAAATCATCATCTAATACTCCATCTCTAGCATAGTAACATTCCTTTGAGTACTTAGGCTTGTAGTCATTTTTGAACTTTTTAGCTCTTGTAGGACACTTGGATGCAAAGTGACCAATCTTATTACATGAAAAGCATTTAAATGGCAATTGACCTTCATATTTTCCTTTTCCTTTCTTTTCTCTTTGAGCAATCATAGAAATGAAATCATCTAGTTCTTTCTCTTCATCATCATCATCAAAATTACTAGAAGTGCTTGCAAATTTCTTACCATGAACTGATGCTTTGAAGGTTGTCTCACTTTTAGGTTATGTCTTCAATCTTGAAATCTCAAAAGCTAAAATTTTGCTGATCAAGGTCTCTCTTTTGAAATTTGATGTAATTTGCATATTATCATCAAGGATTTTGATCTTGTTTTCATACTCTAATGTGAGAGTGGTCATGAACTTATCCATAATGTATTCTTCCGAGATCTCTCCACCATTGTTCCTAATTCCTGCAGCCACTTCATTAATCCTTCGATTGTAAGCTCTCATGTTTTCTTCAGGTAGCATCTCTAATGAATTGTATCTTTTCTTTCAAGTTTTTTTGTGTGCATCCTTTTCTTGTTTATCTCCTTCAAATATGTCTTCTAGGTGCTTCCATATCTTGTGAGCTGTGTCTACTTTCTTTATCTTTGAAAACTCACTATCAGATAGGGTGTTGATAAGAGCTTCTTTCGATATTGCATTATCATGGAACAATTCTTTATGCTTGTCAGTAGCATCATCCTTTGCATGGTCTACTAAACTAGGGATCTTTACTTCTTTGATAGTCACATCGAAAACTTGAAAAGAAATGCATTGTAAATGTGTCACCATCTTGTTATTCCAATCAAGATAATTCTATCCATCAAACTTAGGAATTTATTTTCTAAAGAATTCCATATGATCAACCTCAAGCTATTAAAATTTCTCTCTGAGGTACTTGGCTCTAATACCAATTGTTAGGAATAGTCCCAAGAGATAACTGAGAGGGGGGGGGGGTGAATCAGTTATCTAAAAATTTCAATTCTTTATCCAATTAAGTATATTTAAACACAAAGCATAAACACAATGAAAGAACACTTGAACACAACACAATATTTTGGTTATGGGGAAACCCAAATAGGTAAAAACCTTGATGGGAATTGACACCCACTAATAATCTGCACTTGTGTATTATGATCCTTGTTAGAAGATCCTTAACCCTATTAGGAGTTGTCTTTACAATGCATTTAGTACAGTGACCTAGTCAAGGGTTAGACCTTGTTAGGATTATTTTACAATTAACCCTGTTAGGGGTGAGGATGCACTGTTCAAGAGTACACTAGTGTTCAAAGGGGTGAAGGATACAACCTTCTGAATAATAGATACACACTATATTTGGATCTTGGTGAACTGTGCTTTGACTAGATATCTAGATCAGTTCCAATGTATAGCATAGAATCTTCACTTGGACACATAGAACTTCTACTGATGGCTCAACACTTTGAACACTCTGCTCTGCTCTTCACAATCAACTCTGAACTATAATTTAACAATCACAAATGGCTGCATATAAATATCTTTCCTCTAAATGATATAATAAATTTAGCCTATTAGAACCACCCTGAAATCATATTAGAGAAACAATAACATACTCCAATAACATTTTAGTTAGCTCTACTAAGCACACAACACAATCTGGGACCTGTCTAAATCAATAAGTGTAGGTGCACGCTAGACACTGTCAGTTCTACCAAATTAACTGATACTTTTTCCTCAAGATAAATTAAATCATGTTCTCTTAACTAAACATTAATAACTCTTCTCCAAGCACTAATCCAAGGGCACATATCATAATGATAGGCACAACTCATGTACCAACACAATCTCTGTCAGCTGTTTTGAATAAACACAGGAAACTGCAACTAGTGAATGGCGACTGCATAACTTCACTTCTAATAATCATCAGACTCTATGTCCATGAATGTAACATCAATAACACATCTTCATCACATATCCAAATGCACAAGGCTCCATGATAACTATATAGATAATCACTTATAGAACACTGCCTATAACTCTATCAAGAACACTACTGACACAAGCTTCTATATAACTATCTGTACTAATAATTAACCTTTGCATCCATGATATCATTCTGATAACATTTCCATGTTGTATATATTAAAATCTTACTACATAAGTCTTCCATGCATATTACTTACCATATGTTTTCATCAATGACAAACATACGGTCAACACTGGCTTGCTAGAAAATCTCCAACACCATGGTCATTGAGGCCACAGGTATGATTCAAGGTATCAGTATTTCTATCTTGTTTGATTCATGAGGGAAAGGCTCCTTTATATCTTCATATGTAGTGGAGCATTGTGGGCTATTAGTAGTTAGACAAGATGTTAGTTGTGAGGTCAAGTTAGCCTCAAGAGCTAGAGTGTCTGTTAGTTCCTTGGTTCACAATTGTTAATTTAAGATTAGTGACATGATCATGATGTTTGATCTTCACATTACCCCTTTAGGTTCTTATGATGTAGTCCTTGGCATGAATTGGCTATATACCCACAACACCAAAATAGATTGTTGACAGAAGAGGGTTGAGTGCATTGATGATCAAGGCACTCCTATGGTGATACTTGGGGTACAGAGACCCATATCTCTTCACATGATATCCACTATGTAGCTTAGGTGGTGCGTGTGGAAGGGATGTCAGTTATTTTCTATCACCATTAGTAATAGAGAGGAGGATTCAGAAGGGAAGCCCTCACTTGAGGATTATCCTATACTTCAAGAGTTTGTAGATGTTTTTCCTTATGAGCTATGTGGTATTCCATGACCTATGGTAGTTGATTTTCATATAGACCTCGTGCTAGGAGCTAAGCCCATATCTAGAGAACCTTATAGGATGACAACGTATGAGCTCAATAAACTCAAGATTTAGCTAGAAGAGCTCTTGGAGAAAGGGCATATTTGACCCAATGTATCACCTTGGGGTGTGCACAAGTGATTTTTGTGAAGAAGAAGGATGGATCACTTAGGTTGTGCATTGATTATTGGTAGTTAAATAAAGTAACAATTAGGAACTGATACCCACTCCCTAGGATTGATGATTTATTTGATCAATTATAGGGTCCTCAAGTATTCTCAAAGATAGATCTGAAGTCGGGGTGTTAGATATTTTTATTGTGGCATCAAACTTGGCAAATATGTAGACTTAATTCTTAGATTTAAGGACTCTCAAGTTTGAAAAGAAACAGTATAATTGATGAGGATTGGATAAGATCCTCCTTCTACTTCAAGCTCCATAGGACTCAGGTGGGTGTTTCCTTTGTAAGTTACTATTTGCAAGTAAACATTTAAATAGTGGATTAGTTTCTTCACTGTTATGCTATTTGTGCCTTAAAATACCTTAACCAAAGATTACTTGGTAAGCAGCTGAGAACATCCTAATACAGATCCTAACAAAAGAAACTAATAATTTAATAGCCAAGAATAGTGGTATAAGCACACTCATCCTTCTTTTTCTGAGTTCAACTCAAGGAAGGGTAACCTTTTGATTCTCTCTTGAAGGAATCACCAACATGAACTATACCACCTGGATATAGCTCCTTCAAAACACATATAAATCTTTTAAAAGTGAAAATATAGGTAATGAAATGAATTTTAGTGATTCTAAATATCATGAAAGATAACTTGCAAGAATAAAACACTAAACAAATGCCTAATCTAATGGGAAAAAGAGTCTAAATGTGCATTCATAGGACTATCTTAAAAGAAATACAATAGTATGCCTAACAAACTATATGCAATCTAAATAGAATGCCTTGCAAACTATTATTTCAACCTAATATTATTATCATCAAAATCTCTACAAATATGTTTACTCTCTGAAATTGACAATGAGGATTTTAATTCTTTCCTTGAAAGAAACCCAAAATCAATTAAACTAGTTGCTTGATAGCTGGTATATTTTAAATGCCTTACATATAAAACATACAAGAGTAAAACATGAAAAGAAAAGAGACAACAATAATATAAGGTAGAAATTTTAGTGTATTCGTATTAAAATAAGCCTATAAATTACATACAAAATCTCATGCTTAGAAGGTCAGACACAAAATTTAGAAGTTTGTTTCATAGCAATTGTATTGATTTTTCTCTATTATCTTTCAGCGAGCCCCTCAAAATGAGGTTACAACTCATATATATAGCTCAACCATCTTGGAATTCTCTTATCAATGAAATAGCAACAAGCTTCAGATGGTTGGAGCCCTAAACCTAGAAAGCATAAAAGAAAAATTAAAAGAAACACCCTCAGGCAGTGGAAAGACAAAACTTTTTTGGACTATTTTGCTCCTTGCTTGTTGACAACTGACACCTTTGTCTATCGGTATTCATGATAGCTTCATTGAGTTGTTGTGAGATATGGTGACCACCATTTATATTACCTTACAACATTCTTAATTGATAGATTATCATCCATGTGCTCTGAGGTCAGGTGTCCTCCTCATTCATCATCTAAGATATCAAAGTCAGTTGTAGTAGATTTTACCTTTTTGGGCCTTGTGAGCTCATCCCATGTAGCCACTTCCTCCTCTTTTGACCATTTATAGCTCTAAACATGTTGTGGCTATGCCTTTTTCCATTCCCATCTAGTGTCTATTATTAGCATGACATCTGTTATGAAATTGGTGAAATCCATCTCGGCTTTTATGGCTTCATCCAAAGTGATATTAAACCTTTCCATATCTGATTCATTATTCTCATTAAGAAATGCCTCTTTCCTAGGCAATAGAGGATCAAAATATAATCTCCACTGATCCAAACTCTTTATTACACCATCTCCATCTTTAATAGGAAGGATAAACTTGTTAAAATCTGAGTTGAACATGGATATCTTGACCTCAATCTAATTTTACTTCCCTTTAAATAATGGCAAAATGGCCTTAATTCAATTTATCTCCTCACCCACTTATAAAATAACCTCTGGTATATCTATTCTCAAGGTTTCACAGATGCTAATCTTTCAAAAAATGGTGCTCTTACTGACCAAGTTGCACAATAAATATTTAAAATTGAAACAAAATTATTCACTTCCACCTATAATTTAGGCAATTTATTGTAAGCAATAAAAACTATATATGCTTTATCTTTTAGTACATTAATCATGTGATGCATAACATTTAGTAGGGCCTATAAGATAGCCTCATTCTTTTCTAATCTTATCTTCTCAATACTTGCAGTAGCCTCTTCTTCACTTATATCTTTATTCTCTAGTAGTGCAGGCTATTTTGGTGGTGCAGGGGTTACTACATTAGTATTTAGGACTTGTTGAATCAAGTCTTCTATAGTTTTCTCCAATGCCCTCTCTTTCATTATACACACATCCCTATCCTTTAGAAGTGCACTATAATCATCCAATGGGGTACCATATCTCTCTGATAGCTTTTTTGTTTTATTCTCATTTAGCCTTGCAAAATGAGTGAGTACTTGAGATATCTCTAAATCCCCAGTATTGTGGATTGACAACACAATTTTTTCACCATCCATCTGCTCTTTGACATTCAAAATTGAGGGCTTCTTTTCGTTGGGATATAGGCTCCAAGGAGCCAATGCCTAATTTTTTGGGCTATACCCAAATCCTTTGATAATCTCTCCCACTTGTGTCTCTGAAGATAACATTATATCATCCTGCCTCCTTATTTTATCAATGATGAAGTCAGAATATAAGTTCCACCCAGGTACTAGTAGAATTTTTCTAGCTTTAACCAATTGTCTAGCTTCCTATGGGGTGAAAGTCTCAGATTCAGGGTCATAATCTCACAAAGTTTGAACTACCTCATCATGAACTTGACCCTCTTCTATAATTTGGACACTTGATGCAAATTTTTGTTGCTTATGCCATATCAAAAATTTCTTGAATTCATTTGACTTGATAAAATTTTCATCCTTCAAGAATGCATCTTGTTCTAACATCATTTCATCTTGGCAAAGAGCCAAGGGAAATTCTACATCTTCCTCCACCAATTTCTATTTTTTCTTTTCTTATCTTATTTTCTTCCTCAATTGGTGGTCATGGACACTTGTTCTAGTGAAGAGGGTCCCCACTCTATCCTTTTTCTTCTCTATAGTCCTCACCTGGGAAGATTCTCTAGATAGTAACCTTTTTGCTTTTGTACGAGGCTCATTTGTGTCTTGAGAACTATGTAGTTCAGTTAAATCAACAATTACATTTTCACCAGCCTCATGTTTTTTAGTCATTAGTTGTTCTAGAGTAGGGATGCTATGTACTGAGAAGACACCATCACTATCATCATCACAATCTTATTCAAAGTGTACTTCCTTCCCTCTCTCCTTCTCATCTATTTGGTCCTCCATAGATTTCAACAATGTATTGAACTGGGCCATCATCTGTTCCAGTCTTTGGACATAAGGCTATGTGGGGAAGAAGTCTCCAAATGTTAATCCTTTTCTCTTCAATAGTCTCTCTATGTCAAACAATTGATTAATCTGATCAGGCCTTCTTTCCACTTCCTCTTCCTCTACTATATTTCTTATAACATTCTCCTCAAGATATTCCTCATGTCTTCTATTGAATGGGATGCTAGGGGTATAATACTTTCTAGCAGCAACCATGAAGCCTTCTATATCAACATACCTATATGGAGCAGCATGCATCTTGAACTACCCCAACCAATCATTTACTTGATTAAAGGCATTCTTACCAATTGTAAAATTATGCACTCTAAAGTGCCTTGGGGTGAAGGTTCCTTTTTTGTGTGGATCCAGGTGCTCCTTATCGGTCAGCATGAGCTGCAAGATGAACTCTAAAAAAGAAATCCTAAGTGGAACAAAAAATGGAATAATGTGGGGTGGCTGAGGGAACCCATACACTCTAATCATTGTATAACCCTTCTCATAATAAATATCTCCCTAACAATGACCCTTGGTCCACTTGTCAACAAACTATTGGGGCCTTATTAGCTGCAAAGCCTTGGTTGACAACCTTGAAAGATTTAAACCTAAATTGAGGAGAATAGGTTGTATAATCCAATTTTGAAATGCACAGAAATCGCACCTTGTGGAAGAAGGACTCCAAGCCCTTATCTAAAACTACACTAGATTTGGTTGTTTGTTCCATAACATTTGTGGCTTGAGGCCCTCCAAATCCATGATATCATAATTGAAGAATAAGATAAGATGCATTAATAGGGAATAATGCATAAACCTTGGTGTAGAACTGGATGTATGATTCTTTAAAGCTATTAATCCTTCATGCATTTTGTTTATAACATAACCTATGTAATCATATCCTCTAGTCACATGAGGACTCTGTGTATCTAGTACCATCATCAGGATATCTGAAGTGATCCTTTCCCCACCATCAACCCCTAGAACTTTTCATAATCCATATGCAATATACTTCATATAGAAATGGAGATCTTTGTTGAAAAATGGGGTTGACCCAGCTACCACTCTGATGTAATTTCTATTCTCCTAGGGAACATGGTTTTGAATTACTTTGGATACCATGGTAGACTCCCTAATGTATTTGTTGGCTTGAGCTTGTAGGTTAATTTCTGTAGCCTTAGGAATTTGGATACCAAAGGCTCGCATGAAAGAATTTTGGTCAAGTGTGACTAGAGGAGAACCATCTCCCTTCGTAATTGTTCTAGATAGGGGATCATATCTATGAGATAGCATAATTAACACATCTATGTCTAGGAAAACATCTAGAATAATCAATTTAGCTAACCCTGAAGTGCAAGGGTTTGAGACAGGCACTAGGCTATTAGAATTCTTTTAGAAATATTTGAGTAAGCACATTCCGGTGACAATGAGAGTTTTAGCATCTCTACAATATGCAAGTTCATCAATAAATCACTCATCACTAACCTTTTTATTCTATGATGATTCAGGTAGCAGTGTAAGGAATTCATCTGAAAAGCTCTACTTGGCTTTCTCTTTAGCACCCTTACTGGTAGAATCTTCACTAGCTGTTGATTGACTCATTTTTGCTAAAAATTCAAATTCTTCTGAAAACTCTAAACATAATTAAATTTTAAAAATTCTCTAGAAATCACAAGAATCCTTATAATTCTATTGCCTCAATTCTTAAGAATGCTTCACAATTCGAAATGAATGATAACTAGAAGTATTTATTTGGAAGAATTGAATGCAGCAGCCTATTTGAGATTGAAAAGCTGGAAATCATGTCACTTCCACCATTACTTGGCACACTCAAAACTCAATTCACTAGCCGTAAGCTGAGAAAATGATAAGTAATCAAGATTTAATTTTCTGGCAACCTAGCGACTACAACACTTTCTCAAAATCACTAAAAGATTTGGTGCTTCCTTAACCTTCTTAGAGATGTGGTGGCTAAAGGAAACTTTAGTCATTTAAATGATTTTATTTTATCTTGAGACCTAGCGACTAAAGTGAGAAATCATAGTCGCTGAATAATTTAAACCTTATTTAATTTATCTAGAGACTAGGCAACCTTTTGTCATTTTAATTTCTCAATTATAAGACTTGGCGATTATAGTCAATCTCTCTTTTTTCATTAGGAGATCTAGCGACCGTAGTGAATCTCTTAGTCACTGAAGCTTGTTGACTTTTCAAATCTTTTCTTGAGACTTCCTAACTTACCCATCTGGAGATTCAATGACTGAAGACAGACCCACTTTGCTTTATTTGTTTTGGAGATTCAATGATTATAGTCTAGTCTTTTAATTTCTTATTTATTTTCTTACCTTGTTGACCAATTAGGGAAAGACACATCTCAAAATCTAGCAAACAGATTCTCATATTTTTCAACATTTTTTCCTCAGTCAACACTTAACCTCTTACCATTTTGTGATTGCACGACTGAAGACAATCTGCAAGTCACAAAGAAACTTACTTAACTCAGGTTTGACCCAGATATTGGGTGACAAAGAAAATCTCAAGGTCGCTGGAACCTTTTCTAAATAATGGTTTGATTCTGAGACTTCATGACCACCACTTGATCAAAATTAAATCAACAGCTAGAAATTTCTATCTGATGAGCTTTCTCTTAACTCACCATCATCTAGTGACCACGTGACTGAAGACATCTCCTTGTCGCTAGACATTTCTCTTAACTTTGGTTAAAACTGGAGACTGCGTGAAAACCTTCATTCTCCAAGTAGCCAGAAGGTTTTCTTAACCTTAGTTATGTAATAAGATTAAATACCAATTGTCGATCAATCCTTCATCCTATGGCTCCTACTGAATTGCTATACCTTTCATGACTTAACCGTTGCATTGTGAGACTTAAAGATAACCCTTTTGCTAAATCACTGAAAAGTTGAAATATAACCGCTAGAGTCAGGAGATCATGCGACCATTGAAATTTTTAGGTCGTTGAATAAAAGAACTAACAGTTTTAGAACTTGGAGATATGGTGACCCAAAGAAAATAAACCACCACCTTGCATTTAGAGACCTAGCGACCAAAGAGGAATCTCTAAATCTCTGAATATTATATTACCTCATTATTTCATTCAGAGACCGCTTGACTAAATGTATTTTGATCTGGAGATAGGGTGACTATAGTTATTTTGCAAATATTTATCAGAGTAGTCTCTAGATCTCACAATAAACATTCAGAGACTTGGCGACTGAAGGCAATCGCTGAGTCATTAGAAGATAAGGAATATTCTTTCACCTTAAGGAGACTGCGCGACAAGAGGTTTTGGGTAATCGCTAGACTAAAGGGAATATGTTGAAATCATTACAAGACTAAGCAACTAACTGGAAATAAAAAGTGCACATGCTTTAAAAGGCCTATTAAGTGATTTGAAAAAGTAACAACTGAATAGATTTTGGACAAGGAAATTCGAGCTTTTTTGGATTTTCAAAGGCAATTAGACCTAGCACTTAGGGTTTTCTAGATTTTAACAAATTTTCAACTCAGGGATTTAAAAAATCTTGATGACCAATTGATGAAACATAGAGAAAACTTCAAAAATCAAAATTTCAAGAGGACAACCTCTGAAACAGAGAAACCAACCAACAATGGCTCTATCTGAGGATGTTTAAATGCCAATTCAACAAAGAACCATAGATCTTTGGGACAACAGACCAAAACCAACAAACCTAAAGTAGGAAAGGAATAATACAACCTAAAGGAAACAAACCTATACAAAATTTTTACATGAATTTACATGTGCATAAGAACCATAATTTTTAACTAAAAAAAGGTTTCAAGAATTGCCCATGCACTAGCAACTCAAAAATTTCTCCATCCATATTCTTCAACAAGTAGGAATCCTTTACAAAACTTTCATGGATTATGTAGGGACCAAGCCATAGTGATTCAAATTTGTTATGCTTTCCTTTATCCTATGCTTTGACATTCCACTAGAGCACTAGGTCATTTGGATGGAATTTCCTAGCAGTAGCTCTCTTATCAAATAGGTATTTCATTTTTTTCTATAACTTAACATTGTTCTTTTGACTTTCTCTTCTCATTTCATCAAATTCAGCTAACTACATAATTATGTCCTATATTGACTCTTAAATATCCAACTCTTCATCCTAGATAAACTTATATAGATGAACCAAGTTATTAATAGGCAATCTTGACTGTAATCCATACACAAGCTCAAATGGAGATTTTCCTATAGCCTTCTTTATGTTAGAAATTAAAGTCCACCAAGATAACTAAGAGAGGGGGGGGGGGGGTGAATCAGTTAGGAGTCTTATGAAATACATTCAGTACGTATGAATCACTATTAGGAGATTGTGAATCATTGTAAAAAGATTCTAACTCTGTTAAGAGTTATGGAAGACAGAAGGACCCATTTCCCAAATAGATTAGGAGTAAGATCACTGAACTCATTGTATAACTAATCTTTGTATTACTCAATAGAATAATACCAAAAGATTACTAATCTCAACAATTCAATACTCCTTCTCTGACTATGCCAAACCAAATCAACTACTTCAAATCTCAATACCAGATATTTGTACTTTGCATATCCTCTTTCAACAATTTTTCTTTCACAATTCCTTCATACACTTTCTCATGAAACATTCCATACTTCAACAAGGAAAACATTCCTTCCTTTATACCACACTCAAGTAATTACAAATGATTCAACATACAAATTACAAAATAAAAGTTTCCACACATTACATAAAAAAATGTCAGCTTCCAAACAATATAATTCTTCACTCGTACTACCTCAGATCTTGTGTTACCAACCATGTCACTATCAACATGTCTTCAACTGCTCGCTAACTACACATAACCAGAGTCCATCCTGATTAGGAGATATCATCCGATTTCCACAAACCGCTACTCAGGAACACTGCCCAAATACTGCTTCCACTAATTTTCTCATAACTTCCATGAATAAATGAATTAATTTATGCGCTCTTAACCATGATCTTATAACATATCATAGAGTGTGTACTCAACATCACATATCTTCATCTTCAATATCCCAAGTGCGCTAACTCAAATATAATCTACTTCTCTACTAATCTTTAGTAGATTATTGTGTTGACATCAATGACAATCATAGTCATGAATGCAACAACAACTACTATAGAATGGATATGAATACTCCCCCATAGGATATATTCATTATTCATTCCTAAAAATCTCCCCCATTGGCATTGATGGCAGCATAGATGAAAAAACATCCAAGTTCCATAAATCCAACACTGCAACACTGCTGCTCTGAAAAATTCTTTCAAGTCCTCTTCATTAATCAAATCTTGCTTTGTTTTCCTATTCAGTTCTCTCCAACAGATGGTTCAGATGGTTTTTCATATATACTTCTCCCACATTGACATCAATGACAAATGTTTCATCACTATGTCAACAACTTCAATGTCAAAAGACATTGTTCAGAAAATACATTCACTAGACTCCTCATGACTTAGCTCAGATACACATACTCCCCCATAGAGGAAGTACCACCATCTAGTGTAGAAGAAAGATAGGGCTCATATACCACTGGACAAATGCAACAATCTGCATCACTTCTCAAAATTAGGCTGGGGCATAACCCCAAGCATACCTCTCATATACTCAAATCTATCCTTAGGAAAAGGTTTTGTAAATATGTCTGTAATCTACTCCTTTGTGCTTATGTACTTAATTCTAACTTCTTTCTTAGCCAATTTCTCTCTCACTACATGATACTTTATCTCTATATGCTTTGTCTTAGAATGTAACATAGGGTTCTTAGACATACTAACTATGACGGTGTTATCACAATGTATAACAATAGGCTCCACAAATTTTATTCCAATATCCTTTAGCATTTGTTTCATCCAAATTCTCCGATTACAATTGTTTTTTGCTACTACTTACTCTACTTCTATGCTCTGTGAAATATAATTCTGCTTCTTTCTTAGCCAAGAAACTAATCTTCCTCCAAGGAAAAATTCTCCACCATTGGTGCTCTTTTTATCATCAACACTGCCTCCCCAATCAGCATCTGTATATGTGTGTGTGTGAATTTTGTACCTAATCTATAGACACAACACTTCAGTAAAATATTAGAGGTTAGCAATAATCAAAATCATGCAAACAATGGAAAATAGACTAACCAAATGATTTAATGCCTTCTAGTAGATGCGAGTGTGAATTCTCAGATTGTACCAAGATTAGTGACCTTGATATCACCTAAATGAAGGATTTGAATGCAATTCTAGATATGAGATAAATGCTATTAATCTAATTTTTTTTTGGTTTTTCTATGCAATTATGATATGAAAAATTGATATGAATCTAATCTAGAATGAACTGATATGAAATTGATCCAAAAATGATATGAAAATGAATCTAAATGAATGTAAAAACCAAATTGATCTCACAATAGCCTTGATTCGCAATAAGCTTTGATTCTCCAAATTCCAATTCTTCAAAATGGTTGTGCAATTCATAAATGATTTTGGCAAAGTAAGCTCGCAAAATTATGAGATGATTTGTGAAGTGCTGAGCCTTGATTTTATAGAAATCTAGGGCTTTGGAGGTGCATGAATAAAAGTCATAAATCACTCAAATAACTCAGGTTGATTTTTGAGTTATTTTTAAATAAAAGGATATTTAACTCACAAAAACATGCAAAAGAAAAGTTTAACTCAAAATAGAGTTTAGATTTAATTGATAATTGATAGTTGTCTACTTTTGTGATTGTGCATGTTTTAATTATGAATTAATTTAATAATAGAGTGATTTATTTCCAACTTAACTGATTTTGAAAAATAAAACAATTGATTTATGGGTTAATCAATTATTAAAATCAAGCTTTATTCAAAAATAATATTATTAAAAATTGAAAACTTGCTTTAATTAATTAAATAAGAATTTAATCAATTATTCATAGGATTTTGGATTTATTATCAAAATTAAATAATACAATTGAGGAATAAATATAATTAACTTCAATTAAACAATTAAGTGGCAGAATTAAACTTAATTAATTAAATATTGAGAATATTCAATTAATCAAACTTTAGGATAAATTGGATTTATCGCCAAATAATCATGAAATGAAATATAATTAGGATAATTAGGAATATTACTAGGAATATTCCCTGATGTAGAATTTATGATAATGAATTAGGATTCGATAATGTTTAGATGTGCCGTAGGTTAGGACTTTGATGTCGATTTCATTCGATTTGATGATGTAGGAGGTTAATGAACCTATAGCCCATTTTTGGGGTCTTACATTTTGCCCCTCTTTGAACTGTTGTGTGAAGCGCAGTGGTTCAAAGACAGTTTCTTTATGATAAAAATATGAAACTGATACAAAAAGATATGATGATTGAAAGATTTGAAGACATGATGTTAGGTCCTGAATGACCAAAGATAATGTTCACTATAACAGCGATGAACCAATGATTATGAAAGAGTGTCAAAACACTTGATTTTGAACCTTATGATTACGAAGAAGTGAGTGACTAATTCTAGACCCGATTGTCCTTAGAAGAATCACATTGGTATCACATTTGAACCCTTCAGTTACCGAAGAACCAAGAAAAATAAATCTAACAAATCAATGGTTGTGAAAAGCTGATATAGATTACAAGATTAGGAGAATACCAGATTGATATGGATCTCGATGAATCTGATATGCCCCGAGCGATGATTAATTTGCCCCAATCGATGAGGTCTTTTGATGAATCAACAACTAGACATGGTTGTTGTCTTGATTACTAAGGAAAGATATGATTTCAAATTTAGATTATAGACTTTGAATGATGTGCAATACCATGCCCCCTTTGGGATTAAAATTGAAATCTGATAAGAAAAGTCAGCGTTGATAGTTCAGAAGCATGTTAATTGATTTGAGAAATGGTTAAACACATTCAAGAATGCATTCTGCATCATTTGGAGGTCCTAGAGATCAAGTTTGACTAGGTTAAACCATGAGTTGACCATGGTTGACCAAGTTAAAATTTTGATAGTTTGATGGAAGATAATCAGTTAAGTTGAATTCTAGATTTCTGTGATGATTGAAGGTTGATTATGCAAGTAGTTAATAATATGAATGATCTCAGATTTTGATTTTGATCCCAAAAATGGATTGTACTTGCTATTTCATTGGATGGACCTTTGTGTAAGATTCAGCTCTTGTTAGATTTGAAGAGACAAGTGGAGAATTATTTAAGCATTGAAGTTCATTTAGCCATTGTGAGATCATGCAAACATGCACAAATGCCAAGAGACATGCAGTATGAAATGCAACCTAAGACCTAGGACCTAGTCATTGATCATGTGTTGATCATTCTCATCATTGAATTTTTAGGTAACCGGATAAATCAATACAATGCCCACTAGTTATGAAACCATAGACATATGAATATCAATTTGTATGCGTAGGAATCAATACAACATCCACTAGTCAATCAACCATAGATATATGAATATTGATTTTATTTTTGAAATGTTAGATTAGATATAAGCACCAAGGCACAAATGCCAAGATGACCTAAATATCATGTCTATTTTGATATTGCAATTTGTATAAGCATCAAAACATAATTGTCAGGATGACCAGAATATGCCTTGCGTTACAAACACATCAAACAGTCAAGAGATTATTCTAAATCCAATGTGAATTACCTGTAGTGACCCTTTATCATTCACATCCTTAGGTAAGATCACATTTCACAATAGGAGAAAGAACTCACTCAAAAAAAAGACAATAGTTAGATCAAACTTCCTTAAATTGTCCGAGTATCAATGGTTGAGGTACGTATGGCCATCCAATTTGAGATAGAGGCTCTTACAGTCGGACACCATTTCAATCTAGAATTTACAAAGTTGTTAGATTTTCACATGCAAGAAGAAGACAAAGAAAAGATTATGCCCCCAGTTATCACTCTCTAAATCCTATAAATGACATCATCAAAGAGCTCGAAGGGACACAATATGAAAAAATCTCAATGCGAATCAGTAAGCATACAAGGCGATAAAAGCATGTAAAAAGTATAGATTGTTTTCAGTTTGTGTTTGATGTTTTGATGTTTGATTGCATTGTGGTAGATGCAAAATCCTTTCTGGAGATGAGACTGACTGACTGACTCAAATGAAGCTTCAAAGGACTCTGACTAGATATGATACGTCTAAGATACATTGGAGACCATAGGATATGACTTTGATTGCCCCCAAGTTTGAACATTGATAGGATACAGACGCTTGAACCGATTGGTGTACAAACTGACTTATTGAAAAACCAAATGGGAGATATGTACAAACTAAAGCAAGATTGAAAGCTGGGAAAGACCAAGATTGCACTGATAGATGGAGCATTTTGAAACAAGTGGCACCCATTTGCCGGGTTTTCACCATCTTGGTAGAGATTCTATTTTTGCTACCAAGGTGCCTGTTTCCAGGTTTTCACCAAGGCACTTTTTCTTTTTCTCATTTTTTTTGTATTTTTCATTTTTTCAATTTTTTTGTGAATCATCAAAGAACCCATTGCTAGGTTTTCACCAAGATGTTCATTTTTTTAGGACTTTTTCCAATTTTAAAGATTTTTTTAGGTCATTTTACCATAGACTAAATGCCTTAGGCATAGAATTTCTTCAAATGGAGAACGTTGATAGGTTCTTAAAGCTATTCTCCTTTTGTCATTGAGAGCTGATAGACACTAGAGCCAAAAGTAGCAGTGATAACAAAGGGACCCAGCCAGTTGGGTTCAAACTTCCCCTTGCGTTCTCGATGTGATTGATTTTTAGGATTCTCTCTCAAGACTAGATCACCAACCTGAAATTCTCTATGTCTGACTTTCTTTTTGTAACCTCTAGACATTCTCTTCTGATATACTCTAAGATGGTCATACATTGCTTGTCTGCACTCATCTAGTATTTCAAGTTCTTGTAACCTAGACACTCTGTAGTCATCATCAGTTACTAGACCAAGCATTCTGATTCTTAGTGATGGGATTTCAACCTTAATAGGAAGTACCGCTTCAGACCCATAAACTAAAGCAAAAGGTGTAGCCCCAATGGGCATTCTGATACTTGTTATGTAGGCCCAGAGAGCTAGATTAATCATGAGATGCCAATCTCTTCCTATTTTATTAACTGTACGATGCAAGATTTTCAGGAGATTCTTATTAGAAGCTTCTGCTTGTCCATTCCCTTGAGGATAGTAAATAGAAGACCAATGTTGTGTGATCTTGAATTTGGCACATAGATCATCTAGGTCTTTGTTCTTGAATTCCCCACTGTTATCTATGATTATGGAATGAGGTATCCCATATCTACATATGATATAGTTCAATATGAACATAGATATTTTCTTTCCAGTTGCTTGTGTCAAAGGGACTTCTTCTACCTATTTTATAAAATAATCTATAGCTGTGATTATATGGGTATGTCCATTAGAAGAATGAGGATGTATAGCTCCTATAATATTAAATACCCATTGGTGAAAAGGCCATTGTGTAGTGAAGGGAATTAGATCTCTCCCTGGAGCATGAATTAAGTTGCCATGTACTTGACATTGTTGACAATTCTTAGCAAACTTGACTGGCTCTTTCCCTTTTTTTTTTTTTTTTGCAAACTCCCAAGCAAGATCATATCGTCCAGTCCCAATGTCTAGCAAGGTGGAGAACAAGAGGGATTTTCAAGTTGGTGGAAGAGATGGAAGACAAGGGAATGAAAGAGATTGAAGGGAAGAAATCCTCAAGGGAAAACTCCTCAAGAATACTCAAGCTAGGGAAAAAATTTCATGTAAAGCACTTTTGGACAAGCAATGAAAGGCCAGCATAGGATAAGTCACAAAATCATAATACAACAGTAGGAAAGGATGCAGTCCAAAGGAGTAGACATGTCAAGAGGCTTCATAGCATCATGTTTTACACTTTTTTTGTTATTAGATCAAGACCAAAGGGGAAAAGGATAGCGAAAGGCTAGAATGAATGGAGGAAGATAGACATGAAGGCTAAACATGAAAGGAATGAAAGCATATCATCATAAAATAGCTCACAAGATAGCCAAATGTTCGTGTATAGATCAACACTGTCAAGATCAAAGAGAGAAGATGAAATGGATGAAATATGTAGAAGAACTACACATGATGTCTGATTGCTAGGTTTTCATCACGGTACTTATCTAAGGTGCCACAAGGGTGTGGTTTTCACCATAGGATGAATTTATTTCTCTTTAATTTTGCTACCAAGGCACCTGTTTCCAAGTTTTCACCAAGGCACATTTTCAATTTTTTTTTTAATCTTTTTTTTTTGGAAGAAGGAAAGCTTTTTAGATAATGCTCCTTGTAAGGATAAACCATGATATGCCAAGGATTCAAAATCATATGCTCAAAGATGCTGATAAGGAAAGGGAGATGGAAGAGAAAAATGGAGGATAAGGTTTTATGTAAAGCAAGTGAGGTTGGAAGATAGGAGGAATAGGAAAATGAGGAAAAAGGATAGAAGGTAGAAGGATAATGAATGGAAGGATTGTGAAAGGGTAGATGGAAAGGAAGGTAAGATCAACATCAACACACACCTTGAAGGGTGGCGAGAGGATGGAGGAAATGTGAATGAAGGAATACATGAAGGAATATGGTGAATGGATAGCAGAGGTTGTGGTTTAGGCGCATGGAATGGAAGAATATTTTTGGAAGAAGATGAAGTGGAAGTCTTTGGAAGCTTGAGTGTCAACTTCACTTTTTTCTCAATACCAGACTCTTTCAAGAGAGACTTTGGAATCCATATAGCCATAGGCTTTTCATTTATTTTTTATGATCTAGAGAGAATATCTTCAATGATGGATTTTGGAACCCATACTTGTCTTGTAGTTTTTTTCTTAGCTATCTCTTTTGACTTTATGCCTCTATGTCGATTAGAGGAGACATGGTGATCTTCTTTTTTTGATGGATTCTTGTATTGTTTCTTTTTCTTGTATTGAACATTCAAGTTACTTCTAAAAGACTTGGGACTTGTGGAAGAAGGAGGATATAACTAGTTTAGATGGGTGGGTGGATGAAAAGGATTCAAGGGTATGCCTCTATGTTGATCTTGAGGAAAGATGGGAGATGGAGGGATGTAAGGACCCAAGATAGATTGAGAATTAGGAGAGTTAGGAGGGGAAAGTGAAGGGACATAAGGACCCAAGATGGAAGGTAGATGTGAAGCCCTTAGTATTGGTGGAGGACGTCCAAGGATGGATGTGGAAAATGCAAAAGGATAATCAATAAGTTCATCATCATCTATGTGACAACCAAGGACATCAGCATCTTTAGAGTGAGCATTAGGATTTTCAATAGAATCATGAACATCTTGAATAGGAGAAACTTCTTTGATAGGATTGTTTAGAGCTTGCAAAGACTTAGGAAGAGTAGAAAGTGGAAGCGACCATGGAGTGGTAGAACAAGAAGATGGAAGACTTTGATCTTGACAAGGATCTTTGGATAGCATAAGCACATAATTTTTCTCTTGATTTTCAATAGGCTTAACATTGGAAGTAACAACATTAATTTTAATAACCTTAATGGAAGTATCATCTTTGGAAAGTGCAAGTGTAGTAAGGTTATTTTGATTGTCAATAAGCTCAACAATGTAAGTAGTAGCGTGATCTTGCTTAGGAGAAGACTTAAGACATGGTGGAATGAATGAGAAAGGGCGTATGGGATAAAAAGAACCATGGAACAGATAAGAGACATCATGAAAAGGATTGAATGACATGGAGGTTTCTTGATCTTGATCTTTCTTTATGTTCCTTTCTTTATCATTTTTAGAGTCCTCTTGGCATGGAGCCACTTCTAAGGACAAGAAAGCATGTTGGGATTGTATGGAAGACTTTGGAAGAGATGGTGGAGGACAAGCTAAAGTAGGAATTATATCATATAAAGGCTTAGGCTCTTTAGGTTTAGCATTATTGAAAATATTTTCAGCCAAGTGAAGGTTAGCTTGAGTTTCTTTAAGAGGTAGCACTTGAGGATAACTACAAGAAACCACATGAAAAGTATTAGGACCTTTGGTGGATGAAGGACTTGTGAAAGATTTGATAGGCTTGGAAGCTTTAGCAAATGTATGGGTATTGGAGGAAGTAGGGGATGGAAGGGAACCATCACAAGACAAAGGTTCAGCACTAACATGATCTTTCTTGAGAGTTGTAATCTTTATTTTCAGCATGAGAATTCTTAGAGGAGACATCCTTATAGTATGCACATTTATAATCAGCTCAGTAAGCTTTCTCTTCCTCAATAGAAGTAGATGTATCATCTAGGTATTGTTCACAAAAATCATCAAAGTCTCTTTCAAAATTAGAATCATATGGATCACCATCACAATCTATCCAATGTGACATCCCATTTCTAGTAAGCATGAGCACATGATGAGGAGGACTCTTAGGAATAGAGGTGTCATAGGTATCACTATATTTTCCCTCATCATAGTTATCATAGCCTTCAAAGATGGGTGTGTCACTCTCTGTGGAAGAAGTATCAAAAGGATTATCACGTTGCTCATATTCTATCCAAGGGCATGGTGACATGTACAAGTCTTTATCAAATGGAAAAGGGCATAGAGTTTCCATGGAGAACTCTTTAGGTTCCTTTTCTTTCTCAAGTTTGTTAAGTTTGACTTGCATAGCATGCATCTGTTTCATCATAGCGGTGATTAGAGTTTCTTCCTCATGTATAGTAATTCTTTGAGACATGTTAGGAGTTTTAGGACTCCCTGGAATAGATTGATGTAGATTTTGTTGATTACCTCCGTGAGTTGATGAGGGAGGAATGTAGCCAGATTTCAATCAAAAGTTTCCAAGACTGTCGTCTCCATAAAGACCAGAATTGTAGAGTTGCTCAAGAGTTGAACCTTTGGTAGTGGTTATAGGTAAGGTATGGGATGCCTCTATAGATTTCTTGTGAGAGGAAGCTCTAGTTTCCACCATTAACCTTGGGTGAAGGAAAAGAATAAGATGAAGACAACTGAAGAATGAATTGAATCAAGATGATTAGATGACTCAACCTTGTCAAGGTTTGATTGATTAGAGCATAGATTTGACTTAGATGAGGGATACTATGCCCTGGATGTATGGGTAGATTCCCAAAAGATAGCAGACAAGATATCACAACACTTAGTCATTTTGAAGATTGATTGAAGATTGATAGTTATGACAAGGTTTTGACACAAGATGATAAAGACTCAAATCAATTAAATAGAAGACTAAATTGGATTCAAAAGGCCACTTTAGGAAAATGATTGGATTCTTAGTATTTGCTACGATGTTCCTGATATAGTGATTTGTTTGACAGACTCTGGAAATGGGCTGGAAAAGCTGGATATCTAGCAATTCTGACAACTTTCTGACAATTTTTCAAAACTTCTCAAATGACTTTCTGCAGGTTCATATGACAGTGGGTATAGCATAAAATGACAATTGACAAGCTCTTATGACAGTTGACAACAGGAAAATTGACTTTTGAAAATGACTAGTAGCAAAACTCATACGATAATATACCTGATACCATATGACAATCTGGGGGTTCTGAAATGACAATAGCCAAAATTCGTATGACTTTCTGACTTTACAAAATGACTATTGACTCCAGAAAGGTGTTTTACTTCAATTTTTGCAAATTTTGGGTTTTCAGTTTTAGATTGTTTGTAAGTTTCAATGTCTAGATTTGAGGATTGTAATAGATTTGTTCGTTTTCAGTAACCAAATAGATAAGCAGGCACACAAAATAGCAAGAAAGTGACTTCAAGCATGTCTAAAAATAATGAACAAGGGAAAAATCAACCTTGCGCATGAAAAATCAAGTGACTTATTGTGCTAATCCATAGAAATACTACTTGTGTATGTTCCAAAAAGTTTTTCAATAATGCACATATTCCTAGAAAATGAAAAAATTGGCCTCACTAGGGTTTGTAGTAATGGTCTGAATCTACAACTTTTATGATCTCAAGAGGGCGAACTCCAATCCATGTGCACTGAGGTTTTGACATAGTCTGAGAACTTAATCTTCAGGATTTGCTAGGGAGATCTGATAGCCCAACAAGAGACCACACCTGTGAAGATTTCCTCCACAAGGACATTTATATAGTGGTTGTCACTACCATGGTGAAAATGGCTATTACTGCTTGAGGTTCCATCAATGTGGTTGACCTAATTAAGGGAATGTCCACTATGGTTAACCCTCTCTAAAGGTGACTCACAAAATATACCACATGGAGACTGGTTCCAGATTCAAGGATTTGAGTTTTTGGTACTATCCAAAAAGGAAGTAGAAGATAATCCCCTAGCCTTTTCACTTTTAACCCAAACAAAGTAGATAGATGAATCCACATGCGAAGACGAAGATTATCTCACAAAGATCTATGACATCAACCCCTTATGATCTATCAACCTCTCCGGAGAGAGAATGCATCGATCAAAAGTTGAAGACACACAGATTTAGTGGAACATGAGACTCCCTCAGTATCCTCCCTACCTAAAAAGGGTTCTCTCATTGAGAAGAGATTCACTAGAAACTCACTCTCTCAAGAACCACAAATAGTGTTCATAGGGCCTAATTACTATGTGTAACAGATATGCAAAAAGAAAATCTATGTTCATTTTTGAGCTAAAAATTGAAGTGTGAATTATGAAAGCTGTAAAGGAACTCAAGCTTGACACAAGAGAGTTTTTTTTATGTCCCAAAATGAAGTGTTATCAGATGTAATATAATACCTAAGTTCCTCTCAATGCACTTAGTAAATTTTACCTATTTTAGCAATTTTTGAGCATTTGTCTTCTATCTTTTGTACCCACAAGATGTACCTGCACCTGCACCTGCAAACCACTGTTATGAAAAAATTAAATATTCTTATACATGAAACCCAATGTTATAAAAACCCATCAAAAAAAGAAACACAAATTTTCAACCCCACATGGTAGAAAATCAGGTTAGTCAAAGATAATATGTCATTTGATAATCGAAAAACTTGTTGTCATAAAAAATTAGATTCTGACCAGTCTATACTAAATCAACAATAAATTTTGCAAATCAAAATGATATTAATCCAAACCAATGTAAAATGAAAGCTAACTCAAATACCTTTCCATAAATATAACTTTTAGATCTGTATCATGTCATATATGCACGTATCATTAAAAACATCAGTCAGATTTCATAAAATCAGGGTTAGACCAGTCTTCACTAAAATGATCATAACTTTTGAAAAAAAAAAAAAATTAATCCAAACCAATGTAAAATGAAAACTAACTCAAATAACTTTCTAGAAATATAAATTTTGGATCTTTATCCTATCATATGTGCATGTACCAATAAAAACATCAGTTGGATTTTATAAAATCAGGTTCAGACCAGTCTTCACTAAAATGATCATAACTTTTTCAAATCAAAACAAAATTTATCCAAACCAATGGAAAATGAAAGCTAACTCAAATAAATTTCCAAAAATATAAATTTTGGATATGTATCACAAAACTCACAAAAATTAACCTTGTGGTCCTGGGTTTGAGAAAAATGATAGAAATTTGATAGCATAGAATGGAAACCCATTTCAGGGCACCATGGTGGGTGCCAAAAATGTCTGTGTGAATTTTGTACCTGATCTATAGACACAACACTTCAGTAAAACATTAGAGGTTAGCAATAATCAAAATCGTGCAAACAATAAAAAACTAGACTAACCAAGTGATTTACTGTCTTCTAGTAGATGCGAGTGTGAATTCTCAAATTGTACCAAGATTAGTGACCTTGAAGACACCTAAACGAAGGATTTGAATGCAATTCTAGATATGAGATGAATGCTATTAATCTAAATTTTTTTTGTTTTTCTGTGAAATTATGATATGAAAACTTGATATGAATCTAATCTAGAATGAACTGATATGAAATTTATCCAACAATGATATGAAAATGAATCTAAATGAATGTAAAAACTAAATTGATCTCACAATAGCCTTGATTCACAATAAGCTTTGATTCTCCAAATTCCAATTCTTCAAAATGGTTGTGCAATTCGTAGATGATTTTGGCAGAGTAAGCTCGCAAAATTATGAGATGATTTGTGAAGTGCTAAGCCTTGATTTTATAGAAATCCAGGGCTTTGGAGGTGCATGAATAAAAACCATAAATCACTCAATTAACTCAGGTTGATTTTTGAGTTATTTTTAAATAAAAGGATATTTAACTCAAAAAAACATGCAAAAGTAGAGTTTAACTCAAAATAGAGTTTAGATTTAATTGATAATTGATAGTTGTCTACTTTTGTGATTGTGTATGTTTTAATTATGAATTAATTTAATAATAGAGTGATTTATTTCCAACTTAACTTATTTTGAAAAATAAAATAATTGATTTCTGGGTTAATCAATTATTAAAATCAAACTTTATTCAAAAATAATATTATTAAAAATTGACAACTTGCTTTAATTAATTAAATAAGAATTTAATCAATTATTCATAGGATTTTGGATTTATTGTCAAAATTAAATAATACAATTTAGGAATAAATATAATTAACTTCAATTAAACAATTAAGTGGCAGAATTAAACTTAATTAATTAAATATTGAGAATGTTCAATTAATCAAACTTTAGGATAAATTGGATTTATCGCCAAATAATCATTAAATCAAAGATAATTAGGATAATTAGGAATATTACTAGGAATATTCCTTGATGTAGAATTTATGATAATCAATTAGGATTCGATAATGTTTAGATGTGCCTTAGGTTAGGACTTTGATGTCGATTTCATTAGATTTGATGATGTAGGAGGTTAATGAACCTATAGCCCATTTTTGGGGTATTACAATATGCACATAGGGTAAAATCATCAGATTTTTCATACCACAATCCATACTCAATTGTGCCTCTTAAGTACCCCAGTATCCTCTTTACTGCTGCATAATGTGATTCTCTTGGTTCAGCTTTAAATATTGCTACAATTCCAATTGAATGTGCTATATCAAGTCTTGTATGAGTCAAATACTACAGTCCTCTAATCATAGATTTGTACTTCTTTTGTTCCACTACAGGAGTCTCATATGTGCTAGATAACTTGTGTCAAGTTACCATAGGTATTCCAACTGGTTTACAGTTCTCCATTCCAAATCTCTTCAATAAGTCATTCAAGTACTTTGTTTGACTTACAAAGATACCATCACTATTCTATGTTATCTGCAATCCTAAAAAGTATTTCATTTCACCAATCATACTCATTTCAAATTCAGTCTTCATTTCATCTGCAAATTTATCACTAGCTTCATCTTCTCCTCCAAAGATAATATCATCAACAAAAATAACTACAACCAATAAACCATTTTCAATTTCTTTTTTATATAGGTTGCTATTAGTTGTACCTTTTGTAAATCCTAATTTCAACAAATACTTATCCAATCTCGCATACTAAGTTCTAGGTTCTTTCTTTAGTCCATATAAAGCTTTCTTTAGTTTACATACCATATCTCCTTCTTGAGTTAAAGGAAAACCTTTAGACTTATCAATGTAGACTTCTTCCAACTATCCATTTAGAAATGTTGACTTCACATCCATCTGATATACTTTGAACTTCTTGTAAGCTGCATAAGCCAAAAACATTCTCACTACTTCAATTCTTTCTACTAGTGCAAAAGTTTCTTCATAGTCAATTCCTTCTTGCTGTGAGTATCCTTTACATACCAATCTTTCTTTGTTCCTTACTACTTCTCCTTGTTCATTCATCTTGTTTCTGAATACCCATTTTGTTCCAATAACATTCTTATCTTTAGGTCTAGGGACCAATTCCCATGTCTTGTTCTTTTCAATCTGATCTATTTCTTCTTTCATAAATTTAATCCAATGTTCATCTTCACAAGCTTCACTAGTAGATTTAGGTTCAATTTGAGAAATCAAACATAACTATTCTTGTACCTTACTTTAAGTTTGAACTCCTCTGTCTATGCTTCCGATAATCTACTCAATTGGATGATTTCTTGATAGATTCCTATTAGGTGTCATTTTCTCACTACTTGTTTCTATCATAGGTTCTTCAATGGCTCCTTCACTATGGCTTTCATTCAACAAATCACTGTCAGTTTCATAGAATAATTCAATGATCTCAAGATTAGGTTTAGGATGACCTTCTTCATCTGATTCATACTCAAGCATTCTTTCCTAAATTTTTAACTTTTCATCAACTTTAACATTTGTGTTCTCAACAATAGTCTTAGTTCTCTTATTGTAACATCTATAAGCTTTGCTTTTCAATGAATATCCAAGAAATATACCTTCATCACTTCTAGGATCAAACTTTCCAATGGCATCATCTCTCTTAATATAACATTTACTTCCAAAAATTCTAAAATACGTAACTGTTGGTGCATGTCTAAACCATAGTTCATAGGGTGTCTTGTCTATGTCTACCCTGATTTATACTCTATTCATTGTATACACTGTTGTGTTCGCTACTTCTCTCCAAAATATCTTCACTAAGTCTTTGTCAAATAACAGATCTCTTGTTGCTTCAGTCACTAATCTATTCCTTCTTTCTACAATACCATTTTGTTCAGGTGTTCTAGGGATTGAAAACTGTCTCTTAATACCATTCACTTCACAAAAAATGTTAAATTCTTTTGAAGTAAATTCTCCACCTCTATCTGATCTCAAACATTTAATGTTCATTCTAGATTCATTCTCAACTTTGTTCTTAATGATCTTAAACCTATCAAATGCTTTAGATTTTTCTTTAAAAAATGCAATCCACATCATTCTTATAAAATCATCAATAAGAATGATAAAATACCTTTCTCCATAGAATCCTCTAGTCCTTGTGGGACCACTCAAATTAGTATGAACAATCTCCAACTTCTCTATTGTTGTAAACTTCTTGCTGGGAAATGAGCTTCTCTTTTGTTTAGCCATCACACATTCCTTGCAAATCATGTTAGTAGGCTTCATAATTTTAGGCAAATCTCTTACTGCAAGTTTAGTACTCACTTTCACAATGTTATCAAAGTTTATATGACAAAATATTATGTTCCATAACCAACTATCATCTATCTTAGTAATCAAACATGTCATCTCAGTAGGATTCAATTGAAATACATTACCTCTAGTTCTAGATCCAGTACCAATCAAATTACCATCCTTGTCTTTTATCACACAAGTTTTCTCAATAAACCAAACTTGATATCCCTTGTCAACTAGTTTTCCAACACTCAAAATATTATGTTTCAAACCATCTATAAAATAAACATCATCAGTATTAGTCTTTCCATCAAGAGTAATAGATCCTATACCCTTAATCAAACAAGGTGCGTTGTTTCCAACTCTAACAACTCCTCCATCATAATTGTTAAACTTTATGAACTTTTTCATGTCTACAGTCATATGATGTGAACAACCACTATCTATAATCCAATCAACTTTCTTTTCTACTTGAGAAACTAAATATTTTTCTTCCTTAATTCAAGTTTCATGATTTTTTTCTTTAATTGCTACAAATCCTATATCATCATTATTCTTAGTATCACTTTCACTCAAAGTTTTCTCCACACTAGCTTCAAGTTCTTCATCATTTGCATAATAACATTCTTTAGATCTTCTAGGATTAAATTTCTTCCTATAATTGTTAACTCTCTTAGAATATTTATATGCAAAATGACCATATTCTTGACAAGTCCAACATTTAAAAATTTTCTTACCATCTAGTTCTCTCTTCACAAGAAAGGAAATACCTTCTTCAATCTTCCTATCTTCTTCATTTCTAGATATGTTGCTACTAGCATAATCTCCGCTCACACTTATGCTTCTTGACAAAGTAGGGTGAACATTGAGAGCACTAAATGATGTCTCCATTCTAGGTAAGTCTCCTAATAACCTTAGGTTCATCTCTTCTACTTCCAATCTTCCAAGAAGAGTCTCTCTGGTGAATTTTGTAGTACAAGGTATAACTTGTTCAATCATATGTGTTGTTTGCTTGAATGTAGAGTCAATGTCCTCATAATTTTCCATATCACTTCATTCTCTGTCTTTGTTCCACCACAAGATTTTATACCTGCAACAATCTCTGACATTCTACCAATATAGCTTCTAACATATTTATCTTCCATCATTCTTATATCTTCAAATGCACATATCCAATTATGTAATCTAACTTTCTTTTCATGTTCATCACCTTCAAAAGTAGAGTGTAAAGCTAACCAAATTTCATGAGATGTCTTTAGATATTTTACCTGACTGTATTCATTCTCTGGAAGGGCTGACAAAAGTGCTTCTCTAGAAAGTATGTTACACATGAATAGATCTCTTTCTCCATCAGGACAATCTTTAATTTTTTCCTCATCAATGATAGTCTTATCATTCTTTGTGATTAACCTATAACCTGGTCCTAAAAAAAGTAGGTGTGTCTTCATCTTTTCTTTCTAGCTGTCAAAATTTACTCCATAAAACTTGGGGATTTCTTTCCTGAAATGATTCACCATGGATCTCCTTAAGCTATTAAACTTTTCCTTCAAGGACCTGTTGCTCTGATACCAATTGTTAGAAAGTAAAGTCCACCAAGATAACTGAGAGGGGGGGTGAATCATTTATCAGACAAATATAACTTTTATCAACTTCAATAGATTTTAACCATAAAATTAATGTAACTAACAACCATAGAAATATATTTATACACAATAACACAATGACACAAGATATGTTAACTAGGGAACCTCTTGATCAAAGAGTAAACCCCAGTGAGAATGATTACCATAAAAGATGCACTAATATGAAATTTCCTTGTGAGAGGATGGACTCTGTTAGGAGTATTATGAAATACATTTAGTACATATGAATCCTTGTTAGGAGATTTTGAATCCCTGTTAAAATATTATAACTCTGTTAGGATTTATGGAAGATAGAACAACCCACTGCCCAAATAGCTTCAGGGTAAGATCATCAAACTCACTGTCCAACTGATCTTTGTATTACTCAACAAAATAATAGCAAAAGATTACTGATCTCAACAATTCAATAATCCTTCTCTGATTGTGCCAAACTGCACCAACTGCTTCTTCAGATCTCAATACTAGATCTCTGTACTTTGCATATCCCTTTTCAACAATTTTTCTTTCACAATTCCTTCATACACTTTCTCATTACACATTCCACACTTCAACAAGGAAAAAATTCCTTCCTTTATACCACACTCAAGTAATTACAAATGAGTCGGCATAAAAATTACAAAATAAAAGTTTCCATGTGTTACATCAAAAACCGTCGGCTTCCAAACAATATAATTCTTCACTCGTGCTACCTCGGATCTTGTGTTGTCAACCATGTCACTATCAACATGTCTTCAACTTCTCTCTAACTGCACATAACCAAATTCCATCCCGATTAGGAGATATCATCCGATTTCCACAAACTACTACTCAGGAACATTGCCTGAATACTACTTCCACTGATTTTCTCATAACTTCCATGAATAAATGAATTAATTTTTGTGCTCTTAACCATGATCTTATAACATATCATAGAGTAATTTCTCAACATCACATAGCTTCATCTTCAATATCCCAAGTGTGCTAACTCAAACACTATCTACTTCTCTGCTAATCTTCAGTAGATTACTATGTTGACATCAATGAAAATCATAGTCATGAATGCAACAACAACTACTACAGAATGGTTGTAAATAATCCTCCATAGGATATATTCATCATTCATTCCTAACACTTACTATAATTCTATCCGCCCATAGAGCAAGTTTCAACTTTGAATGCCAAGCTCTTTTATTCTTCTCCAATGTCTTCTTCAGAATCTTCAAAATGCTTTTGTTACTAGATTCAACTTGTCCATTTTCTTGGGGGTGATAGGGAGATGAATAAGATGTTATAATTCCATTTTCCTTGTAGAAATATTTAAACTCATCTGATCTAATGCACATTTCATTATCATTGATCAACTTAATGGGGACACCAAATCTGGTCAAAATATTGTCTAGTAAAAAATCAATCACTATTCTACTTGTTGCTTTTTTGGTAGGGATAAATTCTATCCATTTTGTGAAATAATGAGTTGCAATGAGTATCCAACTATGTACAACACTAGATTTCTCAGAAAAAACTCCTATGAAGTCCATGCCCCACATGGAAAATGGTGCTTTTGCAACTATTGGATTCAACAAAAATTCTCTTGAATATTTTAACTTTGAAGCAAACTTTTGACAAGCCTCACATATTTTAACAAATTAGAAAGAATCCTTGAATAGTGTGGCCCAAAAATAACTAGCTCTTAAAATATTATGGCTAGTGGTCTTTTTTGAATAATGGCCCCCATAAATACCAACATGCATTTCATTCAAAACCTTCTCTGCTTGATATTTTTCAAGGCAAAACAACAAAATTCCATCTCTATTTTTCCAGTACAAATCTCTTTGTATTAATGTGTACTTCTGAGCTTGTAATCTTAAGGCTCTTTTTTGATTATCAGTCATATGCTCTATACATCTTGCATTCTTGATGTAATAGACAATATTAGCATAATATGGTTGCATCTCAATACTTGTTATTGTCAAATCTGATATCCCTTCATTATTAACTTGGACTAAATCCATGTTTTCCTCAGTCATTAACTTAGTCAAACCTAGCCCTTATACTAGCTTGGTAATATGAATTTCCAAATTGAAATCTTGGATCCTAGTGATCCATTTACATCTTTTACCATTAACCTTTGACTATGTGAGAACATCCTTTACTGCTGCATGTAGAACATATGCGATAACCTTAGCACACACTAAGTAAGGCCTAAAAGATTTTACAGCTTTTACTAATGCATATGTTTTCTTCTCCATCATTTCATAATTCATTTTATCATTGTGCAAAGACTTACTAAAGAACACAATTGGATGCTCAAAATTTTCTTCATCCTTTTGTAATAATACAGCAGCAATAGTATGAAATGATGCAAAAGAGAATACTGAGAAAGGCTTTCTATAGTCAGGAGATTTAAACACTGGTTCTTCTTGAACAACCTCTTTAATTTTTTCAAAAGCATGCTATGCTTTAGTAGTCCATTGGAACTTCACATCTTTTTTGAGCAACTTGACAATTCATTTAACAATTTCAAAAAAGTTGGCAATAAATCTTTTAACAAAATTAATTTTCCCCAAAAAGGATTGCACACCTTTGATATTTCTTGGAGCAGTGACCTTTTGGATGGTTTCTACCCTTTCTGGATCAATTCTTACACCTTCCTTTGATACAATGTGCCCTAACAATTTTCCTTCTTTGACTACAAAGTTACACTTCTTTGGGTTTAGGGACACACCATACTCTAGAGCCTTGTTGAATTTTTTTTCAAGATGAGAAAAATGATCCTAAGCTTTCTTAGAATAGGCAGTCATGTCATCTTGGTAAAAAACTATAAACAAATCTATATATTCCTTAAATGCAACATCCATGGCTCTTTGGAATGTTGCTCTAGCATTTCTAAGACTCAAAGGAATTCTGACATACACATAAGTTCCCCAAGGGGTAGTGAATGTAGTCTTGAATCATTTAGATTCTTTTACTAGCACTTGGTTGTACCTTGAGAAACCATCCATCATAGATAGTAATTCACATCCAGTAACCTTATCTAGCATTGCTTCCATGTTGGGAAAAGAATAGTTGTCTTTTAGAGATGCAACATTCAGATTCCTAAAATCCACACATAGACTAATATCTCCATTTTTCTTTTTGACTGGGACTAGATTAGACACCCAAGTTGAGTTCCTTATAGGTTGAATTATCCCTGCATCACTCAACTTGACCAGTTCTTGCTACATTTTGGGAGCCAATAATGGATTAATAGGTCTCTATTTTTGTCTAAATGGCTTAACATCCTACTTCAATGGGATCTCATGTTGAAAAAGGTCCTCTCTATAGGCTTTCAGGTCATAATAAGACCATGCAAACAAATTCCTTTTTTTTCTTAACAGTTTTATCATATTATATCTTATTTAAGGATCTAACCCTTTTCCAATATAATTCATTTGAGGTGTGTTATATGATCCCAAGTTTACTTCTTCTAAATCTTCAATCTTAGCATTACTAATTTTTAACATGTGATCATTTTGACTACTATATAATGCTTTTAGTTAAGTTAAGCCTTTGGGAATATGATTTTTATTTAATCGGATTATCTCATTTCCAAAGACCGTATCTTTACCATCAACTTTTTCTACCAAAGTATTACAATCTATGAGTTGGTCTTCATAAGTATCAAGGCATTGAATGAACTTTAAAATGTCATGGTCATCTTCAAAATCTTGCTAGTTATAAATATTATCTGGAACAATTGGCCTCCTCTTTGTTAATATGATTTAGAACAACAGAGAGGGGGGGTGAATCAGCTATTATCAGGTCCTGATGTATAAAATAACTTCAAAAACTTTTCCTTAAATCAGATCAAGAAACCAAAACAAACTCGGTCATCACTGATTCAATAATAGAAACATATAACATAGTAGTCCACTACCCAGTTGTATCTAACTTGTAAAACACATAAATGTTCAAACCCAAAACATTCACATAAGTATTGACACCAGGATTTATAGTGGAAACCCAATATGGGAAAAACCACTTTGTAACATGCTACTATTATTTTCACTCTTCTAAACTGAGCTCGGTTAAAAGCCAACCCTGTCAAAGGTTGCAATACACACTGTAAAGTGTGACCCAGTTAAAGGATTTCAATCACCCTGTTAAAAGTGAGTCTGGTCAAAGGACTTACATACACTCCATTAGAATGCAACCTTGTTCAAAGGATTTAACATATGACTGTTAGGTCAACCTCTGTTAAAAGGATTTTGACTATTACAATGGTTCGAAAGTAGCAGTAGTATTGATCTGAAAAACATACAACTCACTTTGCAAATATTAGATCCAATTCCATACACAAATGCTGGTTTACTGACTTTGAAACTTTGCCATCTCCATTTCTGATCTACTCAGAACTTTCCTTCAAGCAATCACCACACTTTTCCTTAAGCCTATTCGCTTATACAGTCAATAAAACTTTACTGTTCTTCCAGCATCTACTTCACCCATGCATTCACATACCTAATGCTTTGGTTCCCTTAATACTTTCCTCTGTTAGGTTATCTTTTCTTTTGCCACTTAATCTCCTTTGTAGATCTTAGGGTTAGGTCAAATACATTGAATCTACCCACTTCATGTTCTTCATCTCCTCTTCTAGAATCATCTCAAATCTCATAAAGATTTACAATAAAACATTTTACAAAGCATTAAATACTTCCATACAATCAATAAATAAAGTCAACATGTTTTACATAATTCAAGAATTCAACAATGTCGGCTCCAAATCTGAATTCTCTTCAAATATAAAATTGCTGATGCTTGGTCAATACTATGATCATCCACTTGGTCTTCATGTAAAATGCTTGGTCACTACTAAAACTAATTCCTTGGCAAATACTATCTTCCTCAGCAATTT
Source organism: Chamaecyparis obtusa (assembly GCA_027943335.1). Lineage (NCBI taxonomy): Eukaryota > Viridiplantae > Streptophyta > Pinopsida > Cupressales > Cupressaceae > Chamaecyparis > Chamaecyparis obtusa. The sequence continues at coordinate 511,851 of BSBK01000014.1, read as the reverse complement.
ACTAATACTCGATCGACACTAGATTTTTGCTCGGCATCCACTAACTCGGTCGACTCTGTCATAACTCAGCTTAAACATGATTTCTTCATTTTTACTTGGTTAAGCCTACTAGTTTAGTCTTCAATCTTACTAAGCTAAACAATACATTGTCTCATTTTTGTACAACATAATCAAGTACACTTTGTAGTATCAAGATAACTCAACCTTTCCTTAGGTGCTATTGTTACCAACCTTTCTTTCCCTTCTCACCATAGATATAGTACTTTCCTAAGTAGCAACAGTCTTATCAGTTAAGGTTTGACATCAATGACAATACAACAATTGTTTCAATTACAGTTTCCAACACTCTTTATTTCTACTATTGATACCCCGGTCAAAGTTTTACCATCTCTCTTTAGAGAACCATTAGCTAAGAAATTAGCCATAATGTTCTTAGATCTTTCCACCCAACAAATATTGAAAGCACCAAATAGTTCAATATGATCCCAAATAGCATGTTTATATAATTTTATTCTATCATTTTTTATAGCATACTTGGATCTAACTTGTGCTACTACAAGCTCAGAGTCACCATAAAATTTTAAACACCTTATTCCATGTTTTATAGAAATATTCAATCCTAAAGACAGTGCTTCATATTCACCAATGTTGTTTGTACATTGTAAAGTCAATAGGAAAGAGTACTTGAATGTGGTACCTGATGGAGATATGAATAAGACTCTAGCTCCTGAGCCTTCTTTTTAACAAGCTCCATCAAAATACATCTTCCATAATCCATTTTGTTGTTGTTTTAATTCTTCAATCAGTGGATCTGCATCTTCTTATTGTGGAACAATCTTTTCCACTCTAAAATTCTCCATATCAACATCCACACAATAGTTCAAATCATTAGCATCAGTTAATTCAATCATGTGTGGGGTCCTACTTTCTCTGGACACTTTAATATTATTTCCATCAATATTGAAAGTTTCAAAAGACAAATCACACTGGATACTACCTCCCATTGAAGCAATCCACTTTCTAGATAGTAGTATTCCATATTTAGGTGGGATGTCTACCACTAAGACACTCATAGTTAACAACCTGTTTGGGTAAGATGCCAACCTATAAGGCAATGCTTTGATAGTACCAACAACTAAAACTTATCTTGAATCCATGGCCTGGCATCTTCCATGAGGTGTATCAACTTTTAGTCCTAGGGACTTCATTACTTCTACAGGCATAACAGTATTAGAAGCTTATGAATCAATCACGCAGTTCTTTAAAAGCTTCCCTTTTACTATTAAAAATAGAAACAAAGGATCAACTGTTCTTAACATAGTATTGACAACATTTGTATCCAAATAAAATTGAGGAACCTCAAAGCTAATTTCCCCATACTCATTCTCACTTGAGTCATTTATAGAAGAAATCAATTTATCATCCTTAGTGACACTTTGGGTATCAGCAGGAGTAACTCCACTCATCCAACTTAAGGCTTTCTCTTTGTGTTCTTCTATTCTCATCATTTCTAGCAAAGGAACTTTGATATTAATCTATGATAACAACTTACTCATATCAACCAGGATATACTTTGGGTCAACTATATCTTGTTTAATAATAGTGACCTCCTTGTTTTCTTACAGTTCAGTGAGGCTAGGATGATCTTTGTTTTGGGTTTTAATCTCCCTTTGGCAATAAATGATGATTTCCTCAAGGGGTTTAGCCTTTACTTTATGAGTCATATTAGGGGTAGAAAATGTGACATTCTTCTTGACCTTAGTTTTGTTGACAATCTCAGTATCTTTTTGTTTATCTTGAGGCTCTTTCACATCCTTTTCTGACATTTTGATCAATATACTAGTTGGCTTATGATTTGGATCACCCACCACTTGATTTCTTAAATTATAGTTACTCTTGGCTTGGGTGACCATGTCTATTGTAATTTGTGCAATTTCCTCATCAGAAGGCCTTCCTAACACAACTGATCCTTCATCTTTCAAAGTGTTACACTAGACCCTATCTAATTGGTCATCTTCCTCATCATAAAAGACTTGATGATGGTAGACCTCATTTCTGATTTGGGAACTAGAAACATCTTGACCCTCATCCTCTTCAGTGGATTCTATTTCATCATAAATATATGAAGAAGTCATGGCACATCCTTGATCATCATAAGACTCTTCATCATTATTTTCTTGTTCTCCATCTATAGAGACACTTTGAGAAACTTCATAGTAATAAGGGTCATGTGGTGATTGACAAACAATACACCATGGAACATCATCAATCATGTTCACTGAGTTCTTGTGTAATGGGTCAAGAGTTTTATCACTTGGTTTATCCCTTCTTTCAAGAAGTATTAGTTTTCCATCCTTCCATTGAGTGTTGTGAGGATAATTCTACATCCTTGGTAACTTGTTAAAGTTGTTAAAAGATGGTCTATCATTTCTTGCCACTCTATTGTTTCTATTCTTGCCAAGCTTCAAATATTTTATAGCCTTCAAAATTTGTTTCAAGCTATCTTCCTCTTTTGGTTTTGCATTAGATTTCCCTGGCTCTTTTTTATTTGGAACTTGAGGTTTATAGTCATCCCTTCTCCCCAATTTTCCTGATATCCTCCTATTTCTTTCTATGTTAATGGCCAATTTGTAGGCTTTTGCAAGGTTTCTATGGTTTTTGTCTCTCAAAAGATACCCCATCTTTGAATCAAAATCATTTAAGTATGTGACCAAATATATTTTGTCATCCAACTTGATAACTTGTAATAATTTGTGCATAGCTTTATGAAATCTGACATTAAACTCAACAACACCCTCATTTTTTTTTTCTTGATGTTATTGAACTCATTCAACATGAAGCCTTGATTAGTCTTGTCCACATACTTTTCTTTAAAATAATGCTTGAACTAGTCCCAAGAACCTATACTGGCATGAGGCAGATTTCTAAACCAATCTCTAGAATCATCAATCAGAGATTGAACAAAAATTTTCATGATTACATCATCAGGTTCTATATTATAGTCATCTATTACATCAATGAAACTCTTTAAGTGTTCCTCACAAGTGACTACATTACTTCCAATGAACTTTGGGAGTTTTTTCCTAATTTCATCAGGGATAGGATTAGGGTATACATGGATTCCATAAAAAACCAACTTCTTATGTCTCTCATGAATAGATCCTATTTGAGATGGGCTAGCACCTAAAGATGTAGATGTTTGAATATTTGAAACAGTGGAAATCTTAGGGACAACTGATGAAGGGATAGTTTTGGCAGTATTTACAACATTGGCACCTTATACTAAGGAAGTGGAAACTATATTAGCAGGTCTTGATATTTTCTAAGAAACTCAATCTTTCTTTTCATCTCTACTGCAGTAGCCTCTAGCTCTACCTTTTCTATTTCTTTAGCCAATAGTTCCTATTCTCTTTTAGCCTTTTCAAGATCAACATCTAATCTTTCTGCTTGATCTAAAGAGTTTTTGGCAAGATTTGGTTCATTAATTGAAACTCCTATAGCCTTTTATTTACCCTTATCCCTGGGGTTTCTTATTTCATGTATTTCTTGGATAATGGGTTGTTCCATTGTTTTTTCTGATATGGAAACATAATTTATAGCTTCCCAATCCAATAATTGTTTCTTCAATTGTTTATCTCTTATCATAGCATGTCTAATTTCTTCTTCTTTCTATTTCCCTCTATTCTACCTTATTGTAGCTTGTTCCCAAATCTTCCTTTCTAGTTTAAACAATTCTTCAAAAATTTCTTTGAAGTCTAGGAGAGTTGTTTCTGATGATGTCTTTTGGGAAAGGACCTCCTCCTAGTGGTCATCAGACACTTGGTGGCCCTAAGGCATCAAGGAACCAAGGGGAAAAGGAGGGATAAAATGTTAGGATTAACAGTCCACAATACAACTGAGAGGGGGGGTGAATCAATTGAATGATAGAATATTAAACCTTAAACTTTAAGCTTATTAATATTAGATCCAATGAAAACAATGAATGCTAACACAATAACAAAATATTTTGGTTGTGGGGAAACCTTGTTAAAGGTACAAACCTTGGTGGGAATTAGCACCCACTAATGATATACTGAGAGTATAGTAATCCTTGTTAGAAGATATAGCCCTGATAGGAGCTTATAGAAATATTACAGTACATAGTCCTTGTTAGAGGATACACCCTATTAGGATTCAAGAAAAAAAGAAGGCTAACTGCCCAAGGCTCACTACCCAAAGAAGGTTAAGTCCACCTTTTGAACTCACTAGTTCACAACAAGTGTATATGAAGAAATACACAATCTTTTGAACTTTTTTCCAGCAACTATCTTTGCTTGATCATTTCCAATGAATTCCACCAATAATCCTCTACTCTACATACAATAGACACAATTTTTCAACCTCCTTATATCACACTTATCACATCCATATCTCTTCCAAAGAAAAGACCTTTTATTTATACCTTATTACATTTTACCAAGAATAGGTCGGCCTATAAGGCTTTCCTAGTTACAAACAATTACATAGGCCCTTGCTAAGATACACATGGTATCATAAACAACTTTACAATGATTACATTACAATAATTAAGGACCGACATCTTTTAATTATGCTTGCAAAACAAAACACACGCTTCATTCCCTGAGTTGGCTTCCTGATAAGCCATCACTAGAGCACACGCCATAGATGACATCACCAATCATTCCATACCTTACACTAAAAAATGAACATCTGTCAGTACCTCTTACATAATCATTCAAGATCGCATACCTTGAATCCAATCCCTCTGAAATATATACCAAAAAATCAGAGACTAACTCTATCAATTATCACTATCACAGTTTAGTAACGAGTCTTTACTAAAACAATTGTATCTTCCTTAATATGCATCAATTAATGATGTGATCTTAGATATAAGATCATAACATCCATCTAAACTCTTGTATGATTTCACAGCATCTAAAACATCTATATACCTTCTGTACACTACGATTACTAGTCTGGTTCCTTCATAGAAGCATATGTTGACATCAATGACAAAACACAAATGATAACAGTATGAGTGCCCATTCAATAACGTAGTGATTAAACGTATTAAATGTCTCAATCTCCACCCATGCATTAGCAATATCCAACAATCTCCCCCTTTGGCATTGATGTCAACATATGGGAAAATCTTATCCCAAAGTTGTATCAACCCAAAAGTCCTTCAACTAAACAATCTCCCCAAATAGTGAAGATTTTCTCATAACAACACTCCCCCATTGACAATGATGGCAAAGGGTGCCAACTGCCTTCATAGATAGACTTTATTCCATGATCACTCCCCATGAGGAGTAGATCCCTACATCCAATCTAGAAAATGATGAGGCTCTAAGAACTTCTAGACCGATGCATCTCTGCATCATTTAGTTTTGACTAGGAGGGGCCTGAACCCCTAACATACCTCTAAGATATTCAGAGGTATCTTTTGGTAGTGGCTTTGTAAAGATGTCTGCAATCTGCTCTTTTGTACTAATATATTCAAGCTTGATTTCTTTTTCTGCCACCTTGTCTTTTACTGTGTTGGTGTTATCACAATGGATAACCACAGGCTCATTAAGAGTTATTCTAATGTCTATCAGCATTTGTTTCATCCAAACAATTTGAGTGCAATTTATAGAAGCAACAACATATTCTGATTCAGCAGTAGATTGTGCTATACAATCTTGTTTCTTACTTAGCTAAGAAACCAACTTTTTCCCAAGGAAAAATGCACCACCACTTGTACTTTTGATGTCATCAATATTTCATGCCCAATTAGCATCAGTATAAGCATGAAGTTCAAAGCTATCATTCCTATCATACCATAAACCATAGTCCATGGTCCCTCTGAGATACCTCAGTATCCTTTTAACAACAACTAGATGAGTTTCTTTGGGTTCTGCTTGATATCTGGCCACAATTCCAACAACATTAGCAATATCTGGTCTAGTGTTAGTCAGATATTGTAACCCTCCAACCATTGATCTATAAAAAGTCTAAAAAAACTCATTTTGATTCATCATCAATTGTTAGCTTGTTTCTAGTCACCATAGGTGTTTCTACTAGTTTACAATCTTCCATACCAAATTTCTTAAGCAATTCTTTGAGATACTTGGTCTGAGAAATGAAAATACCATTCTCATTCTGAGTTATTTGCAGTCCAAGAAAGAATTTTATTTCACCTATCATGAACATCTCAAATTCACTTTCCATTTCTTTAGAAAACTTCTTACATAGATCATCATTCCCTCCAAAGATAATGTCATCCACAAATACCTCTACTATCAGGATTCCATCTTCAGTGGTTCTTAAGTACAAACTACTGCCCGCATTACCTTTTCTAAATCCAAGCCCAAGTAGATACTTGTCCAACCTTGCATACCAAGCCCTAGGAGCTTGCTTCAACCCATATAGTGCTTTCACAAATTTATCAAAGTTAACATGACAAAATATTCTATGCCATAACCAACTATCATCTAACTTTGCAACAAAACAAGAGGCTCCAAATGTGTTTAGTTCAAATACATTACCTCTAGATCTTGAACCGGTAGCAATCAATTTTCCTTCCTTGCTTCTAATAAAGCACTTACCATTAACAAAACTTAACTGAAAGTTTTTATCCATTAAATGTCCAAAACTTAACAAGTTATGTTTTAGTCCTTCAACAAGTAGTACATTGTCCGTATTAGTCTTTCCATCCAAAGTGATGGATCCTACTCCTATGATGGATTTTGGGAGATTATCCCCAAACCTTACAACACCTCCATAATAATTTACTAATTTAACAAATTTGTTCTTATCACTAGTCATATGATGAGAACATCAAATGTCAATTATCCATTTAGTTTTCTTGTCAACATGAGATACTAAGGGTTTTTCTTCATGAATTGGTTCATCTTTAATAGCAACAAATCCAATCTCTTCATTTTCTAAATCATCATCATCATCAAAGATTCACTCACTAGCATAATAACATTCTTTATCTCTTCTAATCTTTGCATAATCAAGTTTGTATTTAGGAACTCTTGTAGGGCATCTAGATGCAAAATGACCTACGTTATTGCATGAAAAACATTTCAAAGGTAATTTTCCTTCAAATTTTCCCTTACCTCTTTTCTCTCTTCTAGCTATTAGCGCAAGAAGTTCTTCTATCTTCTTTTCTTCTTCCATTATCTTCTTCCATTCCTCAGCATACTCACCAAGCTCTTCTCTCAGGTCTTCTTTTCTTGTGCTCAGAAGTGCAGATAAATTCTTGTGTGTGGATGCCCTAAATGTAGATTCAACTTTAGGAGTAGCTTCTCCTAATTCTACAGCTTCAAAGGTGGTTAACTTTGCAATCAACATCTCTCTGCTAAATTTTGGAGTCAGGGGTATAGTTTACTAAATTGACATTGCCTTTAATTTGTAAGTAGGAGTTAGAGATCAGAGAATCTTTGCAATGACTTCATCTTCATAAGTACCTCCACAATTTCTGATTCCAACTATAGCTTTTGTAACCCTTTGAACATAGGCTCTAATGCTTTCATCTTCATTCATTTGTAGCTTCTCCATCATTGTCTTCTAGCTCTACAATTTCATTTGTTTGGTATATTTGTCTCCTTCATAGAGTGCATCTAGTCTATTCCAAATATCATGTGCTAAATCTAGATCTTTAATTTCAGTAAACTCACCCTCAGATAGTGCACTGATCAATGCTTCTCTTGCAACCATGTTGCATGAAAATAGTTTCTTTTCATCATCAGTGGCTGACACTAAGTCATTCTCAGCTTTGAAAGTTTCCTTCTTCTTCACAATCATCTAGTAGTGTATGTCTAAGCATAGCAAATGTGTTTGCATCTTGTTTTTCCAACTGTCAAATTTTGCAGGATCAAACTTAGGACTATCCTTCCTATAGTATGCCATTTTCCAAGATTGCCTCAAGTTGTTAAGCTTTCTCTCTGACGACCACAAGCCCTGATACCAATTGTTAGGATTAACAATCCACAATACAACTGAGAGGGGGGGTGAATCAGTTGTATGACAAAATATTAAAATTTAAACTTTAAGCTTATCAATATTAGATCTAATGAACACAATGAATGCCAACACAATAACACAATATTTTAGTTACAAGGAAACCCTATTAAAGGTTGAAACCTCGATGGGAATTAGCACCCACTAATGATGTAATGAGAGTATACTAATCCTTGTTAGAAGATATAGCCCTATTAGGAGCTTATTGAAACATTACTGTACATAGTCCTTGTTAAAGGACAGACCCTATTAGGAGTCAAGAACAAAAGAGGGCTCACTTCCCAAAGAAGGTTAAGTCCACCTTTTGAACTCACTAGTTTGCAACAAGTGTATATGAAGAAATACACAATCTTTTGAACGATTTGCTAGCAACTGTCTTTGCTTGATCGGTTCCAATGAAGTCCACTAATAATCCTCTTCTCTACATATAGTAGATACCAAGTTCACAACCTCCTTATATCACACTTATCACATCCATATCTCTTCCAAAGAAAAGACCTTTTATTTATACCTTATTACATTTTACCAAGAATAAGTCAGCCCATAAGGCTCTCCTAATTAAAAAAATTACATAGGCCCTTGCTAAGATGCAAACAGTATCATAAACAAGTTTACAATTATTACATTACAATTATTAAAGACTGACATCTTTGAATTATGCTTGCCAAACAAAACACATGCTTCATTCCATGAGTCAGCTTCCTGATAAGCCATCGCCAGAGCACACACCACAGATGATGTCACCAATCATTCTATACCTATCATTGACCAATGAACATCTATTAGTACCCCTTCCATCATCCTTCAAGATCACATACCTTGAATCCAATCTCTCTGAAATCTATTCCAAAAACTCAGAGACTAACTCTATCAATTCTCACTGTCATAGTCCAGTGACTAGTCTTTACCAAAATAGTTGTATGTTCCTTAATATGCATCCATTAATGATGCAATCTCAAATATAAGATCACAACATCCATCTAAACTCTCATATGATTTCATAGCATCTGAAACATCCGTATACCTTTTGTACACTGTGATTACCAGTCCAGTTCCTTCATAGAAGCATATGTTGACATCAATGACAAAACACAAATGACAATAGTATGAGTGCCCATTCAGTAATGTAGTGATTAAACATATTAAATGTCTCAATCACCACCCATGCATTAGCAATATCCAACATAAAGTCTTGTCTATTCCTACTTTGGCTTCTAGACCTTCTATTATTTCCAGGGACCCCCTCTTTTGTGAGGTTGTGCTTTCCCTCCATCCTTTTTAGAGGGTGAATAATAATCATCATACTGATTTACACCCAAACCAACTGCTTCCTCATATTCTGATGTATTTCCCTCTTGATTTTCTTGAACTAGATCCTTTGTCCTCACATTTCCCTTTTGTTTCCATGTGAAAGACATGTCATTGTTGTTTCTCTCCCTCCTCATTTGGTTACGCCTTGAGGTGGTTAGAAGTTCTCCTAAATTTTCTTCTGGATGTTCTTTTCTCTAGGACCTTGTATTTCTATAGCTCATTGTAAAACATCAAACTTCTTATAGAGCACTAGTACAAAAATTTTGTAGAGAGTCACCACCCAATTAGGTTGGGAACTTGGAGATATTATCCTTAGGAGAGTAAATAAGAAAATTTTAAAATGGACAGGAGATATAGAGAGATAAAGGGATAACTCTATTCTTCAATGGTGACTAAATGGTATGAAATAAGTAGGCCAGGAGTCAAACTCAACTTGAAACTTGCGTTACTTATAACTTTATAAAAGACTTTATCCCTAGCAGAGTCGCCAGTTTGTTAGAGCTTTTTCTTGTGGCATCAAACTTGGCAAATATGTAGACTTAATTCTCAGATTTAAGGACTCTCAAGTTTGACAAGAAATAGTCTAATTGATGAGGATTGGATAAGATCCTCCTTCTTCTTCAAGCTCCATTGGACTCAGGAGGGTGTTGCCTTTGTAAATTACTATATTGCAAGTAAACATTCAAATAGTGGATTAGTTTCTTCACTGTTATGCTATTTGTGCCTTAAAATACCTTAACCAAATATTACTCTATAAACAACTAAGAACATCCTAATACAGAGCCTAACAAAAGAAACTAATAATGTAATAACAAAGAACAGTGATATAAGGACACTCATCCTTCTTCTTTTTCTAAGTTCAACTTAAGGAAGGGTAACCTTTTGATTCTATCTTGAAGGAATCACCAACATGAACTATACCACCTGGATACAGTTCCTTCAAAACACATATAAAACTCTTAAAGGTGAAAATATAGGTAATGAAATGAATTTTATTATTTCTAAAGATCATGAAAGATAACTTGCAAGAAGAAAATACTAAACCAGTGCCTAATCCAATGGGAAAAAGAGTCTAAATGTGAATTCACAAGGCTATCTTAAAAGAAATACAATAGTATGCCTTACAAACTATTTGTAATCTGAATAGAATGTCTTACAAACTATTATGTCAACCTAATATTATTATCATCTAAATCTCTACAAATATGTTTACTCTCTGAAATTGAGAATGAGGATTTTACTTCTTTCCTTGAAAGAAACTCAAAATCAATTAAACTAGTTGCTTGACAATTGGTATATTTTAGATGCCTTACATATAAAACATACAAGAGTAAAACATGAAAAGAAAAGAGAAAACAATAATATAAGGTAGAAATTGTAGTGTATTTGTATTAAAATAAGCCTATCAATTACATAAAAAATCTCATGCTCAGAAGGTCAGACACAAAATTTAGAAGTCTATTCTGTAGCAATTGTATTTAGTTTTCTCTATTATCTTTCAACGAGCCCCTCAAAATGAGGTTACAACTCATATATATAGCTCAACCATCTTGGAATTATCTTATCAATGAGAATGCAACAAGCTTCAGATGGTTGGAGCCCTAAACCTAGAAAGCATAAAAGACAAATTACAAGAAATTCCCTAAGGCGATGGAAAGACAAATTTTTTGGACTATTCTGCTCCTTGCTTGTTGACAACTGACACATTTGTCTGTCAGTATTCATGATAGCTTCATTGAGTTGTTGTGAGATATGGTGACCACCATTCCAGATAACTTACACCATTCTTAATTGATAGATTATCATCCCTGTGCTCTAAGGCCAGGTGTCAGGTACTCCAGGTATCCTCCTTATTCATCATCTAAGATATCAAAGTTAGCTACAATAGATTTTACCTTTTTGGGCCTTGTGAGCTCATCCCCTACATTCACTTCCTCCTCTATCAACCATTTATAGCTTTGAACATGTAGTAGTTGTGCCATTTTCCTTTCCCATTTGGCATCTATTATCAGCTTGACATCTGTTATAAATTTGTTGAACTCCATCTTGACTTTTATGGCTTCATCCAGAGTGATATTAAACCTCTCCATATATACATCATTATTCTCATTAAGAAATGCCTCTTTCCTAGGCAATAGAGGATCAAAATCTAATCTCCACTGATCCAAACTCTTTATTACACCATCTCCATCTTTAATAGGAGGGATAAACCTGTTAAAATTTGAGCCAAACATGGATATCTTGGCCTCAATCTGATTTGCCTTCCCTTAAATAATGGCAAAATGGCCTTAATTCGATTTATCTCCTCACCCGCTTGTAAAACAACCTCTGGTATATCTATTCTCAAAGATTGCACAACTGCTAATCTTTCAAAAAGTGGTGCTCTTACTGACCAAGTTGCATAACAAATATTTAAAATTGAAACAAAACTATTCACTTCCTCCTGCAATTTAGGCAATTTATTGTAAGTAGTAAAAACTATATCTTCTTTATCTTTTAGTACATTAATCCTGTGTTGCAGAATATTTAGTAGGGCCTATAAGATAGCCTCATTCTTTTCTTATCTTATCTTCTCAATACTTGCAACAACCTCTTCTTCACTTACATCTTTATTCTCTAGTAGTGCAGGTTGTTTTGGTGGTGCAAGAGTTAGTACAGGAGTATTTAGGACTTGTTGAGTCAAGTCTTCTACAAATTTTCTCCAATTCCCTCTCTTTCATGATATGCACATCCCTATCCTTTAGAAATGCACTATAATCATCCAACAAGGTACCATATCTCTCTGATAGTTGTTTTGTTTTATCCTCATTTAGCCTTGCAAAATGAGTGACTACCTGAGCTATCTCTAAATCCCCTATATTGTGGACTGACCACAAAATTTTGTCACCATCCATCTAATCTTTGACATTCAAAATTGAGGGCTTCTTATCCTTTGGATATAGGCTCCAAAGAGCCAATGCCTGATTTTTTGGGCTATACCCAAATCCTTTGATAATCTCTCCCACTTGTGTCTCTTAAGACAATGTTATATCATCTTGCCTCCTTATTTGATCAATGATGAAGTTAGAATATAAGTTCCACCCAGGTACTAGTAGCATGTTGCTATCTTTAACCAATTGTCTAGCTTCCTCTAGGGTGACAGTCTCAGATTCAGGGTCATAATCTGTCAAAGTTTGAACTGCCTCATCAGGAACTTGACCCTCTTCTATAATCTGGACACTTGATGCAACCTGTTGTTGCTTATGCCATATCAAAAAGTTCTTTAATTCATTTAAATTGATGAAATTTTCATCCTTCAAGCACGCATCTTATTCTAACATCCTTTCATATTGGCAAGAGCCAAGGGAAATTCTACATCTTCCTCCGCTAATTTCTATTTTTTCTTTTCTTCTCTTATTTTCTTCCTCAATTGGTGGTCATGGACACCTGTTCCATTGAAGAGGTCCCCCACTCTATCCTTTTTCTTCTCTTTATTCCTCACCTGGGAAAATTCTCCAATTAGTAACTTTTCCTTTTTGCAAGAGGCTCATTTGTGTCTTTAGAACTATGTAGTTTAGTTAAATCAACAATTACATTTTCACCAGCCTCATGTTTTTTAGAAGCCACCATCACTATCATCATCACAATCTGATTCAAAGTGTACTTCCTTCCCTCTCTCCTTCTCATCTATTTGGTCCTATAGAGATTTCAACAATGTATTGAACTAGGCCATCATTTCCTCTAGTTTCTGGAGATAAGGCAATGTGGGGAAGAAGCATCCAAATGTTAATCCTTTTCTCTTCAATTGTCTCTCCATGTTAAACAATTGATTAATCTAATCAACCCTTCTTTCCACTTCCTCTTCCTCTATTGTATTTCTTATAACATCCTCCTCAAGATATTCCTCATGTCTTCTATTGAATGGGATGCTAGGGGTATAATACTTTCTAGCAGCAACCATGAAACCTTCTGTATCAACATACCTATATGAAGCAGCATGCATCTTGAACTGCCCAAACCAATCATTTACCTGATTAAAGGCATTCTTACCAATTGTAAAATTATGCACTCTGAAGTGACTTAGGGTGAAGGTTCCTTTTTTGTTTGGAGCCAGGTGCTCCTTATTGATCGACATGAGCTACCAGATGAACTCTAAAAAAGAAATCCTAGGTGGAACAAAAAATGGAATAATGTGGGGTGGCTGATGGAACCCATATACTCTAATCATTGTATAACCCTTCTCATAATAAATATCTCCCCAATTATGACCCTTAGTCCACTTGTCAACAAACTATTGGGGCCTTATTAGCTACAAAGCCTTGGTTGAAAACCTTGAAATCTTTAAACCTAAACTGAGGAGAATAGATTGTACAATCCAATTTTGAAATGCACAAAAATCACACCTTCTGGAAGAAGGACACCAAGCCCTTATCCAAAAATGCACTTGATTTGGTTGTTTGTTCCATAACATTTGTGGCTCGAGGTCCTCTAGGTCCATGATATCATAATTGAATAATAAGATAAGATACATTAATAGGGAATAATGCATAAACCTTGGTGTAGAACTGGATGTATGATTCTTCAAAGCTATTAATCCTTCATGCATTTTGTTGATAACATAACCTATGTAATCATAGCCTCTAGTCACATGAGGACTCTATGAATCCTATACCATCATCAGGATATCTAAAGTGATCCTTTCCCACCATCAACCCATAGAACTTTGCATAATCCATATGCAATATACTTCATATAGAAATGAAGATCTTTGTAGAAAAATGGGGTTTCCCTGGCTACTGCTACAATGTAATTCCTATTCTCCCTAGGAACATGGTTTTGAATTTCTTTAGATACCATGGTAGAATCCCTAATGTATCTATTGGCTTGAGCTTGTAGGTTAATTTCTGTAGCCATAGGAATTTGGATGGCAAAGGCTCGGATGAAAGAATTTTAGTCAAGTGTGACCAGAGGAGAACCATCTCCCTTCCTAATTGTTCTAGATAGAGGATCATATCTGTGATATAATTTAATTAACACATCTATGTCTAGGAAAACATTTGAAACAATCAATTTAGCTAACCCTAAAGTCTGAGGGTTTGAGATGGGAACCAGGCTATCTGAATTCTTGTAGAAATATTTGAATAAGCACATTCTAGTGACACCGGGAGTTTTATCATCTCTAAAGTATGAAATTTCATGAATAAATCACTCATCACTAACCTTTTTCTTTTGTGATGATGTGGGTAGGAGTATAAGGAATTCATCTAAAAAGCTCTCCTTGGTTTTCTCTTTAGCACCCTTACTAGTAGAAGCTTCACGAGATGTTGATTGACTCATTTTTTTTGAAAATTTAAATTCTTCTGAAAACTTTGAATGTACTGAACTTTGAAAAATGCTCTCGAAATCACAAGAATCCTTATAATTCTATCACCTCAATTCTTCAGAATGCTTCATAATTCAGAATGAATGATAACTAGCTATATTAATTTGGAAGAATTGAATGTAGCAGCCCGTTTGAGACTAAAAAGGTGGAAATCATGTCACTTCCACCATTACTTGGCACACTTAGAACTCAATTCACTAGCTATAAGCTGAGAAAATGATAGGTAATCAAGATTTAATTTTCTGGTGACCTAGCGACTACAACATGTTGGTTCTTGAAAAGATTTTACACTCCATGAGACACCAATATATCTAAGACTAATTTTTATGAGAGGCTAGTTCCAAATATGATAAATATGTAGGTAATTGAACCAACTATAGGGAAAACACCACCCTCTTCACTTTTGGCTCTGCAAAACCTAGGTGGGTACACTTTATCCAATAAAAAAATTCTTTCTTGACTTGATACTAGATCTAACAACAGATATCAGTGAGAAAGTAGTAAACAACAACCTATTATTCATTGACTCTCCATCACTAGATAGGACAACTTCTTAAAGTAAATAAAATTAAATGACTGGTTTTGATTATTGTATTTCTGACTATAATGATTTCAATCATTCCTTATGAAATAAAGATACATTCACACAGGCCAGTGCCTTATCCATTGGGCAAATAACACCAGGAAATAGAATGAATACAAAAAATCCTTGAAGTACTTAGCTCATAAACATAAATAAAAATCCCCAACTCCTTCATTCTTACATATTATCCTTATGCAAATTTAAATGAACATATATCCCTCTTTGAGCAATATTTAATCTAACCCTAGATCAGAACTTGAAGCGAAGATACATACACATAAGTCTTCTAACAGACTCAAAAATTTAGAAATTTAACATAGAGGAGAGGTAAAGACCTGAGACTTGTATTAATTATAGCCTTTGATCATTTGTATACAATATATATTGAAGTAGAAATCCTGTAAATGATAGTATCAACCTATGTTTTTCTCTATTAATTGACAAGAAATAATACAAAGTATTACAATCCTTGACTGAGGGTTAGGGTTTCAAAAATTTTATGTTCTCAACACCTAAAAATCTCAATGCCCAATATGATCGTGGAAAATCCTTTTATATAAAAGGAAATGCAACAAGCTACCAATCATATTAGGGTTTGCAAAAAAATTTCCCTAAAACTTTACAACAACCCAACTAGGTTTACAATAAATGTCTCGATCAGATTTGGATAGATATTTTACAAGTGAGTTTCCTTACTTTATGTCTTCCATCTTTTCCTTAGTTTCTTCAAAATAATCTAATCTCCATTCCTTCATAGTTGCTCTTGCAATAAACACATTTCATATCTCAACTACCTTCAAGACCCAGAAGGTCAAAATCTTTTCTCAGCTCAGGAAGTAGGTGGAGTATCTATTTTTTCTACATGAGGAATGTACTGATACCTCCACCTATTGAACACATCCTCACTCGGGAATTCAAAATTGGAAAATTCAGCCTTCTTGTTGCATAGCTATCCCCACTTGTCTTTCATTTTCTTTACCTCCCACTAGATATACTCAAACTTTGATGTAGCAATTATTAGCAACTTGATGGTGTGGATAAAGGAAGAAGTGTTTTCCAAAACACTTGTCATTCTTTCCAAGAAAATTTCATCCATCTTTTCTCTCCACTTGTATAACTCCTTTAATTCACTAGTATCTTTGAAAATACTTGTCACTAACTCACAATTTAGACATGTTAACTCTTTCTTTAATACATTGGACTTCCTTTTAAAATCATCCAAAATTATACTATACTCTACAAGCTTCTTTACATTTTGATGCACAAGCTTGATCAATGGATCAGGATCAACTTGGCCCTTAGATAGCCAATGAAATAGTCTCACATTTGGGGACCTCTCAATCCACTTATTCAAAATTGGCCCACACTCATCTCTGTCTTTATTTAAAGCTATAACCAAAACCTATAACCTACTAGCATGATCAAACAAAATTGAAGGCTTTAGATCATGCGCAAACTACATCACTGCCTCTATTATTTTCTCCTCATATTTTTGATTTGATAGGGATCTAGCTTTCATATGCTCATTCTTTTCTTTCTCAAGTTCCACCCTAATCTCCCTTAACTTATTTGTTTCCTCAACCAATTGTTTCTTCTCCCAACTGATTCTGGCATCTATGTTTGTTTCTGGAAAAGGTGAGGGTGGAAATTCAATAATAGGACTAGAGGAGGAAGGTATTCCTGGTCTATCAACAATCATTAATGAAGGTGACATGTGATCCTATGGTCTAGACAATTGTGCAATTAATTTGTCCTTCTAGATCAGGTCTATTTTCAACTCATTATAAGACTTAAGGATAGTCTCAAATTTAATCCTCAACTCCTCCTTTTCCTATGCATCCTTTTCTGCTACCCTTACATTGAACTTAGCTATTTCCAAAATGATGTTTGATGCCTCTACACCGGATGTCTCACCAACTCTTTGTACTAACAAATTTCCAGCATAATCTGAAGAGAGAGCCTCTCTTTTTCCTTTATTTTCTTCCCCCTTAACGACCACATGACCAAAGCTGCATGGACATCAGAGAAAGCAATACCCCTAGCAGCTTGTTGCGCTTGTTCTGCAGTACCAAGGGTCTTCACTTTACTTTTTCTAACTAAATCAAAGACAATTGCATCTGCAATATCCCATTAAGGAAGAATCAAAACTCTTGTAGTATGGATCCTAGCTCTTCCTTCTTCTGGGGTAATCTTTTCAAATTTATTCATCATTTCCACTTTTGTCTCATTCTCAATCTTAGGCATATCCCTATCAATGAATTCCTCTTTCTTTTTCTCACAAATTTCTTTCAATTGGTTTATTTTCATTCTCCATAAAAATTGTAAAAATTCCCTAGTTGTTACAAACTTGTCATCAGAAATAAAAGAATCACTAGCTTGTTTCAAAATTGGGTCTATTTTCTTACCCTCAAACTCTGCCACTATAATATCCATCTCTATTTTTCTGGGTACCTCTTGCATTCCCTCCTGTATCTTATCATTTGAGACAAAAATATTTCCTTCAATACTTAATTGTACTAGCTATTCAGAAACTCCATGCTCATCTAATTTTAAGGGGGATTGTGAAGGAGAGTATACATCCTGCTCTGGTCTAGACTCCTCTTGTCTTTGCCTCTTTGGAGAGGGCTCTTGTGTTTCTGGGTCACTCATGGGTCTCTTTCCCTTAGAAGTAGATGGAAGATTCTCATCTCTTTGCTGAACTGGGAGAAGAAAACTATAGCCCTTCCTCTGTTGAGCAATATAAGTTCCCCTTGGGGTCAACTTTATGTACCTTGGCTGACTCAAAATTATCCTGGCCCTCTCAAGATTTTTTCTACTCATGGTAACCCTCTTTTCATTAGCTTCCTACATGATCCCTTCAAAATTCTCCATAAGGGCATCCATCTTTCTTTCCCATGGCTGAAAATCCTTTAGAGGGTCATACCCCTTATCAAAGTTTCCTATAAAGTCTACATTCTTTTTGTAGATTACCCACTTCTCTTTCTTAATTTCTTGAGTTTGCAGATCAAACTCATTTCTAATCACATCCTTAGGGAAATTAAATTGGTGCTCAATAAGAGAACACCTTACTTTCTCTTTGAACATCCCAGATAATAATCCTTCATTGTCTGCACATATGGCCATATCTGTAGCCATTCTCTAGGGCTGCAAGACTTGATTCAAATGCACCCAACCCTTCTTATAAATAATATATTGGTGTTCTATTGTAATGTTTGGGAACAAGGTTCCCCTTCCTTTACCAGTGAGGGTTGTTTCTTGTAGATCACCAATCTAACTCAAAATTTTTCTGTACCCTATCTTCAATAGAACCTGGTAAGGAAATATATATGGTTCCTTCCTGCAACCATACACCCTAAACACTATAGAAACTGATTCCAAAATTATATCACCAAAGTTATGCACTATGGTGATGTCTTTGCAATATTTTTTAGGCCTAATTAGCCTCAGCGACTCCCTTGGAATTGTAGGACTTTCAAAACATAACAAGGACCTGAGCCTTGAAGAAATTTTTTTTTCAAAGACTAGGAAACTAGCATCACTCCTATCCCATGATAGATTTGTAGTCCATAACAGGACTAGCAATGTTTCTCCATTCTTCTCTTTAACAATATTAATTGTCTTGTTGAAGAAACCCTCACCCTTATACAAAAACATATGCATTAGCATAGAGTACCACCCAAAAGGCCTATTTATCTTCATGTTTTTCATTCCCACTAATCCTTCATGGATAAGATCTGCAAGGTGGGGGGGAAAATAAAAAATTAATGCTAGTTGTGGGTGTAAAGATTGTACCATCATGAACATGTAGGGAATAGGCATATGAGTAGCCTCATCTTTTCCAAAAATTAGGGCTAAGGACTTATATACACCCTGTGCCCTTAAACTGAAAAAGGTCCAACCTAAAAGGTTCAGGTGTACTCTTACTGACCATACACATGGCACCAATTTGGCCAAAGAAATCCGTTAAAGTGCCAGACCTCAGATAGTCTCTTTGTACTTCATAAATCTCATTGAATTCTTCAAAGTCAATTTTCTCTAGTCCAAAAGAAGGGTCGTTTAAAGAGAAAACTTCTCTGATTTCATCTTATGTAATACTTATCAAATCATTTCCATTTATATCCTTAACACACCTAGTGATAGGGTCATATTATTTGGCAATCTATATCAGTAGGTCTACATCCATGAAAACTCTAGGCATAATCAGTTTTCTTATATCAAATTGCTAGATGTTACTAAGAGGGGCACATGAATTCCTTTGAGAGTATGCTACTTTAAAAAAGATCAAGCCATTTTAATCTTTTCCTACATGGGCATGCCCCATCCATAACCCTCTATCATAAAGTCCCTCATTCACAAAATTCCTAGGGTTTTTTGGGACCAACACTTTTTTCCTAGATGCTCCATTCTTTGAATGTCGAAGTAACTGCATCAGATCTTCAAATACCCCCTATCTTTATATTCAGTCTTCCCTGAGAGTTCCCTTTTAGGTGGCATCTTCAACTAGGGTTTTTTTTTTTTTTTTTGAGGAAACGTATGCACACTATAAATAAAACCCCCAAATA
The DNA here is from genome assembly GCA_027943335.1 of Chamaecyparis obtusa. NCBI lineage: Eukaryota > Viridiplantae > Streptophyta > Pinopsida > Cupressales > Cupressaceae > Chamaecyparis > Chamaecyparis obtusa. Next base: position 492,017 of record BSBK01000014.1, on the reverse strand, counting down.
TCACAAGACAATAATGACATAAAAAGAAAATCACCTAAATTCCTTTTCTTTGAAAATTTGTGCACTGTCAAGTTAAAACTAGCCTACCAGATGCTTGAGAAAAATTGCTTGATGATGCTCCGCAGAGAAAATGAGTTCAGTCGCAAGGATACTTTGAAAAGTGGTGAAATATTTAACAATCACATCAGGATATGTAATATTTTGCCAACCTATTGCAGCTCATCTACACAAAACTCATTAAATCCACCATTACTGAAAACTAGCAGCTTCAACGTTCAAATGACATGAAACAATGTCACTAAACAAAATTTGAATTTGAACAATTGATCATCACTTCTTTACGGCACATCGGACGACTGGCAAAATCATCGTCATGACTATTTAATAATTTCCCCAAACTAGTTCTGGACCAATGAGAACATTTCAAATTATCCATGTGTAGAAATTCACAACTTAGTTTTACTTTACTCTACATGGACATGTGTCAACTTATCACTAAAGTGCAAACATAAAAACCTAGCATCTCTCAATCACGGTAATACGATGACCGTAGATCCTCTTACATCTTGACAAGTCTTTAGTATCCTTGAAAATTAGTGACCCCACTTCGCAAATAAACATGTGGAGACATCTGAAGACTTCAGAGCACTGGCAACTGACAACATAAAAGACACATGTCAATTAGTTGCTATTTCACAAGTAGAAAACTATCAGGTATGTTAGGAAAAGATAAAGTGACAACCACCGATGCTACTTCAATCAAACAATCATCATTTATTTATAAACTTTGGTCCCACTTCAAACCTTCACCATCTTTCACCAATAAAAAATGGCCACATCAAAAAATCTGGCATGCGAACACATCATCTTTTCTTTCTTAACGCCAAAAATACTGACAGGTGCCAGATCATATGTCACTTCAACAAATAGAAAGAAAACACTTCACCATGATGTGGTGACTAAGGGCCCACTTCAAAGTCTACATCCTACATGTAAGATCAAATGGTTGTCACTAAAGCCCAAGCTTTAAATACCTTGCATCTTCTCTTTGCGATATAACAATAACCACAAGATTTTTTAGGGCTTTAACCTTTGAAAATTTGTGACCCCACTGCATTACATCACCTCAGACAACTATCAACATAAAAATGCTGCCATGAAAAATGCAATGTTAGAGCCGTGTCTTTATCAACAAGGAATTTAATTAGATGCTTGTTGCTAAAGCATATGGATTAAAAAGTAGTCATCTTGGCTCAATGGTATAAAGACAGTCGTTGATTGAACCCACAAGTTAATGACAACTCTGTTAGGGATTTTTCTTGTAAGGTCAAACTTGGCAAATTATGGGCTTGATTCTTAGTTAAAAGGGGCTCCAAGTTTGCAAGAAAAGCCTAATTGATGAGGATTGGATAAGATCCTCTTTCTGCTTCGAGCTCCATAGGACTCAGGTAGGTATTGCCTATGAATCGGTTACTATATTTCAAGTAAGATTTTGATTAGTGGATTTGGTCTTCACTATCATGCTATTGTATTACTCAAATCTACTTCAAAGAAAGATGATTCTGTAAATAGCTGAGAACAACCTGTTATAGAATATGACAAGGGAAATTACAAATGTAACAGCATGAACAATGGGATAAGGATATGGATCCTTCTTCTTTTTATGAGTACAACTCAAGGAAGTTTAACCTCTAATTCTCTCTTCAAGGAATCAACAAATTGAACTATATCATCTAGATATAATCCTTTCACAGTATGCATAAAGCTTAAAATAGAAATGAACTGGTAATGATTATTTTCTGTTTGATCACTTAAAGATAACTACATCACAAATAGCCAACCGGTGCCTATTCCATTAGGCAGAAGAGTCTGAATATAAATCCATAGGAAGATCTCAAGGAAATACAATAGAATGCCTTACAAACTACATGCAATCTGGATAGGATGCCTTACAAACTATCCTATCAATCCTATGTTGCTATCATCAAAATCTTAACACATATGTCTACTCTCTGAAATTGCATATGAGGATTTAATCCTTTCCTTGAAAGAAACTCATAGGCAATTAGATTAGTTGCCTTACAACTAGTATGTTTTAAATGCCTTACAAATGAAACATACAAGAATAGAACACAAAGCTAAGAGACAATAACCATGTAGGATAGAAATTGCACTGTATCTTATTGAAAATGAGTCCGTCTCAATACATACAAATCTTGAAATTTTTGGAATTTAGACACAGGACTGGGAAATTTTCTCTACAGCAAGATATTCAATATTCACCATTTAGGGGTCTGCTCATAATAGAGCAACCATAGGAACTGGAACCAAAAAAGGAACAGGAACCAAGAACCCTTACAACTGAGAAGAGAAGAGAATAAAAAGAAGAAGAAGAAACCCTAAAATCTCTGCTTGATCAACACCTGTCTGCTTTGCAATCTCATCTCATTTGTCCTTCTCTTTTCTCTGAAAATTTGATCTTCTCGGGCACCTCCAAAATCTAAAAACATCTGTCCTTTTTGCATAAAATCTTCTCATCTACATGGAAATCTAATTAATTTGTCCTTTTCTCTTCCTTGAAATGTGATTTAGTCCTTTGTACCCTCTTTTCCTATCACCATGCAATTCTGATTCATTCCTTTGCCGGATTTGCAAAATCAATCAATTTTGGAAGAAGAAAAATCTCCCCAAAATCTGCTTACGGATTAAAATCCTTTACTGCTCTTAGCAACTTGATCTAATCTAATTCTAACTGCCATCATTACATCCTCCATCTTCTGGCATTTGCGAAAACATATTATACTGCCATATTTTGATAAAAAATGAATCTCCTAGGCATTTTCCCATGAATAGCTCTGTCATTAAAAAATTTCAAAAATTCTCCAAAGTCTGAACTTTATAACTTTTTAAATCTTTTAAAAACTTTAAAATCTACATATGCCACCAGAACTTGCCACTTGTCACCATTTCATTGGATGCTCATACAAACTCACCTTTAACCTTAGGCCATCTGGAGATCTGGAGACTACATGAATCTCTAAGCCTCAGAACCATTTCCTTAACCATGGTTTCATTTAGAGGCTTGGAGAAATCCCTTTAGTCTCTAGATCTCTAAATAGCCATCTGGAGATTTGGAGACTAGTCTCCAAGTCTCATAATGATTTCCTCTCTTCATGTTTCTTTATGAGATTTGGAGACTTCTTTTACTCTCTAGATCTCTGAATAATTATCTGGAGATCTGGTGACTTGGAGATTTGGAGACTAAGTCTCCAAATCTCAGAATAATTATCTAGAGATCTAGAGACTTGGAGATTTGGAGACTAAGTCTCCAAATCTTAGAATAATTATCTAGAGATCTGGAGACTTGGAGATTTGGAGACTAACTCTCCAAATCTCAAAATAATTATCTAGAGATCTGGAGACTTGGAGATTTGGAGACTAACTCTCCAAATCTCAGAATGAGCTTTTTCCTTCGTGAGACTTAGAGACCTCTTGACAAGTGTCCCCTTTTCTAAAAAATTTCTTCTAGGCCCACTAGCATGGAAACCAAGGTGGATGCACAAGCCTGGGCAAGCATAGCTTCCAGCACTTTGATTTACTTCATATATTTGGAGAGTTTCTTATAAACAACATATTTTCACAATCTGGGGCAAATGTGGGATAAATGCTATGAAAGTTTTCTGGGTAGTTTAGATAGTGCCGCACTCAGATGCTTGTATCTCACGAACCAAGATGAATTTTTGAAATTTCTCTAGTGAGAAACTTGAGAACTAGGTTTGCGACAACATATCTAAAAATGAGCTTGATCCAACAATTGAATAAAAAGTTATGCCCCTCGCAATATGACTGTGTTTTTCTATCTTCTACAAATTTGTGTATGCAAAATCCACTAATTCATCTTTTCTGAGCAATGGTCTAGCATCCTCCCTTCTTTAAAACATTCCTCCATCACATGCTAGCTTCCCTTTACATGCTCAAAATGTGCCTTCTCACAATTTTTTTTAGGAATACTCATTTTGTGTTAGAGAAAATATTCAATTGGTCACTCTAAATTTGAGCCAAATTTGAGAGTACCAATAGTGGCTTTGAATTTGGATGCATGCCCCATGTGGGCATGTAGAGAACCTTTAGAATCTCATGGTAGAAGCAGACCACTCACAAAATCAAATCAGACTTTCCACTTTTTAGCAACATCTCAAAACTCTGAACCGGGAACCTCTCTCTTCAAAAACTAGAAACCCTTTATTGAAAGCAGGGACAACACACAACTAAAGGGACATAAAGAAACTATAAAAACATGAAGCTTATTTACAAAGGCCCAAAGCCCCAAAACTCAATTCAGCTCTTCCCTCTGTCAAAAACAAAAATTTTTACCCCATTCTTAAAAAATAAGATAACAGTATCACTCTCACTTGCCTGTCTTAACCCATTGTCATCTTGCATTACCTTGGCATATGAAAACTCATCTGCATATTCCATATATGAGCTTTCATGAAAACCAGGTAGATTGTAAGTATGTAAATTGTGTGGCATATACATGCTACATTCATTAGATAAGAAAGCACTTGGATGTATGCAACATTTAACTTCTTCAATCTTTATACCATAACCCGGAAAGTTGCTATCCAATTGTGAAGAAGAGCACTCAAAATCTATCACTTTTTTAAAGCAAGCATCACTATATCCACTCATATCCATAGATGGAAGGTCATAAGAAATAACATATTGACCTTTAAGCAAACATTGAGGAGGCTCATCATATAGGATATGATCTAGCTCAATCTTAGGATATGTAGCAATAACTTCAACATCAAAATATGGACAATCCATACCACAAATTTGCTTTCTAGGAGGAGCATCCTGCATCCTAGCAACATCAAACAAACCCAAAAGTTGGTGGTGGGTGGGAGGGAAAATACTAGTAAATTCATTATCTGCACATGAAACTTGAGCCATTGAAGGATCATATTTTAATGGTTTAATGGAAGATTCAAACTCAAAACAGGATTCAAAATCCACACTACTATCCCAGTCAATACTCAACATTATGTCTGGAGTCTCCACATCCATTGAATCTGAAACAACACTGATGACTTCAAAATCTGACATATCATATTCAATTTGATTCTGGTCTAGTGATATGGGAAGATAGGAAAAACTAGAAATATAAGTATCAGCACTTTGACACTTTGATGTATTTTCCTTGTCAAACTGAATATGTGTGAAGTGTTGAGTTTCTAATCTTTCTTTCCCTAAAACTCTGAGATACTCATAAGATAAAAAATCTGAAATTTGTTCACTATGAAGTGAACAACTATCCTCATTCACATTTATCTCTGATACACTCTCACAATCAAAATCTTTACTATAAAAATTTGAAATTTTCTCACTGTCTGGCAAGGATTGACATTCTGATTTATCCCAACTATCTTTTTGCTTGATGCAACAAACTTCTTCCTCATTAGAATCATGAAATGGGACCTCTTGGAGCATATCATATTGTGTAAAGAAATCACTACAAACACTCATATCCACATCATAGTTATCATCCTGTTGTCCACACAAAACATTTTCATTGTCTTGCTATCCACAAAGTTCATTAAGAGCATTATCATTAGCAAAATATTCAACACAAGTGGACTTATCATCATAATCACTAAAATCAGATTCATCAACATAACTAGATTCATATTCATTATCATTTTCAACATTGGCATATTCAGGATTTTCAGATTCAACATCACTGTATTCAGCCTCAAACACCTCTTTGGAAGAAAAATCTTCTACATGTTCCATCCATTGCATAGTTTGCTGAATACATTCTACCCTCTGAGGGATTGGTAAACTAAGTGTATGAGGAAAACAAAGTTTAACAAATAATTTTGCCCATACAAAATCTTGAGGACAAAAAGGAATGTCAAACTCCTTGATCTTATCAGTAAACTTTTGGAAGAAATCATGTTGTGACTCACCCTCCTCTCTGCTCATGTTCTCTTGTAAATGTAACACCACACTTTCCTACAACCTTTGTGTTAACATTTCTATTTCTACTTGAAGAACTTCAAGCTCTGGTACAAGATCCTTTGATTCATATATGTCATGTTCATCATTGTGTTCCATATCATTATACTACTCAATATCACCATACCTTTTAATAAAACAATCTTCCAATGCTTCCATAGATCCTATTGAGCCGTGAGGTAGTTCTTTAAACTAGTCCCTTGCAATCTCAACTAGAGATATTGCAAAGAGTTTCATCGATACATCCTCATGTGTGATATTGTGATCATCTATTAGGTTAGAAAATTTTTGTAAATGATCTTTACCTGATTGCTCACCAAAACCAGTGAATTTGGGTAAACAATCCCTGACCACTTCTGGAATATGATTTGGGTATCTAGGGATACCTTCAAAATTTATTGCCCCAAACAACCTATTCTTAAATAGTTGTGCCATCTTAGTAGGTAGAGAAACTATAAACTACCTCTATCTTTCTAGTACATATTTCACTTCAGATTTTGCAGAAATGAAAATAAAATCTTTGAAACATGCAAACCTCTTTTCACACCTTATTTCCTTTTTCCTTAGTGCTTTGATCACTTGATAAGGAAAGCAATTAAAATTTTTTAAAATACTTGGATGTATTGGAGGAGTTGCAAAATATTTTATGATCTTGAAGTCACCTCCAAATCACCTTCAAGAACTTTGTAGAGCCGCCACCTCTCTGCAGAGGAAAAGATCTGCCATAAACTGAGATCTTTTTCTCCACCAACACATCAACTTCAATAAGGTACATATGTTGTTTATCAGGACTGAAAATATGTCATTATGCACTGATCAAACAAAGAACTTCAGAGCCCCCACTCACAACTTTGTGAGATGATTTGAAAATTCTAAAAACTGACTCTTACACACTTCAATGGAGACCACTAGATAAATGAATAAGCTGGCCAGGATTCTAGCTCTACTCATACCCACATTATTCTATCTTCACTTTAACATATCCCCAGCAGAGTCACCAATTTGTTAGGGATTTTTCTTGTAGGGTAAAACTTGGCAAATTATAGTCTTGATTCTCAGTTAAAAGGGGCTCCAAGTTTGCAAGAAAAGCCTAATTGATGAGAATTAGATAAGATCCTCCTTCTGCTTCGAGCTCCACAAGACTCGGGTGGGTATTTCCTATGAATAGGTTACTATATTTCAAGTAAGCTTTTCATTAGTGGATTTGGTCTTCACTATCATGCTATTGTATTACTCAAATCTACTTCAAAGAAAGATGATTTTGTAAATAGCTGAGAAACAACCTGTTACAGAATATGACAAGGGAAATTACAAATGTAACATCATGAATAGTGGGATAAGGATATGGATCCTTCTTATTTTTATGAGTATAGATCAAGGAAGGTTAACCTCTAATTCTGTCTTCAAGGAATCAACAAATTGAACTATATCACCTAGATATAATCCTTTCACAATATGCATAAAGCTTAAAATAGAAATGAACTGGTAATGATTATTTTCTGTTTGATCACTTAAAGATAACTGCATCACAAATAGCCAACCAGTGCCTATTCCATTGGGTAGAAGAGTTTGAATATAAATCCATAGGAAGATCTCAAGGAAATACAATAGATTGCCTTACAAACTACATTGAATCTGGATAGGATGCCTTACAAACTATCCTATCAATCCTATGTTGCTATCATCAAAATCCTAACACATATGTCTACTCTCTGAAATTGCATATGATGATTTAATCCTTTCCTTGAAAGAAACTCATAGGTAATTAGATTAGTTGCCTTACAATTAGTATGTTTTAAATGCCTTACAAATGAAACATACAAGAATAGAACACAGAGTCAAGAGACAATAACCATGTAGGATAGAAATTGCACTGTATCTTATTGAAAATGAGCTTATCTCAATACATACAAATCTTGAAATTTTTGGAATTTAGACACAGGACTGGGAAATTTTCTCTACAACAAGATATTCAATATTCACCATTTAGGGGTCTACTCACAACAGAGCAACCACAGGAACTGGAACCAAAAAAGGAACAGGAACCAAGAACCCTTACAACTAAGAAAAGAAGAGAATAAAAAGAAGAAGAAGAAACTCTAAAATCTCTGCTTGATCAACACCTGTCTACTTTGCAATCTGATCTCATTTGTCCTTCTCTTTTCTCTGAAAATCTGATCTTCTCAGGCACCTCCAAAATCTGAAAACATATGTCTTTTTTGCATAAAATCTTCTCATCTACATGGAAATCTGATTAATTTGTCCTTTGCTCTTCCTTGAAATGTGATTTAGTCCTATGTACCCTCTTTTCCTATCACCATGCAATTTTGATTCATTTGTCTGTCAGATTTACAAAATCAATCAATTTTGGAAGAAGAAAAATCTCCCCAAAATCTGGTCATGGATTAAAAGCCTTTACTACTCTCAGCAATTTGATCTAATCTGATTCTAATTGCCATCATTCCATCCATCATCTTCTGGCATTTCCAAAAACATATTATACTACCATATTCTGATAAAAAATGAATCTCCCAGGCATTTTCCTATGAACAGCTTTGTCATTAAATTTTTTTGAAAATTCTCCAAAGTTTGAACTTTATAACTTTTTAAATCTTTTAGAAACTTTAAAATCTGCACATGCCACCATAACTTGCCACTTGTCACCATTTCATTGGATGCTCGTACAAACTCACCTTTAACCTCAGTCCATTTGGAGATCTAAAGACTACATGAATCTCTAAGTCTCCAAAGCATTTCCTTAACCATGGTTTCATTTAGAGACTTGAAGAAATTCCTTTAGTCTCTAAATCTTTGAATAGCCATCTGGAGATTTGGAGACTAGTCTCCAAGTCTCATAATGATTTCCTCTCTTCATGTTTCTTTATGAGATTTGGAGACTTCCTTTAGTCTCTAGATCTCTAAATAATTATCTGGAGATTTGGCGACTTGGAGATTTGGAGACTAAGTCTCCAAATCTCAGAATAATTATCTAGAGATCTAGAGACTTGGAGATTTGGAGACTAAGTCTCCAAATCTCAAAATAATTATATAGAGATCTGGAGACTTGGAGATTTGGAGACTAAGTCTACAAATCTCAGAGTGAGCTTTTTCCTTTGTGAGACTTAGAGACCTCTTGACCAGTGTCCCCCTCTTTTCTGCAAAATTTCTTCTAGGCCCATTGGCATGGAAACCAAGGTGGACGCACAAGCCTAGGCAAGCATAGTTTCCAGCACTTTGATTTACTTCATATATTTGGAGAGTTTCTTATAAACACCATATTTTCACAATCTGGGGTGAATGTGGGATAAATGCTATGAAAGTTTTATGGGCAGTTTAGACAGTGCCTCACTCAGACATCTGTATCTCATGAACCTTGATGAATTTTTGAAATCGCTCTAGTAAGAAATTTGAGAACTATGTTGGCAACAATATATCCAAAAATGAGCTCGATCCAACGGTTGAATAAAATGTTATGCCCCTCACAATGTGACTATGTTTTTCTATCTTCTACAAATCTGTGTATGCAAAATCCATTGATTCATCTTTTCCGAGCAATGGTCTAGCATCCTCCCTTATTTAAAACATTCCTCCATCACATGCTAGCTTCCCTTTACATGCTCAAAATGTGCCTTCTCACAATTTTTTTTAGGAATACTCATTTTTTCTTAGAGAAAACATTCAATTGGTCACTCTAAATTTGACCCAAATTTGAGAGTACCAACAAACTCAACATTAGAAATGGCCCCGTCTAAACAGGTGTCATGTAGTCGCTAAAGCACATGTCAAAAATCTAACAACTCAAAACCTTAAGATAAAGCGACATCCACAAATTTTATATGAATCAAAAAGTTAGAAAACAAACGGGAAAGACCAAAGTATGGAGGAAAATATTAAAAAGGTAACCTGCTTGAAAACCTAAGTGCATAACACATGAAGTGGACACTTCATAAGGGTTTATAATAACGCATGCATTATTTGAAGTCTTAGTGAATGAAAAAGTTACATCCAAACATAACAAAGCTTATAATAAACTAGGGCTTTTAGCTACATATTTCTTGCTATGTTAAAAATGAGAGTTCTTCCAAAACTTTGAAGTATGAGGGTCAAAAATTTAAAATACTACTAACAGTGGCTCATGCTTAGGGACATGTATCTCTTGTAGATACAATGAGAAAACTAGAATCTCTTGGAAGAGTGGACCAACTCAAAACTTTGATAAAAAAGAAACAACTGTACACCAAACCCTAAACTAAAAACCTCCCAAGAAGTTAGAAGATTTTAGGAAAAGTAAAACTTTAAGAATTGCCCATGAACTGACAACTCCATGAGTTCTCCTATCAGATTTTTTAACATATATGAACCTATTCCCCAATCTTCTTCAAAGATGTAAGGGCCCAACCAAATGGGATCAAATTTTCCATGTTTTCCCTTGCTTTCCAATCTTGCATTCCACATAAACACAAGATTACCCTTTACAAAATCTCTCTGAGTAGTCCTTTTATCATATAAAACCTTACATTGGGCCTGGATCTTCTCATTTCTTGTGTGAGCATCACTTCTTACTTCATTCAGCTAGATCAGATCATTAATTCTAATTGTCATTTCATCTTCCAAATCATCATCATATGCTTAGATGAACTGATACATTTTTGCAACAAATTATTTTGGGACAATCTTGCATTCATTCCATAGACTAAATCAAAAGGGGCACATCCTATTTCCTTCTTTATTGTAACCTTGTCAGCCCATAAGGCTTGCAACAACTTTGAATCCCAAGCCCTCTTTTTTTTATCCAATACTCTTTTCAATATTTTAATCAAGCTTTTGTTACTATATTTAGCTTGGCGATTTCCCTATGGATGATAGGGAGAAGAGTATGAAATTATGATACTATTTTTCTGACTAAAATCAACAAACTCCTCCGATTTGAAACACATTGCATTGTCAACCACCATTGTTTCTAGACAACCAAACCTGGTGAGAATATTTTGCATCATAAATTCCACCACTATCTTACTAGTTGCTTTCTGAAGGGATTTCTTCAACCCATTTGGTGAAGTAATCTGTTGCAACCAAAATATAAGAATGTCCACTGCTAGACTTGTTAGGAATCTCTCCAATAAAATCCATATCCCATTTTTGGAAAGGGGCTTGCACTGCAACAGGTCTGAGAGGTAAATTCCCATTGAATTTTAGCTTCCCAACAAACCTTTGACATGGATCACTTCCTTTTACAAACTAGTGGACATCTTTAAAAAGTGTTGGCCACCAAAAACCTGACCTCATAATCTTGTTAGTTGTAGTCTTTTCCATATAGTGTCCTCCTCAAACTCCATTATGCATTTCGTTTAGCAAGATTTTGGCTTTATCTTGATCCACACATCTAAGAAAGACACCCTCATTACTTATCCACCATAACTCACCTCCTATCATTGCATACTTCATGGAATGGAGCCTAATAGTTCTCCTTTTTTTGTCATTCATCTCAGGAGGTAGAATCATTCTTTGCAAGTACCCAACAATTTCCTTGTACCATTCACAACAATCCATATTGCAAACAAAAGGTCTATGTTCCTCTTCTAATGTATTTATCTGATTCGTAGCCAAATTACTTGGGCCATCAGTTTTGCAAGGCCTAACCCTATTACCAACTTTGTAATATGAATATCAATGTTAAATTCCTAGATCCTATTTATCCACCTACATCTTCTTGAAACTTCCTTTTGGACTAATATATCTTTGACTGCAACACTTGGAACATAAGAAACCACTGTGGCTCCAACCAAATAACACCTAAATGCTTTGACAACCTTGACCAAGGCATAAGATTGTTTTTCAACAATGTCATAATTTAGTTCAGTTGCTTCTAAGGTTTTACTAAAAAAGGAGATAGGTTGCTCAAACCCATCTGCATTCTTCTATAGTAATTCTGCCGCAACAGTATGGGAAGATGCAAAAGAAAAAATTTGTAGAGGTTTACTATAATCTGGTGTCTTCAAAATTGGGGCATCTTTAATAGCCTATTTGATATCCTTGAAAGCCTATATTGCTTCAACATTCCATTCAACCTTTTCTCCCTTCTTAAGCATTCTTGATATAGGGATACTGATCTTTGTAAAATTTGTAATAAATCATCTCAAAAAATTTACTTGTCCTAGAAAGGACTGCACTCCTTTAATGTTCCTAGGTTGTGATAACTTGTCAATAGCTTCAACTCTCTCAGGGTCTATTCTAACCCCATATTTTGAAACAATATGCCCTAGAAGCTTTCCTTCCACCACACCGAAGGCACATTTCTTTGGGTTTAAAGAGACCCCATATTCTAATGCTCTAATGAAATTTTTTGCCAAGTGTTGGCAATGCTATTGTTCTTTGGCTGAAAATGTTTTAAGGTCATCCTGATATACCACCATAAATTTGTCAATGAAATTAGGAAAATCCACATCCATGGCTCTTTGGAAAGTGGCACCAGCATTAGTTAATACAAAGGGCATTATTACATACACATATGTCCCCCAAGGGGTAGTAAATATAGTCTTGAACTGTTCTGATTCCTTAACCATGACTTGATTATATCCAGATAAACCATCCATCATGGACATCAACTCTGACCCAGTTACCTTTTGCAACATATTCTCCATATTAGGTAAACCATAATTGTCTTTTAAGGAATTTATGTTGAGGTTCCTGAAATCAACACAAAGTCTGATATCACCATTCTTTTTCCTGATAGGAACCTAGTTTGAGACCCAAGTAGAATGTCTAATAGGCTTAATTATTCTAGCATCTATCATCTTCTTAAGCTCTCCCTACATTTTGGGTGCCAAGGTAGGATTAACAGGTCTCAACTTATGTCTGAAAGGTTTAGTGCCTTCCTTTAATTGGATCTAATGTTGAAACAAATTTCTCTACAAGCCTTGAGGTCTTCATATGACCATGGAAAAATATATCTGAACTTCCTAAGAAGATCAATCAAATTTTTTCTAGTTCTAGGGGATAAGCATTTACCTATGTAAACCCTTTTAGGCACCATCCTTGTGCCCAGGTTTATTTCCTCAAGATCATTTTTTTATTATCAGTGTTGGCAAAAAAAACTATATTTATTATCAAATGTTCTTTCAAGAGAAACTAATCCCTTGGGGACCCTATTTGATTTTAACTGCAACACTTCCTTTCCAAAAACAATTTCTTTACCATTCATTGTATCAACATTAGCACTGAAATCCATTTCTCTATCACCAAAATGAGATTCACACTGCAAGAATCTTAATATGTCTTGATCATCAGAAAAGACTTGCCAATTTTCAACATTATCATGGATAGATGGTCTAGATTGAACCTTTATATTTTATAATGTAAAATCTTTTAGTCTTAGAGCCACATTGTCCAGTAGATCAGCCATTCTACTTTGACTTCTTTCTACCCAAAAAATGTTAAAAAAATTGAAAATTTCAATTTCATCCCATACGGCATTTTTGTATTGTTTCAACTTCTGATTTTTTGATGCATACCTTGACCTTACTTGGGAAATTATGAATTCAAAATCACCCACCACTTTCAAACATTTTATGCCATGCCTTGATGCCAACCTTAGGTCTATCAATAACGCTTCATATTCTACAACATTATTTGTATATGAGAAAAGAAAAGTGAATGAGAATTTGTAAGTTTTACCATTTGGAGATATGAGAAATATTCCAGCTCTAGACCCTTCCTTTGAACTTGCTCCATCAAAATACATAGTCCACAGATTTTCAAGGTTAGTCCATTCCTCTTGGTTATCTGACATAAGGGAGAATTCAACACCTTCCTCTATTTCCTTACCCTGGACTCTGAAAGCATTGATATCAGTATCTAAAAAGAAATTCATGGTATCTTCTTCTTCCTCAATCATGTGTGGAGTTCTAGGCTCCCTAGAAACTTTGATATTTCATCCTTCAAAGTTGAAAGTAGAAAAAGAAAAATCACACTATATGCTACCTCCCATAGAAGTACTCCACTTTCTTGACAACAACATCCCATATTAAGGAGGGATATTGACTACTAAGAGACTCATGGTCAATTGTTTGCCAAGGTAGACTGCTGGCTTATAAGGTAAAGCTTTGATAGTACCTACAACTGGTGCTTCTCTTGAGTCCATAGTCTAACATCTCCCATGTGGGGTATCCACTTTCAGCCCTAGTGATTTCATAACTTCTATGGGCATAATAGTGTTTGATGCTCCTGAATCAATCATGCAATTTTTTAACAACTTTCCATTTATCAACAAGGTTAAAAAGAAAGGATCAATTGATCCTGCCAAGGTACTAACAACATTTGTGTCTAAATAAATCTAAGCAATCTTAGAGACAATTTCTTCACTATGACCTTCATTGTCATCATTCAAAGTGGCTACTTTCTTATTAATTCTTTATGTCTTTTGGGTATCTGTGGATACTACACCATTCACCTAGTTCAAAGTCTTTTCTTCATGTTCCTCTATCCTCATCATTTCCAGAAAAGGGACCTTAACAATAATCTATGATAGAAATTTTCTCATGTCAACAGGAACATATTTTGATTCAAACATATCTTGCTTCACATTTGTAGTTTCTTTTTTATCATTCTGTGTGAATGTATTTGGAGGTTCCTTGATCTGGATTTTGACTTGCTTCTGCAAAAGGGGAGCAACCTCCTCTAAGGGTTTAGTTTTTTCTTTATAGACAATGTTGGGTTCAATATTTTTCTTTATTTTAACCTTGCTAACATTTTTTGTCTCCTTTTTCCTTATTTTGAGATGCCTTTACATATTTTTTCCATTTTTTTGATAAAAATACCAGCAGTCTTCTGACTTGGATCACCCACTACTCTATTTCTTAAGTTGTAATTTTTTTTAGCCCGAGTAACCATATCTGCTATTATCAAAGAAATTTCTTCATTAGATGGCCTTCTTAAAACAATTTTCTCTTTATTTTTTATGACATTGCACTAGATATTATATAACTTATCATCTTCCTCATCCGAAAAGACCTGTTGATGATATGATTCATTTCTATTTTGAGAATTTAAAACATCTTGATTCTCATCCTCCTCGGTAGAATAAATGTGGGATTAAGTCATGCCATGTCTCTGGTCATCATAGGGGTCTTCCTCATTACACTCTTGTTCTTCTTGTGTAGAAACACTCTGGGATATGACACAATAACTAGGATCATGCAGTGATTGACATACAATACACCATGGGACCTCCTCAACCATATTCATTGAATTCCTTTGTAATGGATTAGGGGTCCTATCATTTGGTTTATCTTTTCTCTCTGGGAGTATGGGCTTCCCATCCTTCCATTGAGTATTGTAAGGATAATTTTTCATCCTTGGCAACTTATTAAAGTTATTAAAGGTAGGCTTGTCATTACCTACAACCCTATTGCTTCTATTTTCACCAGGCTTCAAATCCTTTATGGCCTTAAAAATTGGCTTCAAACTATCATCATCCTTTGGTTTTACATTTGTAGGATTTCCTGGTTCCTTTCTGTTCAACATCTATGACTTGTTATCTTCCCTTCTTCCCAATTTCCCTGAGATTCTATGGTTACTTTCTATATTTACAACCAAATTATAAGCCTCTACAAGATTCCTTGGATTCTTGTCTCTTAGAAGGTATCCCATTTTAGAATAAAAGGAATTTAAATAAGTGACAAGACAGACTCTATCATCCAATCTAATGACCTGCAAGAGTTTATGCATGGCCTTTTGAAATCTGATATTAAATTCAATAACATCCTCATTGAAATTTTTATTGATGTTATTAAATTCATTTACAACGAAGCCCTCATTTGTCTTATCACTGTATTGTTCCTTGAAATAATGTTTGAGTTGATCCCATGAACCTATGCTACCATGTGGTAAGGCCCTAAACCAATCCCTTGAATCCTCAGTTAAGGAGTGTAGAAACAACTTCATTATTACATCATCTAGCACAATATTGTAATCATCTATCACATCAATGAATTTCTTCAAGTGTTTTTCATAGGTGATAACATTACTACTAGTGAACTTTGGAAGCTTCAATCTGATCTCTTTGGGGATAGAGTTGGGGTATCCAGGAATACCTATAAAAACCAATTGTTTGCATCTTTCATGAATAGGCCCTATGTTAGATAAACTAGCACCCTGGGATGTTGATGCATTAGTGTTTGACACAGTAAAAATATTGAGTCCACATGGGAGGGGGACACTTGTTTCCTCGTGAGCAATGGTAGTAGTATTTCTTCCTAGTGTTAAAATTGAGGTAGCAACATTAGTAGGTCCTGTTGACCTTTTGAGAAAGTCTATATTCTTTCTTATTTCTAATGTTGAAGCCTCTAATTCTACCTTTTCTAATTCCCTAGCCAGCAGTTCCTATTCCCTCTTAGCCTTCTCAAGGTCTACTTTCAACCTTAGAGATTGGTCCATAGAACCCTTAGGGCCAGTAGGCTCATTAATTGAAACTCCTACAACCTTTTTCTTACCTCTATCCTTGGGATGTCTTATCTCAAAGACCTCTTGGAAAATGGGTTTCTCTCTTGTTTGTTTAGGTATGGGAACATAATTTATTTCTTCTAGGTCTAACAATTTCATTTTCAACTGATCATCTCTTATCATAGCATGTCTGATTTTTTCTTCCTTTTCCTTTTCTCTTTTTTGCCTAAATGGCTTCTTGCTCATGAATCTTTCTTTCTAATTCATATACCTCTTCAAAAATTTCCTCAAAATCTAGCAAAGTTGTTTCAAACTTAACCTGGTGTGTTTGGAAATCTTCTTGCTGATCTTGGGACTCATGGAGACCTTGGGGCATTGAAGAACCAAGGGTGAAAGAAGGGAAAAAATCTTGTCTATTTCTAGTTTTCCTTCTAGACCTCCTCTCTACTCCATGTTGTTTATTAGGGACCATTCTTTTATTATGTTGTAATTTCTCACCCTCTCTTTCTGAATGAGAGTAATAGTCCTCATATTGGTTCAAACCTAAATCAATAGCCTCTTCATACTCTAAGGCATTTCCATCCTGGCTAGGATGAGCAAGACCCTCTTGTCTTGAACTTCCCTTCTGCTTCCATGTGAAGGACATATCATTAGTACTTTTCTCTCTTATGATTTGACCATGCCTAGATGTTTCTAGAAGTTCACCCTCTAGAATTTCCTCTGGATGTTCTTTTCTTCAGGACCTTGTATTCTTGAAACTCATTATAACAAAATAATGTTTTAATTAGCACTAGTATAGAGATTTCTTAGAGTCACCACCCAAGTAGATTGGGGTTTTTATAAAGTATTCTTCTTGTGATCAATGCAAAGAGTAAAGAAGAATAGGAAAATTTTGAGAGAAAGGAATGACTTCTATGTATTCAATGGTAACCAACTAGCTTTTAAAATAAGCAGGCCAAGAGTCTAGCTCAACTTGTACCTACGTTATTTATAACTTTTCTTAACACACTCCACAATAGATTCACCATTTTGTTGGTTCTTGAAAAGATTTTACACTCTAGAGTCACCAATATACCTAAGACTAATTTTTAGGAGAGGTTAGATCCAAATATGAGAAATCTATAGGTAACTAGACCAACTATAGGGACAAGACTACCCTCTTCACTTTTGGCTCTGTAAAACCAAGGTGGCTACACTTGATCCAATAAAATAAATCCTTTCTTGACTTGATACCGAATCTAACAACAGATATCAATGAGAAAGTACTAAACAACAACCTATTATTCATTGACTCTGCATAACTGGATAAGACAACTTCTTAAAGTAAATAAAATTAAATGACTAGTTTTGATTATTATATTTTTGACTATAATGATTTCAATCATTCCTTATGAAATAAAGATACATTCACACAGGCCAGTGCCTTATCCATTGGGCAAATAACACCAGTAAATAGAATGAATACAAAAAATCCTTGAAGTACTTAGCTCATAAACATAAATACAAACTCCCAACTCCTTCCTTCTTATAGATTATCCTTATGTAAATTTAAATGAAAATATATCCCTCTTTGAGAAATATTTAATCTAACCCTAGATCAGAACTCAAAGCAAAGATACATACACATAAGTCTTCTGATAGACTCGAAAATTCAAAAATTTAACATAGAGGAGAGGTAAAGACCTGAGACTTGTATTAATTATAGCCTTTGATCATTTGTATAAAATATATGTTGGAAAGTTGTCTGTACTAAATTATATGGCTAGATATAGTGTTGTCATTATGGAAACAAAGTCATATAGTAGTTTGGAGTCAGCGCACTTAGTGTAAAGATAAGAATTAAGTTAAGTGTTGAAGACTGGATAGTGTATAGAGTTCCTACAGCTTAGAGCATCAGTGCATGTGTGTATAGATGAATTATGGTATGTACCCTGAATGTTAAGCTTGTTAGACTACACTTATGCTTAGTCTATGAGCACATAAGTAGATATGTAAAGATATGAAAGTTACAGTTAGTTGAAGTTGCACAGCCAGTGTGTGCCAGCAAAGAACAGAGCTTGGAGCTGACAGTTAGCATTTTGGTTTGTGATTGTAATTTAATATTGTAAAGGCCATGCGCTTATTGTATTTAGGTCACTGACATGTTTATATGTATAATTTTAAGCATGCTTAAGCCAATTCATTTGGAAGTGTTGTTTGTAATTAGTTATAGGGCTAACCTATTTATGTATTTTGTATGAGCGCATAAATATAAGGTGTGCCCATTGTATTTGGTATGGACATTGTAATAGAGTTGTGATAAGTAGAGAAGAGGTATGCGAAGATAGAATAAGATGTATTAAAAGATTTGCTAGAGGTCAAAGCATCAGTGCTGTTGGGTATCTTCTTAATTTTCTAATTTACTTGTCCAACTTTCGGTTCTTGCTTCCTTTTTCTAATCTTGTGGTTATAGATGTCAGAATGTTTTCAAAATTTTGTCACAAACTTGTTAGAATTTCTTGTCTTAGGTCTTGTTTTTGAGAAGGCACAAATTCTTCAAAATATAAAACCCTAAAACTTGGCCATTTTTAAATAAGCCCTAAGCCGTTCTCTTAGCTTTCTATTTGAAGGTTACTTTTTGAAAGTTCACTTAAGTTCATGTTGAGAGCACGTGCTTTAAATATCCTTTTCTTTGAGTCAAGAAGCCCATTGATTTAATTATTTTATCCTATGTCCTTGGTGCTTAGAAATTTTGCAAAATGGCGGTGTTTTAAAGTCTTGTCGTATGGTCGTATAGGCTTGTTAAAGCCTTATGCGACTATGCGACTAAGTCTTAATCTTGCGATTAATGAAGCGGCAAGTGGTGGGACCATGGGTGAAGGTGCTTAGCCAATAGTATCTTAAAGGCTAGCGGTTTCTTAAAGGCTGGCGGTGTTTTAAAACATAGTCGCATGGTCGCATAAGCCTTCAACAAGCTTATGCAACCATACGACTAAGCTTCGTGTGCTAGTGGATAAAGTTTGGAGGCTAGTCGCATGGTCGTGTTAACCTCTAACAAGCCTATGCGACCATGTGACCAGCATGTGTTTGAAAAGGGGTAACCGCTGAGGGATCACTACCGGAAGGGATGTAACATTGAAGGCTAGTCGCATGGTCATGTTAGCCTCCAATAAGCCTATGCGACCATGCGACTAAATTATACGATCGTCTGTCAAGAAAAATCTACGGCCAGATTTCAAATTGAAGGTGAAGTGGGTGGCAAGTCCAGGCTAGCAATAGTTTCATCTCCCATAGAATTAATGACTAAATCATGCGAGGTAAAGTGTCAAAATAATTGTGAAGTGATTGCAAATATTTCAGAATCTAGTTTCACTCAGAGAACTATAAAGATATAAGAGATTTGTAGAGAGCTCGGTGAATTGAGTTGCAGAAATTAATTCTCGTGTTCTTGGGTTGATAAAACAAGGTTGGTTACTTCTGTGCTTTCTTGTTTGATTAAAAAGAGTTGCTTTGTCACCATTTTTCTTTTGCACCGAAGTACGTTAAAAGTTTCAAATCCCAAAATGCCACCAAGAAAAGAGCTCTCTGGTGAAACTGATTATTTGAAAAGGGGTCTTCATGAAGATTTGTTACAAATGTTTCCCAGTTCAAAAGTAAATTTGACCAGTGTGAAACAACTAACACCAAGAGAGCCTAGGGTGAAAGTGGCGGATGGGTTGTATGACACAGGAAATTACATTAAGGATGCTACGGTCAGTTTTCTTAATGCAAGTGGTGTTTCTGACTTTACTGGGCTCACATTATTTACAGTTGGATTTAGTCAAAGAAATACTCTTGTTCCCGCTTGTAACATATGGGAAAATGACTTGGGTAAGCTTGTAGTGCCAGGAGTTTTTATGGATGCAGATTTAATGACTGAAATTGCTAAGAATTATGACCCTATCACAAAAGACATTAGAGGTGTTAGAGGGCAAAAACTGTTAACAATTTCAGCTGATGAAATTAGAACTATTTTCAAATTAAAAGACCCTTCACCTATCTTGGAGTCGATTGATTTCAAAGAATTAGGTGAGGTTTATGAGGCACAGAAGCATGTCTTTAGAATTGGCCCGGTAAAGGATTTTTGTACCCGAATTGGGAGAATGATTGTCATAGGATTAGGTGCACAGGAGCCATTTAAAACTAAGTATTTTGATGTTTTGGCAAGAGGTGCTTATTGGTCTTTGTGTCAAGTTCTTGGGGAAGATGCAAGTGAGAAAATGCCACAAAACTTGATGTATATGGTAATCCAGGTGTTGCACCCACATTTGTCAGTTACTTTTGATTATGCCCCTGTCATTGCTGATTTAATCCATGATGGATTAATAGGGATTCAAAAGGGTAAAGTTAGTAGATCCTTCTGCTGGTACTCTTTTATGATGTACATGTTTTTGTTTAAAGGTTCTGATTATTTTGAAAAGGAAATGAAACTATCTAAGCAGAGAAATGGAGAAGATATGCCCGTGCAGTTGTGGAATTCAAACATGACATGGGACAGAAAGGATAGCAGTTACATACAATTTAACAAGTATTTTGCAGCAAGATTAAAATTATTCTTTGTGCATGATAGTCCTAGAGTCCCTGCTGCCCTAGCTGAAATTGTCAGGCCACTCCAATTTGCAAAGGACCTCAACATTGTGCATAATTGGGGTGATTTTATTTTCTATCCTTATTCAACTATTTTTAGATTATATGGCTATAAAGGAACTCCTTTTATTTTGCCTTTCCAAGTTCCTCTCAAGATTGGTATTGCAGAATTTTTCAGGCAATTGGGGGACATTGAGGAAAATAGTATTTCTAAGGGTAGAGGAACTCTGTTCCCAAATATCACAATTGCCCATCAATTTATAATCACAAAAGGTGGATGGCTCAATATGCACAAGGTCTTGGAGCCTTATCATTTGACTACTACAATTGCCAGGAAAATAGACCCAGAGGGCTTTTACAATGATATGTTCAGAAGAAAGGTCAGATGTTTAGCAGTGAACAACATTTTAAATTTCCCTGAAGACATCATCAGGAATACCCCAGGATTACAAGATCAAGAAGTTAGGAAGGAAAAGTGGTTAGTGTATAAGAAAACTTTTGATTTTGTAAAATAATTTGATCCTACGTATGACCCTATAGGCAATATAAGTCCTATGGGGAAGAGAATAGACACTCTAATGGGTTGTTTCCAAGATATTTTTAAAACTCTGTAAGAAAAGAAGAGAAGAGCCATGGAGGAAAACCCTGAGAAGGCTAAGGCATTGTTGGGAAAAAATGTATTTACAAAGATTTTGCCTCCTGGCAAGTATATGGTGCAAGAAAAGACTGGCTATGGTATAGTTGTCCCTGAATCTAAAATAAAAGAGCAGAGGAAAGAAAAGGCAGATATCCCTTCTTCATCAAAGCAGGGTAAGGGAATTATAGATTTAACAGAGGATCAGCCAGATGAGGACATCTTGGATTTTTCACCTCCCACAAAGAAACAGAGGATAGAGGAGAGGCCACAGGATCCAGAAGATCAATACTCTCCTTCACAATCGCCTTTAAGTATTAAAGATGATCGAGAAATCATAGAGAAAGTGCAACAAATGGGATCTCAGGGTCAGATATTCATGACTGGTGATGAAATAAATGAAGGAATTCCTGAGCAACCAAAAGAGCCTGAATTAGGCTTAACAGCAGAGCAACTTGCAGGAACAGAGTTGGATCCCATCATCAAGTTAGCATGTGAAGAATTTTTGGCTGATGATGCTTTTGTGAAATCCAGGGCCTTTTTGCAATTTTTATGGAAGATGAATATCAATAAATTTGAAGAAACCTGTGAGAGGAAACATAAAGAAAACCCTGATGTTGATATTAAGGTTATTGAAGATGAAACCAGGAAGGAAATCATAGATAATTTTGAAAAGATTACTCCAGAACAGGGAAGAATAATGGTAAAGAATGCAGGAGTATTAGTCCTCCCTGAATGGGATATAGCTGATGCAATTGTCCTTGATGCAATCAGAAAACAAGTTACACCTGCATACCAAACCAGGGAAGAGGCAGAGCAGGCTATCAAAGGAGTTGCATTCAGCAATGACCATCAAGCTTTGGTTATATGGTCACTGAAAAGGGATGAGAAAAATAAAGGAGAGCAATTGATTAAAGATAATGTTTCCAGTGGTCTTATAGTCAAGAGAGTAATGGATACTTCAGTAATAGAAGCATCAAAAATGGTTGTAGCAACAGCTCATCTTGCGGAGAAGGTGGTTGAAAGGGAAGCTAAAGAGAAAGAGGAGTTAACAAGGAAATTTGAAGAAATAATGAGGGCATATGGAGAGCTGAGACAAGGAATGTTTGAAAACGACAAAATAATTGATGACTTAAGGAAAAGGTTGGGTGAAGGAAGTCCAGTCCATATACAACAACAATTGCAAATTTCTTCCTCTGCTGCTGGTCCTTCCTCATCAAGTCCCATCATTGAGTTTCCTATGTCTCCTCTTCCCCCTTCCCTAAGTGGTGATGATGCAGAGATGAAAGGACAGAAAAAGTTTGAGAAAAGAGTACAAGATACTATTCATCATCTTGTTAGAAATGTAAGACCCAAAGAAATTTATAAGTGTGCAGAGCAATTGTCTGACATTTTTCTTTCTTTTGATAAAGAAGAGAATACAGTAGGCCAAATTTTGGATACATGGGTACCTAGGGAGAATATTTTGAAAACTTTAATTGGATCAATTAAAGACCATGATTCCAAGTACCCCGATTTAGCTAGTACTTACAAAATTGTTAAGGCCCTCCTGGATTTTGAAGTAGAAAGAGAGGAGGTCAAAAGGAAGGTAGCTCTTCTAAGGGTGAGATATTTTCAAAGTGATATCCAGATATTTCCTGGTCTAGTTAGATCAGATGGAACAATAAAAGAAAAGGGAAAATGGTTTGAGCAAATTGAACATAAAATGTTGACCAAAATAGAAGATGCTATACACACTGAGGATACTCTTCCTTTTGTACAAACAATGGAAATGCTACAAGATGCTAGGGTATATTTTACCAAGGTAATGACTGAAGTACATCCAGTAGTGACCAAATGGAAGAAAATCTTAACGAAAAGGGATGAAATTCTAGCTTTTGATTGGCCTACTGAGGATATTTTTTCAGTTTGGGAAACAACACTTTTGTCAGAAGAAAGTAGAGAAGAAGACACATCGTCTGAGGATGCAATGAATGCCACCACCCCATCTCTTTAAAGAAACAAGAATTTACTTAACATGTGGCAGAGGGCAAACAGTTTGGAAAATGTTAACAAGAAAATATCCACTCTAGCTTTTTGTCCTTTCAGAAGAAGAAGATGAGTAAGATGCAGTTGGCCCCTGATCCAGAATATGAGGGAGAGCATGTCCAGATAAAGGATGATGTAGGTTAGCCTGTAATGGCGGTCATCATTCACGTAAGAAATTTAGTAACTGCTCTGAAGTATCTACAGACAAAGGGGCCACCTGTGAAAGTTGTTAAGGACAATTGAAAGTGTGCCTTACTATTTTTGTCTTCTTTCTTTCTGTTTGTACTCTCTTTTGTTTTTAGTACAAGATCTTTTGATATCCGTCTGAAGCTTGTTGCATCCTTTCAAGGATTCCAGGATGGCTGATCAGTATATATAGGAATTCTTGCTCATTCTTAAGGGTTGGAAAATGTTTTTTGTAAAGGAGAGGTCCGGAATATAGAACCTTATTTTCTTGAAATCAAGGAAGACTGTATCAATGCATTTGATCAATTAATACAATACAGTGGAGCTTTGTTACTATCATTTGATTGTCTTTATATGTGGAGTGTTTTAGTTTTCTTGTGTATTTAGATTGTAAGGCAGTTTAAGTACATCTTTCACAAGGTGAATGTAGGGGTTGAGCTTAAGTTTCTTTCAAGGAAAGAGTAAAATCTTAGGGGAGGTCTCTGGGAATTAAATATCTATATGTGGATTTGATGACAGGTGTATGAATGGGAACAATGATATGTTAGGCATATCATTTGAGTTTCATTGTATTTGTTTTAATAGATATATGTGAAGGTAGAGTTCGACTCTGATGCCCAGCGGATAAGGGACTGGTTTTAGATCCATTTACATTGGTTTACCATCCAAGATATAATTGACTGAAATTTTACTTTATATGCATAATTTCCAGACTTGAGTCATTTTATGACAAGTTCATAAATATGTATTTCAATGCTTTGAAGAAGCAATAAATGAGGTTAACCTTTCCCTGAGTTTAACTCTAAAAGGAAGAAGGATGAATATCCTTAAACCATTGTTTTGTGTTGCTGTTTACATAGTCCACATCATGATGTTGTGTATCAGGATAATTTGGGTTATACTCAGAGTTTTAGCAACTTATTGAGTTGAATTTTGAAGGCAGTAACAAAGCAGTGAAGGAGAAAGTTCTCAATTCAGGGCTCAGTTGAACATTGAATTGATAGAGGTACACCTGCCTGAGTATATATTACTCAAAGTGAAGAAGGTCTTAACCTTAATACCTTAGTAGTTTGTAACTTGCTAGGTTATAGCCATTGGGATTATTTGAGTAATTGACTAATCTGTAGGTTCAAACACTAACAAAATTGGTGACTCTACTGGGGACTTATTTTGATAGCTTGCAATAGGTTGGTGCAAATCTTGTCTATTGTATGTTTGTAGACTAGTAGAAATAACTTTTGATTCCCGCTTGAGTAGTGGGTGGCGAATCTAAAGAAATCTATGTTACCAATTGCTAATAGTTGCAAAATTTTGTAAAATTGTTGTCATTTACCATGAGTCGACCAAGGAACACTAGGTCTTACTATAAGGATCATCCAGAAGATAATATAGGTGATGAACTCCACACACCAAGCAGAAAGCAATGGTCTAGGAGAGGCCAAAATAATGCTAGTTCCCAGGCTCCTTCTCGAGAAAGATTTCATGTTCCACTTCCTCATGAAACTTCTTCATCTTCTGACGATCCTGAGCATGTCAAAAGGGTCACACCAGAGGTCTATATGCAGAAAGAAGTAGTCACAGAAGTAGGTTTTTTCCCTACTAGAGAAACCCTTGAACAACCAGATGAAACCTCTACCGCTGAAATAGCTTCATATGATTCTGAGAAGTTAAGAGAGGAAGTGATTGCCTTGAGAGAAAAGGAACGTGAACAATTAGCAGAAATTGCTAATAGAATGAAGGTAAGGGAACAACAACTTCATGAATTGCTTTTGGAAAGGGAAGAACTCCTCCAGAGAACCAAGAGAAATGAGACCCATGTTAGTGATCTAAACCAGGATGTACAAGGTTTAGATAAAGACTTGTTTGGTGATATGCAAGCTTTGAGAAAGAAAGCTCAAGATACCAGGCCCCAACAAAGTGAATTTGAGGGAACAAGCCATGTTTTAAGACAATTGAATCCCTCTGAAATCCAAAAAAATAAGGAGATTAAAATTTCCCCCAAGGAAATCCCTGATAAGGGAAAACAAAAGGTGGTGAGTGTTGTCATAAATGAACCGAAGAAGGTTGTGCCCATTCCTGATGTGCTTACTCAAGCGAGTACAGATTTAGACAGAGCTAGGAAAGCAAAGGAGGATTTGGCTATGCAACTTGAGAAACTTGAGTTAGAGGCTGCTGCAGATGAAATGAAGAGGAAGATTGCCTTTCTACATGCTAACATGAATACATCTGCTAGTAGTTCTGTCCCTATTACCATAGGAACAACTTCATCCAATCAGCCTAACATTTCAATTCCAAATACTCAAGCCTTTCACTCTGCACAATATCCAACTGGACAATTTCCTAGTCAAGTTCCCTTTATAGCTGGAGGTATAGTGGGAAATGTGCCATGTCAAAATGTTGCAACAACCCCTTCAAATCAACTTAATATCCCAAGAAGACCAATTCATTTGGATAGGTATAGGCCCCTATTTTTTGATGGTATTCCTAGTCAACCCAATGCTGTTCCTAATGAAATCAGGAAGAAGATCCCATTATTCACTGGGAATAATGTTATTACTTGTGAAGAGCATTTGAAGTTTTTCACAGATAAAGTTAATGACTATGAGATCGAACATGAAGATGTCATTATGAAACTTTTTGTTCAATCATTGATTGAAGATGCTAGGGATTGGTACAGAGGGTTACCTGAGAACAGTATTGCTTCATGGGATGAATTTGTCAGGAGTTTTAAAGAGCAATATGCTGAACATGTGAATTCTAGTTACATGCTTAATGAATTCAATAATATCAAGAAAAATTATAATGAGAGCATGTCAGAGTTCAATAGCCGATTTCAAAAGGCTATGTATAAATTGTTCCAGGTATTGAGGTTGGATGATGCAGTTTGCATGACAACTTATTTCAATTCCATGGATGGTAAAATGTCTTATCTCCTAAGAGATAAAAATCCCCGCACCCTTAGGGATGCATTTAAATTGGCCATAAATATTGAGAGTAACCGAAAGGCATCTGGCCAAATGTACAAGAGGGATGAGGGTAAATTGTGGAAAGAGACCAGGCCACAACATGCAAGGCCTTTTAAAGAGGAGGATAGGATGGATAAAGGACCGGGTGCTAACAAGGAGTTCCCAATAAGATTTGATAAAGGTGGTAGAAACTTTCAAGATGCAAGACCCCCTTATCAAAGGCAGGACAAGGCCCCTAATTTGAGAGACATGCCTTACAAAACTAATTGGAAGGATGGGAGACCTGTTCTCAACAATAATGAATTACAAAAGGGGAGAGATACCCCAGATCCCTTAAAGAAAAACACAACACACAATGTAGAAAACACTCCTTGGTGTGTAGCTTGTAAGATGCCTCATTCACCTTTCCAGTGTGTTGTGGCCCAAGCCTTAGGAGAAGGGGCTGATAAATTATGTGCAGGAGATTATGAAGAATCTGAAAAGCCTGCCATTAACATGTTTACTATAGATCCAATAGAGGATTTTGTGTCCTCAGATGATGAAGCAAGCTGCCCAGATGTTGATCATAAGAGAAAGATTTTCTCTGATTATGAGCAACAAATATTTACTCAATTTGATCCTAAAGAATTTGATAACAATGATTATAAAATTCATATGGTAGGATCTAGATTAGATGAGAAGCAATGGAGGAAGCCCAGTGAAGAGGAAATCAAAAACTTAACTGTGACTGCCATAACACAAGCAAGATCCTCATACAATTTGAGGAATAGAAAGGTGGATAATGAATAGGGAGTTCCTAGATTAGTATTCATCAAAGGTAGTCCTCAAGATAAGGGTTTCCCAAAGCCCAATGTTATAGATGGTAAGGATCAAGAACTTGTGGGTGAAAAGAAGAAAAGGGAGGAAGTTAGTGTTGACAAGATGAAAAAGAAAATTGGTACGACAAAAGATCAATCTGATTCTCCTGCTGATTCCCCTGCATTTGATATGAGACATGCGTTGTCTCAGATGAAAGTGTCCATCCCTCTGCTTGAAATGTTGAAAATAGAAGAGCACAAGACAGCAGCCTTGGCTCTTATAAATGAGTAGAAATTTGCGCCTACCAAACAAGAGGAAGGGAGTTCCATAAAAAAGCCTATTCCAATCTCAAATGTATGTGTTGGGACAATTGTAACACAAGAACCTTCTTCCATCAATCCATTTTATGTCACTCTAATTGTGAATGATTTATTGCTAAAAAATTGTATGATAGACTCTGGTGCTACCAGAACTGTGATGCCATATCATGTAATGAAAGAATTAGGATTGCAAGTTCACACTTCTAATGGCAGGTGTTATGCAATGGATAATAGGGCAGTGCCTATTGTGGGGACTTTGGTTGGAATTGAGGTAAAAATTGCTGCATTCCCAGAAGCTACATACAAAATGGATGTAGTTGTTGTGGATACAGAGCCTCACTATGGCATGTTATTGTCAAGACAATGGGCTGCAGCAGTGGGTGGAAAGTTGGAACTAGATTTATCTTATGCCACTATTCCAGTGAATGGGATTGAAGTAAAGTTGTACAGGGAGCCCCGTTCCTTAGTTATGGTGGAAATGGTTGCTCCGGAAGCCCTTAATTGTTTTGTAGATATTGATATGAGCAATTTTGTGATTGAAGAAGTGATACCTCAGTTGAAAAACATAGACCCAATTGTGGATGAGTTGATGATGCAACAAGATAGCTTGTGGCAAATGTTTTTTGATGGTGGATGCTCCAAAGAAGGATCAGGAGCTGGTGTTGTTTTCATTTCCCCATCAGGTAATACTTTCAAGTATTCCTTTTTGTTGACTTTTAGTTGTACAAATAATACTACTGAATATGAGGCCTTGATCTTGGGATTAGATGTAGCCATAAAGCATCGTATTAAATGTTTAAAAGTCCACGGTGACTCCCAATTGATTGTAGCCCAAGTAAGATCCCAATATGCCTCCAAGGATGAGAAACTCAAGTTGTATAAGCATGCTGTCTGGGATAGATTAGAATTTTTTGAAGCTTTTAATTTGCTCTGGGTAGAGAGGTCAAATAACATCATGGCAGATTTTTTTGCTAATGTTGCTTTGAAAAAAAATGATATCACCCTCTCTGGTGTTTCTATGTTGGAAACTAAAACTAGGCCTGCAGTTCCTGACAATGTGTACAATTGGCAAGTTTTTGAGGATGATCTTGATATCCTTAGATTCCTTCAAGGCTTGGATCAATATGAGGGTCAACAAATAGATTTTAATGAGGTACAGGAATGTATTGAAGGAAAAGAATGCATCATGGGAAATGAAATAGTTCAATTGCCTTCTAATCATATACCCAAAGGAATAGTAGAACTGGAGGGAATGTTTAAAATAAATGATGGTTTTCTGTACCAAAAGTCTAATACAAAATTGGAAGACTTAGAGGGGATAAACCTAGGATCAGAAAATTCCCCACAAATGGTATACATTGGAAAGAAACTGAATAGGGAGATCAGAGGCAACTTGATTAGACTTTTGAAAAGGTACAAACATGTGTTTGCTTGGTTATATGATGACCTCAAAGCTTATAGGGCTGATTTATTTCAGCATGAAGTTCCTCTAAAGGAGGAAACCACACCCTTTAGACAAAAGTAGAGACCCATTAATCCTTTACTGGCCACCAAACTGCAAGTTGAGTTGACAAAACTGAGGGATGTTGGTATTATTGAACCAATTAGGCACTCAACTTGGGTTTCAAACCTTGTACTAGTGAGGAAGAAGAATGGTGACATCCGGCTTTGTGTTGATTTTAGGAACCTAAATGTGGCATCACTCAAGGATAATTATGGATTGCCTAATATGGAGGCCATGCTGCATAGGGTGACTGGATGTGAACTCCTGTCAATGATGGATGGTTTCTCAGGGTATAACCAAGTGCTAGTCAAAGAATCAGAGCAATTCAAGACATCCTTTACAACTCCTTGGGGAACTTATGTATATGCTCACATGCCTTTTGGTCTAAAAAATGCTGGAGCAACTTTTCAGAGAGCCATGGATGTTGCTTTCAAAGAAATGATCAATGTCTTAATGGTAGTATATCAAGATGATCTCACTGCTTTTTCCAAGAGGGCTGATGATCATTGTTCTCATTTAGAAAAGATTTTTCTCAAGGCCTTAGAGTTTGGTGTGTCCTTGAATCCCACGAAATGTCAATTTGCAGTGACAGAAGGAAAGCTACTAGGACACATAGTATCAAAAGAAGGAGTTAGGATTGATCCTGAAAGAGTGGAGGCCATCAAAAAGGTCCCTCCACCAAAGAATATAAAGGGTGTGCAATCATTTTTGGGGCAGATAAATTTTGTGAGAAGATTTATTGCTAACTTTGCAGAGTTGGTCAAGCCAATAGTAAAGTTCCTTAAAAAGGGAATGAAATTTGAATGGAGCTTGGAAGCTCAGTAGGCTTTTGAAAAAATTAAAAAAACAATTCAAGAAGCTGTTGTTTTGGTATCACCTAACTATTTAAAACCCTTTTCTCTATTTTCTTTTGCATCTTTTCATACTATTGCAGCTGTCCTTCTGCAGAAAGATCAAGAAGGATATGAACATCCTATAGCTTTTTTCAGCAAGTCTTTGCAATCTGCTGAATTAAATTATGAAATAATGGAAAAGAAAGCTTATGCACTTGTGAAAGCAGTCAAGGCTTTCAGACCGTATTTGGTTTGTGCAAAGGTTAATGCTTATGTTCCTCATGCTGTAGTAAAGGATATCTTGATACAGAGTGAAGTCATAGGGAAGAGATGTAGATGGATAAACAGGATTCAAGAGTTTGACCTTGAGATTCATATTACCAAATTGGTAAGAGGATTGGGACTTGCCAAGTTAATGACTGAGGAAAACATGGACCTTGTCCAGATAAACAATGTTGTTGCTAATGTTGATACAGTTACTAGTATTGAGATGCAACCCTGGTACAAGGATGTTGTTTATTTTATTAAAAATGCTAAATGTCCACCTGAATTGAATGATAATCAGAGAAGAAGCTTGAGATTACAGGCTCAAAGATATGTACTCATTCAAGGTGATTTGTACTGGAAAGACAATGATGAAATTTTACTCTTTTGTTTGGATGAACACCAATCAAAGAAGGTGCTAAAAGAAATGCATTCTGGAATGTGTGGAGGGCATTATTCTGCTCGGTCAACAGCTCATAAAATTTTGAGGGCAGGATATTATTGGCCTGTATTGTTTAAAGACACTCACTCTTATGTTAGAAAGTGTGAACCCTGTCAAAGGTTCTCAAAGAAACTAAAATTTTCAGGTGCATTATTATTAAATCCAGTTGTTGCAGAAGCCCCTTTTGCAATGTGGGGTATGGATTTTATTGGAGAGTTCTCTGAAAAGTCCAATGGAAGACATAGTCACATTTTGGTGGCTACTGATTACTTTACCAAGTGGATAGAAGCTATTCCCACTAGAGGAGCAACAAGTGCTGTGGTAATTGATTTCCTGATGAACAACATAATCACAAGATTTGGTGTCCCAATTAAATTGGTTGTAGACAATGCAATGAGTTTTAGGTCTCAAGAAATTACTAATTTTTGTTATGAAATGGGAGTTATCTTGTCTTATTCAAGCCCATATCACCCACAGGCCAATGGACAAGCTGAGTCTAGCAATAAGAGCATTTTGCAAATCTTGAAGAAGGCCTTGGAAAAGAAAAAAAGAAGTTGGCATGAGAAGTTAAAGTTAGCACTATGGGCTGATAGAATTTCTGAGAAAAAAGCCATAGGGAAGTCCCCCTTTGAAATGGTATATGGTGCAAAGACAAGATTGCCAATTAATAATCTCCTTCCCATCTACAAGTTTATGCAAGAGGAAGATATTGAAATCAGTAACCCACTGCAAGATAGGATGGTTCAGCTGATTGAGTTGGATGAGATAAGAAGGGAAGGGCAGAAAAATAATATAAAATTGCAGCAAAAAATGAAATATCTTTTTGATAAAAGGGCTACTGTGAGAAAATTTTAGCCTGGTGACATGGTTCTTCAGTGGAATGCTAGATATGAAGACAAAGGGAAGCATAAAAAATTTGAGTCGTTATGGATGGGTCCCTTCATTGTTTGTCAGATTCATGGCAAAGATTCTTATTTTTTGCAAGGTATGGATGGTGAAGAGCAAGAATTGCCAGTGCATGGACAATTTTTGAAATTTTTCATCAGTTGATTCTTTTTCCATGCACAGTAGATTTGTATTATATGTATAGGTGTGTTTGCTCAAGTTGTGTGTTTGCTTCTTATTTTTGGTCGAGTTTTTGTGGTCTGCCTCCCAGAGATTCGTGGTTTCTTGCTTTGATTTTGCAATCAAGCATCCTCAGATAGAGCCACTGTTGCGTATCTTCTTAATTTTCTAATTTTCTTGTACAACTTTTGGTTCTTGCTTCCTTTTTCTAATCTTGTGGTTATAGATGTCAGAATGTTTTCAAAATTTTGTCACAAACTTGTTAGAATTTCTTGTCTTAGGTCTTGTTTTTGAGAAGGCACAAATTCTTCAAAATATAAAACCCTAAAACTTGGCCATTTTTAAATAAGCCCTAAGTCATTCTCTTAGCTTTCTATTTGAAGGTTACTTTTTGAAAGTTCACTTAAGTTCATGTTGAGAGCACGTGCTTTAAATATCCTTTTCTTTGAGTCAAGAAGCCCATTGATTTAATTATTTTATCCTATGTCCTTGGTGCTTAGAAATTTTGCAAAATGGCAGTGTTTTAAAGTCTTGTCATATGGTCACATAGGCTTGTTAAAGCCTTATGCGACTATGCGACTAAGTCTTAATCTTGCGATTAATGAAGCGGCAAGTGGTGGGACCATGGGTGAAGGTGCTTAGCCAATAGTATCTTAAAGGCTGGCGGTTTCTTAAAGGCTGGCGGTGTTTTAAAACATAGTCGCATGGTCGCATAAGCCTTCAACAAGCTTATGCAACCATACGATTGAGCTTTGTGTGCTAGCAGATAAATTTTGGAGGCTAGTCGCATGGTCGTGTTAACCTCTAACAAGCCTATGCGACCATGTGACCAGCATGTGTTTGAAAAGGGGTAACCGCTGAGGGATCACTGCCAGAAGGGATGTAACATTGAAGGCTAGTCGCATGGTCGTGTTAGCCTCCAATAAGCCTATGCGACCATGCGACTAAATTATACGATCGTCTGTCAAGAAAAATCTACAGCCAGATTTCAAATTGAAGGTGAAGTGGGTGGCAAGTCCAGGCTAGCAATAGTTTCATCTCCCATAGAATTAATGACTAAATCATGCGAGGTAAAGTGTCGAAATAATTGTGAAGTGATTGCAAATATTTTAGAATCTAGTTTCACTCAGAGAACTGTAAAGATATAAGAGATTTGTAGAGAGCTCGGGGAATTGAGTTGCAAAAATTAATTCTCATGTTCTTGGGTTGATAAAACAAGGTTGGTTACTTCTGTGCTTTCTTGTTTGATTAAAAAGAGTTGCTTTGTCACCATTTTTATTTTGCGCCGAAGTACGTTAAAAGTTTCAAATCCCAAAATGCCACCAAGAAAAGAGCTCTTTGGTGAAACTGATTATTTGAAAAGGGGTCTTCATGAAGATTTGTTACAAATGTTTCCCAGTTCAAAAGTAAATTTGACCAGTGTGAAACAACTAACACCAAGAGAGCCTAGGGTGAAAGTGGCGGACGGGTTGTATGACACAGGAAATTACATTAAGGATGCTACGGTCGGTTTTCTTAATGCAAGTGGTGTTTCTGACTTTACTGGGCTCACATTATTTACAGTTGGATTTAGTCCAAGAAATACTCCTGTTCCCGCTTCTAACATATGGGAAAATGACTTGGGTAAGCTTGTAGTGCCAGGAGTTTTTATGGATGCAGATTTAATGACTGAAATTGCTAAGAATTATGACCCTATCACAAAAGAGATTAGAGGTGTTAGAGGGCAAAAACTGTTAACAATTTCAGCTGATGAAATTAGAACTGTTTTCAAATTAAAAGACCCTTCACCTATCTTGGAGCCGATTGATTTCAAAGAATTAGGTGAGGTTTATGAGGCACAGAAGCATGTCTTTAGAATTGGCCCGGTAAAGGATTTTTGTACCCGAATTGGGAGAATGATTGTCACAGGATTAGGTGCACAGGAGCTGTTTAAAAATGAGTATTTTGATGTTTTGGCAAGAGGTGCTTACTGGTCTTTGTGTCAAGTTCTTGGGGAAGATGCAAGTGAGAAAATGCCACAACACTTGATGTATATGGTAATCTAGGTGTTGCACCCACATTTGTCAGTTACTTTTGATTATGCCCCTATCATTGCTGATTTAATCCATGATGGATTAATAGGGATTCAAAAGGGTAAAGTTAGTAGATCCTTCTGCTGGTACTCTTTTATGATGTACATGTTTTTGTTTAAAGGTTCTGATTATTTTGAAAAGGAAATGGAACTATCTAAGCAGAGAAATGGAGAAGATATGCCCGTGCAGTTGTGGAATTCAAACATGACATGGGACAGAAAGGATAGCAGTTACATACAATTTAACAAGTATTTTGCAGCAAGATTAAAATTATTCTTTGTGCATGACAGTCCTAGAGTCCCTGCTGCCCTAGCTGAAATTGTCAGGCCACTCCAATTTGCAAAGGACCTCAACATTGTGCATAATTGGGGTGATTTTATTTTCTATCCTTATTCAACTATTTTTAGATTATATGGCTATAAAGGAACTCCTTTTATTTTGCCTTTCCAAGTTCCTCTCAAGATTGGTATTGCAGAATTTTTCAGGCAATTGGGGGACATTGAGGAAAATAGTCTTGCTAAGGGTAGAGGAACTCTGTTCCCAAATATCACAAATGCCCATCAATTTATAATAACAAAAGGTGGATGGATCAATATGCACAAGGTCTTGGAGCCTTATCATTTGACTACTACAATTGCCAGGACAATAGACCCAGAGGGCTTTTACAATGATATGTTCAGAAGAAAGGTCAGATGTTCAGCAGTGAACCACATTTTAAATTTCCCTGAAGACATCATCAGGAATACCCCAGGATTACAAGATCAAGAAGTTAGGAAGGAAAAGTGGTTAGTGTATAAGAAAACTTTTGATTTTGTAAAACAATTCGATCCTACATATGACCCTATAGGCAGTATAAGTCCTATGGGGAAGAGAATAAACACTCTAATGGGTTGTTTCCAAGATATTTTTAAAACTCTGGAAGAAAAGAAGAGAAGAGCCATGGAGGAAAACCCTGAGAAAGCTAAGGCATTGTTGGGGAAAAATGTATTTACAAATATTTTGCCTCCTGGAAAGTATATGGTGCAAGAAAAGACTGGGTATGGTATAGTTGTCCTTGAATCTGAAATAAAAGAGCAGAGGAAAGAAAAGGCAGATATCCCTTCTTCATCAAAGCAGGGTAAGGGAATTATAGATTTAACATAGGATCAGCTAGATGAGGACATCTTGGATTTTTCACCTCCCACAAAGAAACAGAGGATAGAGGAGAGGCCACATGATCCAGAGGATCAATACTCTCCTTCACAATCACCTTTAAGTATTAAAGATGATCGAGAAATCATAGAGAAAGTGCAACAAATGGGATCTCAGGGTAAAATATTCATGAATCATGATGAAATAAATGAAGGAATTCCTGAGCAACCAAAAGAGCCTGAATTAGGCTTAACAGCAGAGCAACTTGCAGGAACAGAGTTGGATCCCATCATCAAGTTAGCATGTGAAGAATTTTTGGCTGATGATGCTTTTGTGAAATCCAGGGCCTTTTTGCAATTTTTATGGAAGATGAATATCAATAAATTTGAAGAAACCTGTGAGAGGAAACATAAAGAAACCCCTGATGTTGATATTAAGGTTATTGAATATGAAACCAGGAAGGAAATGACAAATAATTTTGAAAAGATTACTCCAGAACAGGGAAGAATAATGGTAAAGAATGCAGGAGTATTAGTCCTCCCTGAATGGGATATAGCTGATGCAATTGTCCTTGATGCAATCAGAAAACAAGTTACACCTGCATACCAAACCAGGGAAGAGGCAGAGCAGGCTGTTAAAGGAGTTGCATTCAGCAATGACCATCAAGCTTTGGTTATATGGTCACTGAAAAGGGATGAGAAAAATAAAGGAAAGGAATTGATTAAAGATAATGTTTCCGGTGGTCTTATAGTCAAGAGAGTAATGGATACTTCAGCAATAGAAGCATCAAAAATGGTTGTAGCAACAGCTCATCTTGCGGAGAAGGTGGTTGAAAGGGAAGCTAAAGAGAAAGAGGAGTTAACAAGGAAATTTGAAGAAATAATGAGGGCATATGGAGAGCTGAGATAAGGAATGTTTGAAAAGGATAAAATAATTGATGACTTAAGGAAAAGGTTGGGTGAAGGAAGTCCAGTCCATATACAACAACAATTGCAAATTTCTTCCTCTGCTGCTGGTCCTTCCTCATCAAGTCCCATCATTGAGTTTCCTATGTCTCCTCTTCCCCCTTCCCTAAGTGGTGATGATGCAGAGATGAAAGGACAGAAAAAGTTTGAGAAAAGAGTACAAGATACTATTCATCATCTTGTTAGAAATGTAAGACCCAAAGAAATTTATAAGTGTGCAGAGCAATTGTCTGACATTTTGCTTTCTTTTGATAAAGAAGAGAATACAGTAGGCCAAATTTTGGATACATGGGTACCTAGGGAGAATATTTTGAAAACTTTAATTGGATCAATTAAAGACCATGATTCCAAGTACCCCGAATTAGCTAGTGCTTACAAAATTGTTAAGGCCCTCCTGGATTTTGAAGTAGAAAGAGAGGAGGTCAAAAGGAAGGTAGCTCTTCTAAGGGTGAGATATTTTCAAAGTGATTTCCAGATATTTCCTGGTCTAGTTAGATCAGATGGAACAATAAACGAAAAGGGAAAATGGTTTGAGCAAATTGAACATAAAATGTTGACCAAAATAGAAGATGCTATACACACTGAGGATACTCTTCCTTTTGTACAAACAATGGAAATGCTACAGGATGCTAGGGTACATTTTACCAAGGTAATGACTGAAGTACATCCAGTAGTGACCAAACGGAAGAAAATCTTACCGAAAAGGGATGAAATTCTAGCTTTTGATTAGCCTACTGAGGATATTTTTTCAGTTTGGGAAACAACACTTTTGTCAGAAGAAAGTAGAGAAGAAGACAAATCATCTGAGGATGCAATAGATGCCACCACCCCAGCTCTTTAAAGAAACAAGAATTTATGTAACATGTGGCAGAGGGAAAATAGTTTGGAAAATGTTAACAAGAAAATATCCACTCTAGCTTTTTGTCCTTTCAGAAGAAGAAGATGAGTAAGATGCAGTTGGCCCCTGATCCAGAATATGAGGGAGAGCATGTCCAGACAAAGGATGATGTAGGTTAGCCTGTAATG
This sequence comes from Chamaecyparis obtusa, assembly GCA_027943335.1. Lineage (NCBI taxonomy): Eukaryota > Viridiplantae > Streptophyta > Pinopsida > Cupressales > Cupressaceae > Chamaecyparis > Chamaecyparis obtusa. The sequence continues at coordinate 454,717 of BSBK01000014.1, read as the reverse complement.
GGGGTCATCATTCACGTAAGAAATTTAGTAACTCCTCTGAAGTATCTATAGACAAAGGGGCCACCTGTGAAAGTTGTTAAGGACAATTGAAAGTGTGCCTTACTATTTTTGTCTTCTTTCTTTCTGTTTGTACTATCTTTTGTTTTTAGTACAAGATCTTTTGATATCCGTCTGAAGCTTGTTGCATCCTTTCAAGGATTCCAGGATGGCTGATCAGTATATATAGGAATTCTTGCTCATTCTTAAGGGTTGGAAAATGTTTTTTGTAAAGGAGAGGTCTGGAATATAGAACCTTATTTTCTTGAAATCAAGGAAGACTGTATCAATGCATTTGATCAATTAATACAATACAATGGAGCTTTGTTACTATCATTTGATTGTCTTTATATGTGGAGTGTTTTAGTTTTCTTGTGTATTTAGATTGTAAGGTAGTTTAAGTACATCTTTCACAAGGTGAATGTAGGGGTTGAGCTTAAGTTTCTTTCAAGGAAAGAGTAAAATCTTAGGGGAGGTCTCTGGGAATTAAATATCTATATGTGAATTTGATGATAGGTGTAGGAATGTGAACAATGATATGTTAGGCATATCAGTTGAGTTTCATTGTATTTGTTTTAATAGATATATGTGAAGGTAGAGTTCGACTCTGATGCCCAGCGGATAAGGGACTGGTTTTAGATCCATTTACATTGGTTTACCATCCAAGATATAATTGACTGAAATTTTACTTTATATGCATAATTTCCAGACTTGAGTCATTTTATGACAAGTTCATAAATATGTATTTCAATGCTTTGAAGAAGCAATAAATGAGGTTAACCTTTCCCTGAGTTTAACTCTAAAATGAAGAAGGATGAATAATCTTAAACCATTGTTTCATGTTGCTGTTTATATAGTCCACATCATGATGTTGTGTATCAGGATAATTTGGGTTATACTCAGAGTTTTAGCAACTTATTGAGTTGAATTTTGAAGGCAGTAACAAAGCAGTGAAGGAGCAAGTTCTCAATTCAGGGCTTAGTTGAACATTGAATTGATAGAGGTACACCCGCCTGAGTATATATTACTCAAAGTGAAGAAGGTATTAACCTTAATACCTTAGTAGTTTGTAACTTGCTAGGTTGTAGCCATTGGGATTATTTGAGTAATTGACTAATCTGCAGGTTCAAACACTAACAAGTGCACCAAAGGAACTGATCTGACAAGCAGTGTCATAGTAATAGTTCACCTATAGATATAGTGTGTATCTGAATTCAGAAGGTTGTAGCCTTCACCATTTGAGTAGTGAGCTCTAGGATAGTGATTCCACTCCCCTAACAAGGATCATTGTAAAAGACTCCTAATAGGGTCTAACCCTTAACAAGGTCTACTGTGCTTAAAGCATTGTAAAGCTACTCCTAACAGGGTAAAGGAGCTTCTAACAAGGATCACAAAACACTAGTACAAAATATTAGTTGGTATTAAGTCCCACCAGGGTTTCTACCTATTTGAGTTTCCCCATAACCATATTGGTGTCATGTGTTGATTTGATGTTTCATGTTTATGTGAATGTTTAATTCCGTTCTTAAGCATTTATGTTCTGCATAAATATTAAAGTAAAAATTTAAATTGCAGTGAACACTGATTCACCCCCCCTCAGTGTTGCCATTCCTAACAATTGGTATCAGAGCTCTAGTCCTCAGCACAAAATTTTAACCACTTGAGAAGATCATGGACAAAGTAGGAATGAAACATCTAAAAAGAAATATTGAAGATGCTCTTGAAGATCTAGACAAGTCAGAAAGAGAATCTGAAGAACTAAAGGATAAAACCCAGTGATGCTCTATTAGTCATCAAGAAGCTAAGGAAAGATTTGAAAGAATGCTCTATGAGTGATCTAGGGACAATGGTAAAGAAGCTCAATGAAGAAAACAAATCCTTAAAAGAAAAACTTGAAGAGGTTGATAATAAGCTGACTAATAATCAGGCAGTCCTTGATGAACAAATCAAAGAGAACCTTCAGCTGAATGAAGAACTAAGGAAAGAAAACATGGAAATCTTGTAGATAATAAATAACAAAGAAAGCTTGGAATCTAAATTGAAAGAAGCAAAGAATCATATTGAAAAATTATACACCAGTGTTGATTTGGTAGAATCTCAGTTGTATGCAAGAAGAGCCAAATGTGACACTAGCTGTATTGGATACAATGAAGCACAAAATTAGATTAACAATATGCAAGCAAGAAAGGATTCACAAAAGGACTCTACTGATGTTGAAAAGACTAAAGATCAAACCATAGATAATGGTGAACCACCTAAGAATGAGTGCAAGAAAGTAGAACACACCTATTTTTCTTGTAACAAGCATGGACACATTGTGAGGAACTATACAAGGGTAAAACCTTTTAATGGTTACTATTATTCATGCAACAAGTTTGGTCATAGAGATATGAATTGCAAGACTAGTAAGAAGAATAGAATTCAGAAAGATCAGAGAAATCAGAACCAAACAAATGTAAGAAGTGCTTAGAATGTTACATGCTAGATATGTAACTATAATGGTCACACAACAAAGCAATGTAGAATGGTGACTCATGTCAATGCATCGAGGAATTTAAGACCTCTAGTCATTTGTCACTCTTGTAACAAGGCTGAACATATCTCAAGATTCTATAGATCAAGAATGCAAGGTCAGGGAAGCCCTAAAAAGGCCAAAGAAACAATTTTGGATCTCGTAGGAGAAGTTAATTTTGTGAAAGCCTCAGATGATGTGAGCATGATTTGGTTAGAGAAAAATAATGAAAAGACTAATGAGAATGTATTGGATGCATCCCCAGTGGATGTACCCTCTACATCTGCATGAATGGCCCTCTAGGTCATAGGGGGAGCTAATTTAGCTCTAGACACCTACGTGGCTAGTATACTCATCCTCAGAGTATGCACCTTTGGACTTAAGCTTTTGGAGTGTATAGGAACCTTTATGCAAGAGTGCACATGTTGATTGTTTGTGGAGCTCGAGTTTGAAATTTTGAAGTGACAGCTTGGTTTATGCGACATGCATTAATGGTGGATTTTTCACTTTTAAAGTACATAGAAGTCATTTGATTTCTCATTGCATTCAAATTCAGAGCGATAGAAGAAGAAGAAGCCTTGGAAGTTGTTGTGAAGTCTTGATGATTGATCTATCAGAGATTTGTTGCTATTATCAGTGCATTTGATCAGTTGCAGAAACCCTAGCTCATTGTGCCAATTTGGAAGCCATTTGATCATCTCTAAAGTTTAGTTGGAAAGTGATTAAAAAGTAATTCATTGCCACTCCCATTGTTTTTGATGTTGCTAAGAAGAAAAGATATGTTTTCAAGAGGCACCCATTTAAATCCACCATAGATGATTTAGAGGGAGCTTTCTCCCGCATGCCTATGGGTGTCATGCATGTGGAAGACATAACGACTTACATCTACTATAAGAAAGAACCTGTTGGACTAGATAGGTTAAGGGAACACATGGATACCATGTTGAAATAGGACAAAACATTCATGGATTAATACACCAAATGGAATGATCACCCTATTGTTGAGTATGCTACGACATATGAATTCTATGATTTAGAATGGATAAAGATCTTATTGAGAAGAATCCATGATGAGCTATTTTGGATTGGAGATGTTCTAGTAAGAATCACAAATGACTTAATTCATGAGATGATAGGGCTTTCTAGAATAGGTGCCATTCTTCCTATGGGAAAGGATGTTAGGAAAATGGTAGAAAAAGTATGTAAGTCAAGGAGCAATAGGCACGGTATGACCATCGAGCCTATTGAGCAAGCATACATAAAACTGATGTCAATGATATCGGGGTATAGATTTCATCACACTAGCAGGGTGTATAGTGTGTCTGTGGGCACTATTCTAGTAGCTATCACACTTGTGAAGGAAGATGGGGAATGCAACTTTTGTGAGATCTTGCATGCACAATTGATAGATAACATCAAGGCTATCAAAAATGACAAAAAAAAGATATTTAGGTTTGGGTCCCTAATCATCTATATGTACCTTCGTATTGTTGGGAAGATATTAGATTTGTACTTGGACAAGTCCATTCCTACCATGCCTCAGATATCCAAAAAAGCATCCATAGAGAGTACTCTAAGGGATTATATCACATTGGAATTGAAGACTTTTAGAGCTAAGATGCAAATGAGGTATAGGATTCCAGAAAGCATTATAGAAAAGTATAAGGATTCAATATGCTTTATGGTGGAGATTGATACTACATGTATGGAAGCTATTGAGCCTAGAACTAAGTGGATTCATCTACTTGGGTATGAGGTAGAGGAACAATTTCTTGAAGCTTATGCTCAAGTTCTTCTATCAACCCCCAAAGATCCTAATGAACCTAGGTGGGGAACCTATGAGGAAAAGGCCAGAGAAGTTGATGCAAAACTTAACAGTGCAGCAACTAAAATAAAGGTTGCAAAGGTCACTTCTAAGATCTTGAGAATACATGGTGTGTCTCAAGATGACCTTGATAAAGTAAGGGATGAAAAGATTCCCCTAGAATTGAAAGGCGTAGTAGCAGAGGAAGAACATGAAGATCCTAAGTTGAAGAAGATAAAAACTGAATCAGATGACAGTCAGAAGGGTAAAGAAGATAATACTCCTTCTGTGCCCATAGACACTATTGATCTTACCACTCCTCCAGAGTATAAGCCTTTATTCAAGACAAACAAAGAAGCTAGCACTAGTCATCCATCCTCATGAGAATTAAGGAGCAAGAAAAACATTTAAGCACCTCCTTAGGTAGGATTCAGACTAAGCCTTAAAGTTTTGAATGAAAGAATTGTTGATGAGGGAAGAATTGATCAAGTAGAAAAGTATTATGACACATACAGTGAGACTGACAAATCACAAATTCATAGTATGATTGTCAAACACATGATCAAGTTCAAGAAGATAGTCCTTGAGTTGAAAAACTCCATTCTAGATAAAGTATGGGATATTTTAGAAAACCTCAAGAGACAAGCAAATGAAGAAGATCTAAGGATCAGAGAAAAAGTATTAGAAGACACTCTTCCAGTATGTTCTATTGAAGAAAGGTCATTGTTACTAAATTTTGTGAAGCCACACTTAAGGACAAAGATGAGAACTCTACACATTATGAACAAAGACTATGATCTGATAGCGAAGGAAATAGAGAAGGCCTTTGAAAAGGTGTTATTGGAACAATAGATAAAACCACCTATTGTGCCCATCACTCATGCACCTAGTGAGAAAGACAAGGAAGCAAAGACCTTCAATGTACTAGTGAAAGGTCCTCAAGACTCAGCACCCATAGTAGAAACTCAAATAGAGGTAGACAAGGCTGTGCCCATCTTAGAATCTCATGAAGGTAGCACTATTATCATAGATAATGTGGAGATATCCATGGCGGCTACTGATAAGGATTTGGAAAATATTGAGGAAGCATTTGTTAGTACTGAAGAAGCTAAAATCTTATGCAGCAATACACCTCCCCTTCAACAAGAAGAAGTACTCATAGTAGATGTATCTAATAAGATAGAAGAAGATACTTATGTTGATCTTGTAAAGGTAAAACAAGAAGAGATTAAAAGAACTCCCATCACTCCCTCCTCAGCATTGTTGTCAAGTTTGACACCTGAAACAAGTAGTTTGGACTCTTGGAAGGAAGAAGACCTGATTAAGTTCAACGTCTTGGCTATGGAGAAGGAAAAAGAAAAATAAGTTATTAGGAATCCTCTTTTGATAGAATCAGTGAATATTTTGAATATTTTTCTACCCAAGGATAAGAAAGTGTTAAAAGTACGTTCAGTTGATGATGGGAGTTCAGTCCTCTCACAATTCAAAAGCAACTTTTCTAGCCTAGAAGAATCTGTGTCCATAGTGGCAGAAGAAAAGTACTTAAAGAAGAGACTAAATGAGTTGATGAGAAACTTTGCACTAGACTTGAATTCTCTTAAGTTTGGTCAAACATATTTGAAAGAGTTTGCTAATGAAGGAAGAAGGATCATTGTAGCTTGCATGGATCAAGACAAGCTCATCAATGCTCACTTCAAGAAGATAAAAGAAGTAGAAGCTTTGATTGAGAAAGTAAAGAATTTAGTGTCAGACACATCCACTGATGTGAACATGTGAAACAATGTCTATCAAGGACTGATAGACAAGATTAAGAAGGAATAAAAAGAGATAGCAAGGATAAGGTCCAGACAGACTCAGTTGAGCAATGCTCTTGCACCCTCTTTAGACATCCTCAATCAGAATTTAAAGGAGATTGATGCCACCATGCTAACTTATGATCATGGTCCCATCAATGACTTTGAGAAGATGGAGAAGCTTCAATATGAATTATGCGACAATCTCTAGATAGTTAACTCTCTGATAACCTTTTGGAAGAAGGAGATCCAGAACCTCAAGATTGCATATCTAGATGTTTTCCCTTAGGGAGTATGTGTATATACAATTTTTTGATGCACCTTTTTCATTAATTTCAAAGGGGGAGTTGTGTATAGAATATGGAGTATATATATGTATAGGGAGATATAAGATCATGTATAAGAATGTATAGAAGACAAAAGTTTTTCTGCAAAGGAATAGTTAGCAACTTCACCATATTCCTTTGTTTCCATCAATGACAAAGGGGGAGATTGTTGGAAAGTTGTCTATACTAAATTATATGACTAGATATAGTGTTTTCATTGTGGAAACACAGTCATATAGCAGTTTGGAGTCAGTGCACTTAGTGTAAAGATCAAAATTCAGTTAAGTGTTGAAGACTAGACAGTGTACAGAGCTCCTATAGCTTAGAGCATCAACACACATCTGTACGGATGAACTATGGTATGTTCCCTAAAATTTAAGCTTGTTAGACTATACTTATTCTTAGTCTATGAGTGCATAAGTAGATATGAAAAGATATGAAAGTTACAATTAGTTGAAGTTGCACAGCCAGTGTATGCCAGTAGAGAATAGAGCTTAGAGCTGACAGTTAGAATTTTGGTTTGCGATTGTAATGTAATATTGTAAAGGCCATGCACCTATTGTATTTAGGTTTCCAACATGTTTATATGTATAATTGTAAGAATGCTTAAACCAATTCATTTGGAAGCATTGTTTATGTTTAGTTATAGGGCTGACCTATTTATGTATTTTGTATGAGCGCATAAATATAAGGTGTGCCCATTGTATTCGGTATGGAAGTGGTAATAGAGTTGTGATAAGAAGAGCAGAGGTATGCGAAGATAGCATAAGATGTATTAAAATCTTTGCTAGAGGTCAAAGCATCAGCGTACCAAAGGAATTGATCTGACAAGCAGTGTCATAGTAATAGTTCACCTGCAGATATAGTGTGTATCTAAATTCAAAAGGTTGTAGCCTTCACCATTTAAGCAGTGAGCTCTAGGATAGTGAGTCCACTCCCCTAATAGGGATCATTGTAAAAGACTCCTAACAAGGTCTGACCCTTAACAAGGTCTAATGTACTTAAAGCATTATAAAGGTACTCCTAATAGGGTAAAGGATCTTCTAACAAGGATCACAAAACACTAGTGCAGAATATTAGTGGGTATCAAGTCCCACCGAGGTTTTTACCTATTTGGGTTTCCCCGTAACCATATTGGTGTCATGTGTTGATTTCATGTTTCATGTTTATGCAAATTTTTAATTCATTTCTTAAGCATTTATGTTCTGTATAAAGATTAAAGTAAAGAGTTAAATTGTAGTGAACACTGATTCACCCCCCCCTCTCAGTGTTCCCATTCCTAACAATATATGCTGAATTGGAAAGCTTGTAAATGACAGTATCAACCTATGTTTTTCTCTATTACTTGACAAGAAATAATACAAAATATTACAATCCTTAATTCAGGGTTAGGGTTTCAAAAATTTTATGTTCTCAACACCTAAAACTCTCAATGCCCAATGTGATCATGGAAAATCCTTTTATATTTAAGGAAATGGAACAAGCTACCGATCATATTAGGGTTTATAGAACTTTTTCCGTAAAACTTTACAACAACCCAACTGGGTTTACAATAAATGCCTTGATCAGATTTGGATAGATATTTAACAAGTGAGTTTCCTTACTTTATATCTTCCATCTTTTCCTTGGTTTCTTCAAAAAAATATGATCGCCATTCCTTCATAGTTGCTCTTGCAATAAATACATTTCATATCTCAACTACCTTCAAGACCCAGAAGGTCAAAATCTTTGCTCAGCTCAAGAAGTAGGTGGAGTATCTATTTTTTTGCATGAGGAATGTACTGATACCTCCACCTATTGAATACATCCTCACTCAGGAATTCATAATTGGAAAATTCAGCCTTCTTGCTGCATAGTTATCCCCACTTGTCTTCCATTTGATTTACCTCCCGTTGAATATACTCAAAATTTGATTTAGCAGTTATTAACAACTTGATGGAGTGGATAAAGGAAGAAGTGTTTTCCAAAACACTTGTCATTCTTTCTGAGAAAAAATCATCCATATCTTCTCTCCACTTTTATAACTCCTTTAATTTACTAGTATCTTTGAAAACACTTGGCACTAATTCACAATTTAGGCATGTTAACTCTTTCTTTAATACATTTGACTTCCTTTTAAAATCATCCAAAATTATACTATACTCTACAAGATTCTTTACATTCTGATGCACTAGCTTGATCAATGGATCAGGATCAACTTGGACCTTAGATAGCCAATGAAATAGTCTCACATTTGGGGACCTCTTAATCCACTTATTCAAAATTGGCCCACACTCATCTTTGTCTTTATTTAAAGTTGTAAGCAAAACCTGTAACCTACTAGCATGATCAAACAAAATTGAAGGCTTTAGATCATGGGAAAACAACATCACTACCTCTGTTATTTTATCCTCATATTTTTTATTTTCTAGGGATCTAGCTTTCATATGCTCATTGTTTTCTTTCTCAAGTTCCACCCTAATCTCCCTTAACTTATTTGTTTCCTTAGCCAATTGTTGCTTCTACCAACTGATTCTGGCATCTATGTTTGTTTCTGGGATAGGTGATGGTGGAAATTCAACAATAGGACTAGAGGAGGAAGGTATTGCTAGTCTATCAACAATCATCAATGGAGGTGACATGTGATCCTGTGGTCTAGACAATTGTGCAATTAATTTTTCCTTTTGGATCAGGTCTATTTCAACTCATTATAAGACTTAAGGATATCTCAAATTTAATCCTCAACTCCTCCTTTTCCTGTGCATCCTTTTCTACTACCCTTACATTGAACTTAGCTATTTCCAAAATGATGTTTTAGGCCTCCACATCGAATGTCCTACCAACTCTTTTTACTAACAAATTTCTAGCATAATCTAAAGAGAGAGCCTCTCTTTTTACTTTATTTTCTTCCCTCTTAAGGGACCACATGACCAAAGTTGCATGGTCATTAGAGAAAGAAATACCCCTAGTAGCTTATTGTGCATGTTCTATAGTAGCAAGGGTCTTCACTTTACTTTTTATGACTAAATCAAAGGCAATTGCATCTGCAATATCCCATTCAAGAAGAATCAAAACTCCTGTAGTATGGATCATAGCTCTTCCTTCCTCCGGGGTAATCTTTTCAAATTTATTCATCATTTCCACTTTTGGCTCATTCTCAATCTCAGTCATATCCCTATCAGGGAATTCTGCTCTCTTTTTCTCACAAATTTCTTTGAATTGGTTTATTTTCATTCTCCATAAAAATTGAAAAAATTCCCTAGTTTTTACAAACTTTTCATCAAAAATATAAGAATCACTGGCTTGTTTCAAAATTGGGTCTATTTTCTTACCCTCAAACTCTACCACTGTAAGATTCATCTCTATTCCTATGGGTACCTCTGGCATTCCCTCCTGTATCTCATCATTTGAGACAAAAATATTTCCTTTAGTACTCAATTGTACCAGTTGTTCAGCAAATCCATGCCCATCTAATTCTAAGGTGGATTGTGAAGGAGAGTATACATCCTGCTCTAGTCTAGAGTCCTCTGGTCTCTACATCATTGGAGAGGGCTCTTGTGTTGTTGGGTCACTCATAGGTATCTTTCCCTTAGAAGTAGATGGAAGATTCTCATCTCTTTGTTGAACTAGGAGAAGAACACTATAGCCCTTCCTCTCCTAAATAGTATAAGTTCCCCTTGGGGTCAACTTTGTGTACCATGGCTGGCTCAAAATTCTCCTGGCCCTCTCAAAATCTATTCTACTCATTATAGCCCTATTTTCATGAGCTTCCTACATGATCCCTTCAAAATGGTCCATAAGGGAATCCATCTTTCTTTCCCATGGCTGAAAAGCCTTAAGAGGGTCATACCCCTTATCAAAGTTTCCTATAAAGTCTACATTCTTTTTGTAGATTACCCACTTCTCTTTCTTAATTTTTTGAGTTTTTAGATCAAATTCATTTCTAATCACATCCTCAGGGAAATGAAATTGGTGCTCAATAAGAGCACACCTTACTTTCTCTCTGAACATCCCAGATAAGAATCCTTCATTGTCTTGACATTTAGCCATAGTTGTAGCCATTTTTTAGGGCTACAGGACTTGATTCAAATGCACCCAACCCTTCTTAACAATAATATACTGGTGTTCTATTGTAATGTATGGGAACAAGGTTCCCCTTCCTTTACTAGTGAGGTTTGTTTCTTGCAGATCACCAATTTGCCTCAAAATTTCTACATACCCTATCTTTAATAGAACCTGGTAAGGCAATATATATGGTGCCTTCCTACAACCATACACCCTAAACACTATAGAAATTGGATACAAAATTATATCACCAAAAATATGCACTATGGTGATGTCTTTGCAATATTCTTTAGGCCGAATTAGCCTCAGCAACTCCCTTGGAATTCTAGGACTTTAAAAACATAACAAGGACCTAAGCCTTGAAGCAAAATTTTTGTCAAAGCCCAGGAAACTAGCATCACTCCTATCCCATAATAGATCTGTAGTCCATAACTAGACTAGAAATGTTTCTCCATTCTTCTCTTTAACAATATTAATTGTCTTGCTGAAGAAACCGTCACCCTTATACAAAAACATATGCATTAGCATAGAGTACCACCCAAAAGGCCTGTTTATCTTCATGTTTTTCATTCCCACTAATCCTTCATGGATAAGCTCTGTAAGGTGGGGGGAAAAATAAAAAATTAATGCTAGTTGTGGGTGTAAAGAATGTACCATCATGAACATGTAGGGAATAGGCATATGAGTAGCCTCATCTTGTGCAGAAATTAGGGCTAAGGACTTATATACACCCTGTTCCCTTAAATTGAAAAGGTCCAACCTAAAAGGCTCAGGTGTGCTCTTACTGACCATATACATGGCACCAATTTGGCCAAAGAAATCCCTTAAAGGGATAGACCTCAAATAGTCTCTCTATGCTTCATAAATCTCATTGAATTCTTCAAAGTCAATTTTCTCTAGTCCAACAAAAGGGTCATTTAATGAGAAAACTTCTCTGATTTCATTTTTTGTAATACTTATCAAATCATTTCCATTTATATCCTTAACACACCTAGTGACAAGGTCATAACATTTGGCAATTTGTATCAGTAGGTTCGCATCCATGAAAACTCCAGGCATAATCAGTTTCCCTATATCAAACTACCATATGTTACTAAGAGGGGCACATGAATTCCTCTGAGAGTATGCTACTTTAAACAAGATCAAGCCATTGTAATATTTTCCTACATGGGAATCCCTCATCCATAGCCCTCTTCCATAAAGTCCCTCATTGACAAAATCCCTAGGGTTTTTCGGGAGCAACTCTTTAGTCCTAGATTCTCCATTCTCTGAATGTGGAAGTAACTACATCGGATATTCAAATACCCCCCTATCTTTATATTCTATCTTCCCTGAGAGTTCCTTTTAGGTGGCATCTTCAACTAGGGTTTTTTTGGTTTTTTTTTGAGGAAACATATGCACACGAGAAATAAAACCCCCAAATATCACAAGATGGCAATGACAGAAAAAAAAATCACCTAAATTCCTTTTCTTTGAAAATTTATGCATTGTCAAGTTACAACTGGCCTACCAGATGCTTGAGAAAAATCACTTGATGACACTCCGCAGAGAAAATGAGTTCAGTCACAAGGATACTTTGAAAAGAGGTGAAATCTTTAACAATCACATCAGGATATGTAATATTTTTCCAACTTGTTGCATCTCATCTGCATGAAACTCCTTAAATCCACCATTACTTAAAACTGGGAGCTTCAACATTCATAGGACGTGAAACAATGTCACTAAACATAATTTGAATTTGAACTGTTGATCATCACTTCTTTACAGTGCATTAGATGACTAGCAAAATCAGCATCATGACTATTTAATGCTTTCTCCAAACTATTTCTTGACCAATGAGAACATTTCAAATTATCCATGTGTAGAAATTCACAACTTCATTTTACTTTACTCAGCATGGATAGGTGTCAACTTGTCACTAAAGTGCAAACATAAAAACCCAACATCTCTCAATCACGGTAATATGATGACCGTAGATCCTCTTACATCTTGAAAAGTGTTTAGCATCCTTAAAAATTAGTGACCCCACTTCGTAAATGAACTTGTGGAGGTGTCTAAAGACTTCGGAGCACTGGAAACTAACAACATAAAAGACACATGTCAATTAGTCGCTACTTTGCAAGTAGAAAACTGTCAGGTATGTCAGGAAAAGATAAAGTGACAACCGTTGATGCTACTTCAATCGAATGGTCATCATTTATTTATAAACTTTTGTCCCACTTCAAACCTTCACCAGCTTTCACCAATAAAAAATGACCACGTCATAAAATTCAGTAGGCGGACACATCATCTTTTCTTTCTTAATGCCAAAAATACTGACAGGTGCCAGATCATATGTCACTTCAACCAATAGAAAGAAAACACTTCACCATGACTTGGTGACTATGGGCCCACTTCAAATTCCACATCCTACATGTAAGATCGAATGGTTGTCACTAAAGAGCAAGCTTTAAATATCGAGCATCTTCTCTTGGTGGTATAACAATGACCGCATGATTTGTCAAGGCTTTAACCTTTGGAAATTTATGACCCCACCACGTTACATCACCTCAGATAGCTATCAACATAAAAAGGCTGCCATGAAAACTACAATGTCAGAGTCGTGTCTTTGTAAGAAAGGAATTTAATCAGACGCTTGTTGCTAAAGTGTATGGATTAAAAAGTAGTCAGCTTGGCTCAACGGTATAATGATAGTTGTTGATTGAACCCACAAGTTAATGACAACTCAACCTTGGAAATGGGCCCACCCAAATAGGTGTCATGTAGTTTCTAAAGAACATGTCAGAAAATTTGACAACTCAAAACCTTAAGATAAAGCAACAACCACAAATTTTATATGAATCGAAAAGTTAGAAAATAAACGGGAAAGACCAAAGTATGGAGGAAAATATTAAAAAGGTAACCCACTTGAAAACCTAACCGCATAACACATGAAGCAGACACTTCATTAGGGTTTATAATAACACTTGCATTATTTGAAGTCTTAGTGAATGAAAAATTAACGTCCAAACATAAAAAAGCTTATAATAAACTAGGGCTTTTAGCAACATATTTCTTGCTAGGTTAAAAATGAGTGTTCTTCCAAAAATTTGAAATATGAGGGTCAAAAATTTAAAATAGTACTAACGCAACACTTTCTTAGAATTGCTAAAATATTTGGCACTTCCTTAACCTTCTCAGAGATCTATTAACTAAAGGAAACTTTAGTCATTTAAATTATTTTATTTTATCTTGAGACATAGCGACTAAAGTGAGAAATCATAGTTGCTGAATAATTTGAACCTTATTCAATTTATCTAGAGACTGGGTGACCTTTTGTCATTTTAATTTTTCAATTCTGAGACTTGGTGACTATAGTCAATCTCTCTTTTTTCATTAGGAGATCTAGCAATCGCAGTGAATCTCTTAGTCGCTGAAGCTTGTTGACTTTTCAAATCTTTTCTTGAGACTTCCTGACTTACCCATCTGGAGATTCAGTGACTAAAGACATCCCCACTTTAATTTATTTGTTTTGGAGATTCAATGACTATAGTTTGGTCTTTTAATTGCTTATTTATTTTCTTACCTTGTCGACCAACCAAGGAAAGACACATCTCAAAATCTAGAAAATGGATTCTCATATTTTTCAACTTTCTATCCTCGATCAACACTTAACCTCTTACCATTTGGCGATTACATGACTAAAGACTATCTCCAAGTCCCAGAGAAACTTACTTAACTTGGGTTTGACCCAAGGATTGGGCGATAAAGAAAATCTCAAGGTCGTTGGAACCTTTTCTAAATCATGGTTTGATTCTAAGACTTTGCGACCACCACTTAATCAAAATTAAATCAATGGCTGGAAATTTCTATTTGATGACCTTTCTCTTAACTCACCATCATCTAGAAACCACATGACTAAAGATATCTCCTTGTCACTAGACATTTCTCTTAACTCCAGTTAAAACTAGAGACTGTGTGAAAACCTTCATTCTCCAAGTTGCCAAAAGGTTTTCTTAACCTTAGTTATGTAATAAAATTAAATACCAATCGTCGATCAATCCTTCATCCTATGGCTCCCACTGAGTCACTATACCTTTCGTGAATTAACCGCTGCATTGTGAGACTTAGAGATAAGCATTTCACTTAATGGTTGAAATGTTGAAATATAACCACCAGAGTCAGGAGATCATGTGACCATTAAAATTGTTGGGTCGCTAAATAAAAGAACTAACTATTTGAGAACTTGGACATTTGGTGACCCAAATAAAATAAACTGCCACCTTTCATTTAGAGACCTAGTGACCAAAGAGGAATCTCTAAATCACTGAATATTATATTACCTCATTATTTCATTCAAAGACCACCCAACTAAAGGTATTTTGATCTGAAGATAGGGAGACTATATTTTTTTTGTAGATATTTATTAGAGTAGTCGCAAGATCTTACAATAAAAATTTGGAGACTTGGTGACTAAAGGCAATCGTTGAGTCGTTAGAAGACAAGGAATATTCTCTCACCCTAAGGAGACTGCATGACAAGAGGTTTTGGGTAATCGCTAGACTAAAGGGAATATGTTGAAATCATTATGAGACTAAGCAAATAACTAGAAATAAAAAGAGTACATGCTTTAAAAGGCCTATTAAGTGATTTAAAAAATTAATAGTCAAATAGATTTTGGACAAGGAAATTAGGGCTTTTTTGGATTTTCAAAGGCAATTAGACCTAGCACTTAGGGTTTTCTAGATTTTAACAAATTTTGAACAATGGGATTTAAAAAAGCTTGAAGACCAATTGATGAAACAAAAAGATAACCTCAAAAATCAAAATTTTGAGAGGACAACCTCCGAAACAGAGAAACCAACCAACACGGGGTAGCATTTGTTTCAGATTGTGGTGAGTGATATCCATAATACTACTTTTTGTATGAGGTATGGTCACTATGAGTTCACCATGGTTCCATTTGGCCTCAAAAATGCTCCAGTTGTGTTCATGAGCCTCATGAACAAAGTATTTCATACATTCTTGGATAAGTTTGTGGTATTGTTTCTTTATGACATTTTTATATATTCTTGCAATGAGGAGGATCATGAGGAGCATCTAAGATAGGTTTTGCAATGCTTGAGAGAGAATCATTGATATGGTATCTTGTCAAAGTGTTCTTTCTTTAGACCTAAGGTGCATTATCTTGGTCATGTTATATTCAGCGATGGGATCTCTATGGACCCATCAAAGACTAGAGCTATTATGGATTGGCTAGCACCCACCAGTGTCACTGAGGTCAGAAGTTTTATGGGCCTATAAGGTTATTACAGATACTTTGTGGCAAGATTTTTTAGAGTAGCTCATCCCATCACTTCTCTTTAGAGAAAGGGGAAGAAGTATAAGTGGATAGAGAAGTGTGATAGATCAGTCCAAGAGCTAAAGAGATCCCTCACTAGTGCACTAATTTTAGTAGTGCCAAATCCTTTGGAAGACTTTATGGTATGCATTGAGGCTTCATTGGATAGTTTAGGAGTAGTCCTTATGTAGGATGGTCATACTATAGCTTTCAAGTCTAGGAAGATAAAGAATCACAAGCTTAATTACCCTACTCATTACCTAGAGCTCGCAACAGTGGTTCATGCCTTAGTGAGATGGAAAAAATTTCTTCTAGGTCACCGATTTGAGCTTCATTGAGATTATGAGAGCTTGCAATACATCTTTACACAACCTAATCTTAATGCTAGACATAGGAGATGGATGGAGTTCTTGTGTGAATATGATTCGGATGTTTATTATATCAATGGCTAATAGAATTCATTCATAGATTCTTTGAGAAGGAGATGACATGAGCTCTTGTCTATGACTTCTAGTACAGATCTGAGAGAGTACATTTTGCATCATTTTCCAGAGGATGGATTGTATTTGGAGGTTTTTTAGTGTATCCATTCTCTTATACCTCTTGAGGCGAGATTGTTAGAGTATTATTTAGAGTCTGATGACCTACTACATCATAGGGGATGCATATATGTACCATCTACCGATGATTTGTGAGATTTTATTTTGCTAGAGGCTCATACAGAACCTTATGCAGCTCATCTAGAAGTTAAGAAGTTGCATGCCAATTTAATACAGTTGTATCATTGGTCAGGCATGAGATTTTGAATTACAAGCATAGGCTCTAGATGCCTAGAGTGTTAGAGGGTGAAGGTAGATAAAAATCATACAGGTGGGCTCCTGCAGCCACATGAGATACCTGAGTGGAAGTGGGATACTATCTCCATGGATTTTATTGTTGGTCTCCCTATGTCCTCTCTTTGTCATGATACCATCATGGTGATAATTGACAAATTGACCAAAGTCACCCACTTCTCACCCATTCGTACAACATTCATAGCACCAGTAGTGGCATAGGTGTTTTTGTGAGACATTGATAGACTTTTGGAGAGAGCTTCAGGAAGCATTGGGTACTAGGCTCAATTTAAGTACAACATACTATTGGAAATTTGGCTATACTAATGTATATGACTTGAAATAGTGTTGTCATTATGGAAACAAAGTCATATATCAGTTTGGAATTAGCACACTTGATAATAAGATAAGAAATCAGTTAAGTGTTGAAGACTAGATAGTGTACAGAGTTCCTGTAGCTTAGAGCATCAACGCATGTGCATATAGAAGAATTATACTATGTGCCCTAGAAGTTAAGTTGGTTATACTATAATCATGCTTAGTCTATGAGTGCATAATTAGATATGCAAGGATGATAAAGATACGGTCAGTTGAAGTTGTACAGCCTATGTGTTCTAGTGAAGAACAGAGTAAGAAGCTGACAATTATCATTTTGAGTTGCGACTATATTATAATGTTGTAAAGGCTATGCACCTATTTTAATTAGGTTTCCGACATGTATATATGTTTGATTGTAAACATGCTTAAGCCAATTCATTTGGAAGTGTTGTATGTAATAGGTTTAAGGGCCGACCTAGTTGTTTATTTTATATGCGAGTATAAATATAAGATGTACCCATTGTATTCGGTATGGAAGTTGATAGAGAATTGTGATAAGAAGAGTAGAAGTGTTCAAAGACACTATAAGATGTATTAGAGCTTTGCTAGAGGTCAAATAATCAGCGCATCAAAGGAACTAATCTAACAAGTAGAGTCACAATGACAGTTCATCCTGTAGATATAGTGTGTATCTGAGATTAGAAGGTTGTAGCCTTCACCACTTGAGTAGTGAGATCTAGGATAGTGCGTGCACTCCCATAATAGGGACTATTGTAAAAGACTCCTAACAAGGTCTGACCCTTGACAAGGTCTACTGTGTAATACCTCTCCTATGGTGATACTTAGACTTTTCTGAGTTGGACATTTTATTATTATTATGGTCAAGACTATACATTTACATTTATGTTTTGTGGATGATGACATGATGAATATGCTCATTTATGGTTAGTAATTACATGTTTATGAGATTAGAAAATTATCTATTTTTATATGGATCTAACCCAATTATTTGAATCTAACCACTATCATGATGTTTTATGTTTCATGGATGTGTTTGATGTGTTTTTCATGACTCCAGGATGAAGTCATAGTTACTCACTTAGTTGAGGTCCACATGATGTATCGATCCTGGTCATCTGCTTGCATATATCTGATTTGTATCTCCATATGTATATATATGTATCTCTTCTTGGTGATGCAGGATTGTAGGTACTGGGTTTCGTCTCCACCTGGCTTCACAGGTCTGAGGGATCCCTCAAAATCCTCGATCGTTGTTGTTGTTATGGAGGTATCACCAGGTCCACAAGAAGAAACTTCACCTTTGATCCTTTTATCCTTAGTTGGGAAGTGTCGAGTCAGTCCCTTGTGTAAATGTCTTATGTGGTTTTGTAGTTGATGGAATTGTGGATCTTGTAGCTAGTTCTTGCCTTCGTGATATGTTCAATTCTGTTAGTAGATCATGGATGTAGATTATTGTTCATTTGAGGGTATGATTTAGTAGCGTATCTCATTAGGAGCGATTTTGAGTGCAATTAAATCATGTGGTTTTAATACCCATGATAAGGATTAATTTTATGGTATTTTAATGTCTAAGGCAATATTAATAATAAAAGGTTTTAAATAATAGTGGTAAAATTCTAACCTATGTTAGTGGCTACTTAATATATGCATATATATTTTAGAATGGGGATTAGGGTATGAATAAACAATATAGTTTATAATAATGTTATTCTAATGTTTAACATTAATAATAATGTACCTTATTTATGGTATTATTTTATAATACTAATAACGACAAAGAGTCTATAGCAATAAAAAAATAATAATATGTTTTATAATAATAATATTATGCTTGTAATAATATTTATAATAATAATAATATATGTACACATAGGCATATGGGTGCACACATATGCATATGCATACATATATTTATATATAATTATTACCATGTAATTATTTATTATATTAATAAATAATTAGATCAATTAGCGATATGGTAAATAGGATTATCCTATTACCATAGTTAAATAATTTAATAAATTGTTTTGAGATTATAATATTTATTTTAATATCCTTAAATTTAGGGACTTAGATTATAGTCTATTTATCCCTTTTCGGGAATGAGTTTTCAAAAAACCATCTCATTAACGGATGGATAGTTGAGATGGTTGCACCGATTGGATTACCTGTGCAACCTCCTCCTCCATCCTATTTACAGGAAAGATTTCCTGTGTAAAAGGAGTTGGGGGAGAAGAGTTGATTGGGAGAAGAGGATTATTATTATTATTATTATTGTTGGAAATTTATCCTATGAGTTTGGCATTTGGATTGTTACGGGTAGAGGCTGGAAGATTGCAAGCAAAGGGATTCAAAGGAGTGTTGGAAACATTGGAGAGGGTTTGATCTTCCTTCTTCTCCAACTGGTCTTCGCAGGACTCCAGGTTGGAATCCATCCTGAGAAGTAGATTTATTTTTTAGAATGAATGTAAAATCTAGATTTCTGGAAAAGTTTCTGTATATTGTGCTATGGTCGCAAAATATATATATATGCATTATTGTAGTATTATTATCTTGTGTATATGAATGATCTATTACTCGATGAGATTATGATTGTTTACCTTTTTGTTTAGAATCGAAAACTATATATATATATGTTTTATTTTCTATGTATTTGAAATGTGTTTGTGGAAAGTTATTTTATGAATGTTTGTATGTTCACTGTGGTGAAACCTCCCTGGGAGGGTAGAAGTGGTTTTGATCTGGTAGGGTAGTGTATTTTACTATCATTGGATGTATTATGAATGCTTCCAGATTTTAGAACTTTTGTTGCAACCTTACTGTTTCATGTCTATTTATGTGCCACCTTTCTTTTCCCAGATCTAGAATATATTTGTTAGATAGATAGGGAGGATTGATGGGCCGTTTCTGAAGGAAAACTGGGATATCTCAAATGGGTCATGCTCATTTTAGGCAACCTTAGTCCCCATAACACCCAATTTTACCCGCAAGACAAAGTTGACAGTCATTCTCTGCAGTTCCAGTCAGCTCAGTGTGTTAACCGAGTTAGGTCAGTAATGTGTCAACCGAGTTAGGTCAATAATGTTTTAACCAAGTTAGGTTGGTAATGTGTTAACCGAGTTAGGTCGGCAATGTGTCAACCAAGTTAGGTCGGTAATGTGTCAACCGAGTTAGGTCGGTAATGTGTCAACCGAGCTAGGTCGGTAGTATGTTAACCGAGCTAGGTCGGTAGTGTGCTAACTAAGTCAGGTCAGTTTAGTGTTAACCGGGCCAGGTCGGTAGTGTGTCAACCGAGCAATACTATGTCAACCGACCAGTCCAGTATAAACCAAGGAAAATAGGATTCAGACTTTATACAATTATAACATTTATAACATTTAAGTATAAGTTTACGTACTTTAATTTCCTATACTTTAAGTTATACTTGTATAAAGGGATTAGGTACCCTTTGAATCCATTGGAATAGGTTTCAGGTTCCTAGGAGTTAAGTTGTAACTTTTAAATTTTAGATTTTTAATTAAATCAGACTTAGTCAATTTTCAGGATTAGCCAGGTTTTAGGTATAGAAAGAAATTTTGTATAAACCTAAAGATTGTTCATTCCTTGTTTAGTGGAGATTATTATCAGTACATTTAGATGCCTTTATTGAGATAGAATGTTTGTAAGGAGAAATTTAGGGTTTAGAGTCTTCTAAGAGGATCAAGACATTTTAAACATTCTTAAACATACCTAATTTCTCTAAACATACATAACTATCCTATTATTTCCAATTCTTTGTAGTAGTTTTCAAATGTGTTTACAATGTGCTTCTACTATGTGTATGATGTGATTGTGATGTATGGGTTGAGGGTAGAAAACCTAATGACACCTAGTGAGTGGCTCTCAGTGCGGGGCTGGGGCCCTAAAGTGGCTAGAACCAGGATAACCAACTAAAGAGTTATTTAACAAGTGAAAATTTAATTAAACTGATGGGAATGGGTTAAAACATTAAAAAGATTAAATGTGCCTTGCCCATGCCATTAGTTCTAGTAAAGGCTATGGATGGGAGTGGGAGAAGGTACCTATGCGTAGGTACGATCGAATGGCACTTGTCTGTACGAAAGGCATTCGATCCTGCATGTGCCTACTTGGGGGCCGGGGCCCGAAGTGGCTAGTACCAGGACAACCCAAGGAGTGAGGGCTATGCGATGACACTCACTTAGGTTTTTGCTTAGAGTTTCTACCCAAGCCTTAGAACCTTTTGGGAAAGATCTATACTTTGACTCTCTTTTCATTTGCTATTTTGGGAAAGATTACCCAACCCTAGGTTTGGCCTAGCTATTCCTTCTTTGTGGACCTTGGTGTTTATCTCCTAGCATGGGGGACTGGGCCTTATAGGTATCCATGTGGTTGGGTGGTAAACATTTTTATCGAGGTATCTTTTGCAGATACAGTGCTTGAAGATTCATGCTTGCTTATGTACCAGTTTTGAAGAATGAAGGCCTTGTGATTATATTTCATGATGCAAAATCTTGTTACCTCTTATGAGGAGTTGAATGCAATGTAATCAATAATGTATTTCAAAATGATGTAATTGGAATGGGTAGACTTAGGAAGAAGGGAAAAGGGAAATGTGAACTTTATGTTTAAGATGTATGTTGGAAAGGAAAAGGATTTTGTAACATTCCAAATTATGTAACATGCTTTCATTATTGTTGTTTAAGTGAAGCTATTGAAAAACCAAATGTAGTATATTTTAATGTATCAAATGAGTTGGATAAATTTTATAAGTTATATTGTTCATAAAGGATACTTAGGAATATAGATGATTTTTAAGTGGAAAGTTGAAATGAAAATATTTTGTATTTCTTAAAGATATGATGTAGTTTGCTTTGAGAAATAAATCTTGTTGTTAGTTTACGTAATGGATTTGAATGAATCATGGATTTAAATGAAAAGGGAACCTTGGAAGGAATCTAAGTTTAAGTTTTGATTACATAACTCTTTTCAAAGTTCAAAATTTTTCATAAATTTTTACTTAGGTTTTCTTTTGTTAAGAGAATCTTTGTTCTCTTCCCTGGTTCCCTTGCGGGGCATGACATACTATACTTAAAGCATTGTAAAGAAACTCCTAACAGGGTTAAGGATCTTCTAACAAGGATCAAAAAACACTAGTACAAAATATTAGTGGGTGTCAATTCCCATCGGGGTTTTTACCTATTTGGTTTTTCCTGTAACCATATTGGTGTCATGTGTTGATTTCATGTTTCATGTTTATGTGAATGTTTAATTTAATACTTAGAGCTCTGGTCCTCAACAAAGAAGTTTAACCACTTGAGGAGATCAAGGCAAAAGAAGAAATGAAACATCTAAAAAGAAATCTTGAAGTTGCTCTTGAAGACCTGGACAAATAAGAAAGAGAAATTGAAGAACTAAAAGAAAAAGTCAGTGATGCACAATTAGTTATCAAAAGGTTAAGAAAGGATTTGAAAGAATGCTCTAACAGTGATCTAGGAGCAAAGGTCAAGAAGTTGAATGAAGATAATGCATCTATGAAAGAACTACTTAAAGAATTTAATGATAAGATGATCAACAATTAGGAAGTCTACAATGAACAAGTCAATGAAAACCTTCAACTCAATGAGGAATTAAGGCAAGTTAACTTGGAAATATTGGAGCTAAGGAATAGAAAAGAAAGCTTGGAGTTTGAATTGAAAGAAAATAATCATATTGACAAATTACACACAAGTTTTGATTTGATAGAATCTCAGTTGTAGGCAAGAAGAGCCAAAGGAGACACTAGTTGTATTGGATACAATGAAGCACAAAATCATATTGACAACATGCAAGCAAGAAAGGATACACAAAAAGACTCTACTTATACTGAGAAGACTGAAGATCAAATCAAAGATAATGGTGGACCACCTAAGAATGAGTGCAAGCAAGTAGAATGCATGTGTTTTGCATGTAACAAGCATGGACACATTTTAAGGAACTATATAGAGGTAAGACATTTTAATGGTTACTATTATTCATGCAATACATTTGGTCATATAGCTATGAATTGCAAGACTAGTAAGAAGAATAGGATTTAGCATGATCAGAGAAATTAGAATCAGACAAATGTAAGAAGTTCTTAGAATGTTACATGTCAAATATGTAATTATAATGGTCACTCAGTGAGACAATGAAAAATGGTGACTCATATCAATACACCGAGGAATATAAGACCTCCAGTCATTTGTCACTCTTGTAACAAGGCTAGACATATCTCAAAGTTCTATAGATCAAGGATGCAAGGTGAGGAAAGCCCTAAAAAGGCCGAAGAACTACTATTGGATCCTGAAGGAGAAGTCAAGTTTGTGAAAGGTTGAGAGGATGCGAGATTGATTTGGTGAGAAGGAAAGAAGGACAAAGTTGATGAGAATGTATTGGATGCATCCACAGTGGACACACTCTCTACACCTAGATGAATGGCCCTCAGGGTCATAGGGGGAGCTAATTTAGCTCTAGACCTTTGTGTGGTTGGTATACTCACACTCAGAGTATGTGCCTTTGAACTTAATCTTTTGGAGTATAAAGGTACCTTCGTGCAAGAGCGCACATATTGATTGTTAACAAAAAAAATTTTTGGAAATGTTTAAGTGATAGCCTGGTTTACGCAGCAAGCATTAACTTAGGAATTTTCACGTTAAGTACACTAAAATTTGTTTGATTACTCATTGTATTTGAATTTACAGTACATTGAGAGACTATGTAATATTGGAATTGAATACCTTCAGGGTCAAGATGCAAATGAGTTACATAATTCTAGAAAAAATTATTGAGAAATACAAGGATACTATATGTTTTATGGTTGAAATAGATACAATATGCATGGAAGTAGTAGTCCCTAGAACAAAGTGGATTCATCCACTTGGATATGAACTAGAGGAACAAGTTTTGGAAGCATATGCTTAAGTATTTCTTTCAGCTCCTACTGACCCTAATGAGCCTAGATGGGGAACTTATGAGAAGACAATAGAGATAGATGCTAAACTAAATAACGCAAAAACTAAGAGGAAAGCCTCTAAGATTACATCTAAGATACTCAAAATTCATGGAGTAACACAAGAAGACCTAGAAAAAGCAAGGGAAGAAAATATTGCTTTGGAAATTGAGAGCGCATCCACAATGGAAGCTAAGTCTGATGATCCCAAGATGAAAAAGGTAAAGATTGAGAAGACTAATGATCCAAAGGATAAACATGGTAAAATTGATGATATTAGTCCTGCACCCAATGTTGCAATTGATATTGAGTCCACATATGCATCTCCTAAGATTCCCAAGAGGAGAAAACAAACCGCCACAAGTCACCCTTTAGCTAGAGACACAAGAAGCAAAGTGAAAAATGTGCAGCCACCTCCGGAAGTAGGATTCATACCTAGTCTTCAAGTGTTAAGGACTAGAGTTGTAGAAGAAGGAAGGCTAGATCAGATAGCCAAGTTTTAAGAAAAATATCATAAAATTGATAAGGCATAGATTCATGAGATGCTGATCAAACACATGATAAAAATTCAAGAAGACAGTTCTTGAATTGAAAACAGCTATCCTAGATAAGGTATGGGAGATTATGGATACCTTGAAGAGACAAGCCACTGAAGAAGACTTCATAATAAGGGAACAAACACTTGATTCCAATCTTCCAATATGTTATGTTGAAGAAAAGACATTGTTATTGAATTTGGTTAAGCCACACTTAAGGACAAAGATGAGGACACTACACATTATGAACAAAGACTATGAGCTGATAACTAAGGAAATAGAGAAGGCCTTTGAGAATGTATTCTTAGAGAAGCACATGAAACCTAAGTCTGTGCCCATTACTTAAGCACCTAGTGAGCAAGAAAAAGTAGCAGAGACCACCAATATACCATTTATAGGTCCTTAGGATTCAACGCCTACAGTAGAAACTCAATTAGAGGTAGTAAAGTCTGCGCCCATGACCAATACACAAAAAGATGATACAATCTTCATTGACAATGTAGATATTGAAATGACAGCCACATACAATGACTTGGATAAGTTTGAAGAAGCTTTTGTGAGAACACAAGAAGCTAAAATATTATGCAGTAACACACTGCCCACTCATCAAGAAGGAGCATTGATTGATGATGACAAAGAAGAAGAAAAGATGGAAGAAAAGAAAGAACAAGAAAAAGAAAAAATAGAAAAAGAGAAAGAAAAGAAAGAAGAAGAAAATGTAAAATAAAGTGAGAAAAAGGATGAAATGTCAGTAGAACAAGAAGTTTTGGAAAACACTCCCATCACTCCTTTAGTAGCATTGTTGTCAAGTTTGACACCTGACACATCCAGTTTGGACTCATGGAGAGAAGAAGACCTGATTAAGCTCAACATCTTAGCAATGGAAAAGGCCAAATAAAAACAAGTAATAAGGAATCCCCTCCTATTAGAATCAGTAAACATTCTGAACAATTTATTGCTAGAGGACAAGAAAGTGTCAAAGATACACTCTATTAATGATGTGAGTACAATCATCTCACATTTCAAAAGAAATTTCTCAAGCCTTGAAGAATTTTCATCCCTAGTTGTACAAGAAAATTATCTAAAGAATAGATTGAATTAATTGATCAATAAATTTTCACTTGACCTCAGCTCCCTCAAGACTAGTCAAGCATCCCTAAAAGAATTTTCAAATCAAGAAGAATCATTGTAGAATACATAGATCAAGATAAGGTCACTGATGCTCATTTCAAGAAAATAAAAGAGGCTGAAGCTATGATTGAGCAAGTGAAAAGTTCAATGAAAGATGCATCCATAGATGTGAACATGTGCAATAATTTCTACCAAATTCAGATAGACAAAATTGAGAAGGCAGAAAAAGAGATGACAAAGTTAAGGGCTAGACACACTCAGTTGATGAATGTTCTTGCACCTCATTAGACATTCTAAATCAGAACATTAAGGAGATTGATGCTACCATGATAACCTATGATCAAGGTCTTTCCATAGATTTGAAGAAGATGGAGAAGCTTTAGTATGCATTATGTGCCCATCTCTAGATAGTAAACTCTTTGATCTCATTTTGGAAGGAGATCCAAAACCTAAAGATAGCATATCTGGATGTTTTCCCTTAGTAAGTATGTATAGATATAGTTTTTGTAACACATTTTTCATTAATGTCAAAGGGGGATTTGTGTATAGAATATGGATCATAATATGTATAGGGAGATATAAGTATATGTATAAAAGAACAAATTTTTTTTGCATTAGGGACATTTAGCAACTTGGCCATATTCCTTTGTTGCCATCAATGAAAAAGGGGAAGATTGTTGGAAATTTGGATATACTAATGTATATTACTTGAAATAGTCTTTTCATTATGGCAACAAAGTCATCTAGCAGTTTGGAGTCAGCGCACTTGATAAGAAGATCAGAAATCGGTTAAGTGTTGAAGACTAGACAGTGTACAGAGTTCCTACAGCTCAAAGCATCAGAGCACGTGCATATAGAAGAATTATACTATGCACCCAAGAAGTTAATTTGGTTAGAATATATTCATGCTTATTCTATGAGCACATAATCAGATATGCAAGGATGAGAAAGATACAGTCAGTTGAAGTTGCACAACCAATGTGTGCCAGTGAAGAATAGAGTAAGAAGCCGACAGTTATCATTTTGAGTTGCGACTATATTATAATGTTGTAAAGGCTATACACCTATTATAATTAGGTTTCTGACATGTATATATGTTTGATTGTAAATATTCTTAAGCAAATTCATTTGGAAGCATTGTATGTAATAGGTTTAAGGGCCGATCTAGTTGTTTATTTTGTATGCGCGTATAAATATAAGATATGCCCATTGTATTTGGTATGGAAGTTGATAAAGAATTGTGATAAGTAGAGAAGAAGTGTGTGAAGACACTATAAGATTTATTAGAGCTTTTCTAGAGGTCAAAGAATCAACGCATCAAAGGAACTAATCTGACAAGCAGTGTCACAGTGACAGTTCATCCTATAGATATAGTGTGTATCTGAGATCAGAAGGTTGTAGCCTTCACCACTTGAGTAGTGAGCTCTAGGATAGTGCATCTACTCCCCTAATAGGGACTATTGTAAAGACTCCTAATAGGGTCTGACCCTTGACAAGGTCTTCTATACTTAAAGCATTGTAAAGAAACTCCTAATAGGGTTAAGGATCTTCTAACAAGGATCACAAAACACTAGTACATAATATTAGTGGGTGTCAATTATCATTGGGGTTTTTACCTATTTGGGTTTCCCCATAACCATATTGGTGTCATGTGTTGATTTCATGTTTCATGTTTATGTGAATTTTTAATTCAGTACTTAAGCATTTAAGTTCAGTATAAAGATTAAAGTTAAAAGATAAAATATAGTGAACACTGATTCACCCCCCACCCCAAGTGTTTCCATTCCTAACACATACCACCCTTAGACTAATGGAAAAATAGATAGGGTTAATCAAGTTTTAGAGGACATGATGTGCATGCATGTGATGGACCATTAGGCCAAGTGGGAGGAGTACCTTCATCTGGTCGATTTTTCCTATAATAATGGGCATCATTCCTCTATAGGTATGCCACCATATCCAACCTTGTATGCTAGGCCATGTAGGACACCACTCTGTTGGGAAAATATTCAGGATAGAATATCTATTGGACCTTTGTTGGTTAAAAATTTGGAACAATAGGTGATTTTGATTAGACAACATCTTAGAGAGGCTCAAGATAGGTAGAAGAAATATGTAGATGCTAAGAGAGTTGATCAAGAGTATATGATCAAAGATAGAGTTTTCCTAAGAGTGCACCTGCATAAGAGTCCAATCCATTTTGGAAAGGGCTCTAAGTTAGCATCTCTCTTTGTTGGACCTTTTGAGATCTTGGAGAGGATAGGACCAGTTACTTAGCATCTAGCTTTTCCACCCAGCCTGTCATGCATTCATGATGTGTTTCATGTATATGTGTTACAGAAATATATTTATGATGAGTCTCACATTATAGATTGGGATGCCTTATAGGTTGGGTTAGATGGGTAGCTAGCCTTGGAGCCCATTCCTATTTTTTCCTGATAGACCCTAGCACTTCAAGGCAGAGAGATGGACGAGGTTAGAGTCTAGTGGGATTTTTATGATGAGGTCATAGCTTCATGGGAGGATGAAACACAGATGAGATCATAGTACCCATACCTTTTTTATGAACTCCAGGAGGAAGTTCATGCCTAGAGGGGGAGGATGTGAGGCCTCACCCTGACCAATCATAGCACTATTGATACAATCACATTTTTATACCTTATGATTCGATATGTTGATACACTTTCTAATCATTTAGACAGAGACTCATGATATTATGTTTTATGATGTTGATTATATTATGTGTATTATATTTTGATGTGGATTCAAACCTAGAACATATTGTTGATTTTGGTTATACATGCTTAGATATGTGATTTGATGAGGAAGACTTAATCATGATTAGATTTGATTATTTCATGGATTATGATTTAAAGTTAGGAAATAGCATAGATAATATGTCGTGATGTTAAATTATGAAGGTACTATGTTTGAGCATTTCTTTAATGGAAATTCTAATTGGAAAATTGAGTTCTGCATATTGAATTATGTCTAGAATTATGTAACCTTGAATTGTGTGTGTGTGTGTGTGTCTATATATATATATATATATATATATATATATATATATATATATATATATATATATATATATATATATATATATATATATATATATATATATGCATGTATGTATGTATGTATGTATGTGATTTTACTTCCTTGGACTACTGATGCTCAAGTTTAGTGTGTAGGAAAGAAAACCATGGAATTATTTAGAGAATTAGGGCTAAACATATGTGCAATTGAGTAAACCAAGGTTTAATCTAATGAAGAAATTGAAACCTCATTATAATGTGATTTTTTTTTGTAAACGTAATTGATATGTATGTTAATAGATTAAATTCATGTTGCTAATTGGACATGTCATTTGTGAATGTGATGTGTATTTTATGGTGTCACTTGGCACTTGTAATATTCATGTGGATAGTAACATGTTAGTTAGGGTTTTGAAAGAATCACCCAACCTAATAGGATATTATAATAATCCCACTTGTGTGTAGATGTATTGTAGGGATCACATCAAGTTACAATTCGAATTTAAGTTTAAGTGGTACTTAAGAGGGGTTAAAAGTGACCCTAGAGTCCATTTTTTTCCAAAATTAGCTAACCCTTGTTGGCAATTTGGCTAATGTGAATGCATAAATGTTGTCATTATGGAAACATATGATCTCTATTGAGAGCATAGAATTTGGAATGCAAGTATGGCAAGTTGAAGGAAGAAATTGTCTAAGTATGGATACAGTGATCCTGACAGAGCACCCGATGAAGATTTAGTTGGCGATGTCCACTGGAGCAATATTTTTGTTTGCACAGTTAACTGAAGCTTCTACAGAGTATGAGGATACCCCATCTCAGTGCACATAAAGTTTGGAGCAGTATGGACAAAGTTATTCAAAGTTTACTAAAGATAGTTTTTGCAGACATAACAGTTTTGGAGACAGTATTAGCGAAAGAGTTAAGGGATTATTTTTGCTTGTCAAAATAATGACTTAACATTATGAAGGGATGACATCCTAGATGTTTAATCTTGGATAAAGATTTTGGAAGCCGACCATGTAAAGTTATTAGCTCTAATAACTCATATATTAGACATACTTGAAATGTAATGAAAAATATATGTGATATGTAAAAAGAAAGAAAAGATAACTTGTGATAGTTGTATATTGTGATAGCAGCAAAGGCTATTGATGTGAAGTTGTAAGCAGTACCATATTATAGTCAGAAACATTTTGTATTACCTGTTTGGGCAGTGAGCTCAGCTGGTGATCAGGTTTTGTAATCTAACTCCTAACAAGGTTAAGGCTTCTAACAAGGCCTAAAGTTCTTTAACCAGGATAGATCTACTATATATTATAAATTGACTCCTAATAGGGTCTAATATCCCTAACAAGATACTTTTGATTAGTAATCTTTGTGGGTACCATCCCCACCAGGGTTTTCCCTTGGCCAGGGTTTCCTTGAGAACATATCATGTGTTATGAGTTCTTTCTATTTACTGCTATGTTGGTTAATCAACTTGATAATCTTTGTATGCACTAAAGTAATCTGTTATATCCATAAGTGGGAAAAAGAAAAAGTTTTTGAAATACTGATTCACCCCCCCCTCTCAGTATTTCCCATTTCTAACAATTGATATCAAAGCACAGTTACTCAGAGAAGGAACATTCAAGGAAACCTTAGCAGCTTGAGTAAGATCTCTATGGATATGGATCAACTTCAGAAGAATCTTGAAGAAGCTCTTGAATAGATTGGTATGCTTACTGATGAAAGAAACTCTTTAAGAAGAAAATATGAAGATGCAAAGAATGATATTGACAAATTAAAAGGTAAGATTGAAGATCTGAAATCTGAAAAGAAATCTGATATGCTTGTTGAAGATTGTGATGAATTAGAAAAAGAAAATGAGATCCTTAAGCATGAGTTGAAGATAGTAAATCTGAAGCTTAGTATGAAAGATGGAAATTTGAGATCTGATAATGAAAAATTGAAAATTGAGAATGAAGATCTGAGGTCAAGACTTGAAAAGGAAACATCCGAATCTAAAAAAGTAAAAGTGCAGTATGTGGAACTTGAAAAGTATAATAAAATTATGAAAGGTGAATTAACTCAATCTAAACAACAACTTGAAAGGCTATATTCAAATAGTGATAAGACTAGAAAACAAATTTCTTTTGAAGAACCATTCTTTGATAGGACTGGATTTAGATTTAGTATGTTTAGATCAATCCATGAAAGTACGAAGCTAGATCTGAAGACATCTGAAAGTGTGGAGGAAATAAAGCTAGATGAGAACACATTGGAAGATCCACCTAAAGAAGAACCACCTAGAGAGAAAGAAGAATCAAAGCAAGAAGAATCAAAATAAGAAGAATAATCTAAAGGTATGCAAAGAGAATTCAAAGGTAGATGTTTTTCTTTTAATACTATTGGGCACATGACGAGAGATTGCATAGGTAAGCAATTTAAACCTCTTAATGGACATTGTTATAATTGTCATAGTTTTGGACACAGAGCTAACGAATGTAGAAGACCTAAAGTAATTTTGAATAATTATGATAGAATGATTGGGAATATTAACAATGTAGATAAGAAATCTATTGAAGAAATGAATCAAAGAAAAGTGGTAGTATGTTTTAGATGCAACAAAGTAGGACATATTGCTAGAAATTACAGGTCACAGATTAACCAGCAAGGACAAAGATTTGGAAACAATGGAATCATTTATCAGATATGCAACAAGTTTGGACACTCAGCAAGATTTTGCAGAATGAACAATGGAGGTTATCATCATAACCCCAACCCTAGGAACAATGCAAGAAGGAAAAGAAAATATTATGGTTAAGTGCACAAAAGAAAATATTGTGTTTTGCAAGGTCACATAAAGTTTTATGGTTGCAGGTTTGCAGAATCAGCTTTTTGAGGTTTTAGTGGCAAAATGAATGAATGTGATGTCAGATCAAGTTAATGTGAAGTGTTATAAGGTTGAAATCAAAGTTATCACAATTACAAAGTGATTGAAAAGAGATTTGAAAGAAGAAAGAGCGAGTTGAGGATGATTTGAAGAAGTTTGGAAGTAGTTTGCAGTGATGATCATACCGAAACCCTAGATTTGCAAAGATGAGGTATTTTTTGATCTTTAATTGATAACAGTCTAGCACTATCATCCATACTAGATGGAGTATTGCACATTGAGAATGTTAAAGGATATTTAGGTTGCAAGTTTGAAACTTTGGGAGATGCAAATTTTAGTGATGATTACAGGAAATTGTACAATCAAGACATGTCAGTTAAACCAGCTTATGAGCACCTAGAGAACAATGAAATTATCAAATATTCCATGAAGTATGAATTTAATGATGAGGAATGTACCAAGATCATTTTAAGTAGAATCCACAATGGGAAATTCTGGATGGAGGATAGAGTTATTGATATAACTGCCGACCTAATTCATGATGTTACTGGATTATCAAAAGTTGGAGAGATTCCACTGAATGAAAAGAACATGAGAAAGATTGTTTTAGACAACACTGGATCTAGTTATAATGGTAGAGGAATTGCGATAAGTAAGATTAAGCAAGATGATGTTAGGTACCTTTGCAAGATCCTAACAACTAAATTTTGCGGTAGTTCAAGGGAAGATGACATGGTGTAGGAATGGTTCATGTAGCTTATCTTATGTGTATTGAGAAGAAACAAGTAGACCTATGTGAAATTTTGAAAATTCAATTATTTGAGAACTTAGAAAAGATTAAGAAGGCTAAGTACACATAGTTTAGGTTTTCATCTCTGATAACCTATATGTTTTTCCATATTTTGAGAATATTTCCTTACACAATTGATTGGAGTGACAATGTGAACACAATGGAAAGAATAAACTCAGTCTACATGAAGCACCTTTTTAATAAAGTTAATGACAATGTGAAGCTTGTATTGAAGACTTTTCAGAATATTGTTAAGAACAAATCAAGGATTCCTAAATCCTTAGTTGAAAAGCATAAAGATGACATTTGTTTTATGGTAGACACTGATTTCACCTACATTGAAGCAATTGAGCCTAGAATGGAATTCATAGAACCTCTTGGCTATGAAATATCTGAAGCAGAAATAGTAGGATATGTGAATAGATTGTTAAAGTGTGAGTTGGATGGTCATGCAAATAGGTTTGGAACCTATGAAGATAATTTCCACTCTGCAATAAGTTTGAGAGAAAAGAAGCAATCTAGTAAGAGAGTTGAATCTACTATGAAGAAAATACTAAAAGAATCAGGTATGTTAAGT
Source organism: Chamaecyparis obtusa (assembly GCA_027943335.1). NCBI lineage: Eukaryota > Viridiplantae > Streptophyta > Pinopsida > Cupressales > Cupressaceae > Chamaecyparis > Chamaecyparis obtusa. Next base: position 421,795 of record BSBK01000014.1, on the reverse strand, counting down.
CATGAGTTTGACATAGCTAAGAAGACTACAGAAGCCTTGAAGAAAAGTGAAAATCTTGTAATTTCACCAGAGGCATCTAGTGCAGATCCTGTTGATCCTATTGCAGTAAAGGTAAAAGTTGAAGTACCTAAAAAAGATGAAGGAGATAAAACTTTTTCTCATATTCCTAGCAAAAGAGTAAAAGTGAGTGCAACAAGACCCGGCAAGAGACAAAAAGTGATTGTACCAACTGTACCTAGAAATGTAGCAATAATTAAAGATGATGATGTAGTTTCAATCAAGAAGAAAACTTGGAAACCAAGAATTGAAAGAGTTAATGAAGATATATTGAAGCATGGAGACTTCACTAAGTTGAATAAATTCTATGATCTATATGGATCATTTGACAGATTGAATTTTGAAAATGCAATGATTACACATATGATTGTGACAGATAAGAAACTTAGCACTATTCATGGTAAGATCCTAGAAGATCTGTATAACAAAATTGTGAATAGAAAACAAAGAGCACAAGAAGAGGACATAAAGATGAGAGAACATGTAATCAGACAGTTCTATGAAGTTGCCGATGAAGATCATTTGAAAAGATTCTTGAAGTCTCTTGGAACTTTATTGAGAACTAAGAGAAGAACAATCCTTATAATGGGAGGCAAAAAGGAGGAAGTACAGAAAGAGACAGAGCAAGCAGTAATGCAAGTTCTTGTAGATATAGTTGTAGGAAAGCATGTTGAATCAGACCCTCAGCAGAAGCAATCAGAGGAACCGCATGCAGAGGAAGTTGGTATTGAAGAAGTTCCATCTTCTTCACATATCAATCTTGGTAAAGAATCAATGGACATTGAAGGAACCAAAGTGACACTAGAGTTAGATGATGCAATATTTCATGATCTAGGAAACAATGTTGACAATTTGTCTTTAGAAGAGCAAGAGAAGATTACAGAATCAGAAAAGGATACAGAGGTAGTGGAAGCACTAGCAGTATCAGAATCAGTTCCAGCTGAACAGACAGTTAAAGGTAAACAAATTTTGACAGAGGTCACTACCCCTAGTGCACCTCACAGTAAGAAGAGACAAATTGGTTCAATTTTTGAAGACCTTGGAAAAGAAGCTGAAGATGATGATCAACTTGAGTTCATCACATCTCTTAATAAAATTATTGGAAAGAATAAGAAGGTGAAGGACCTTGAAGGAAAAGTTAGAGTTTTGACAGAGAAACTTGAGAGTGTGATTAGCACTAAGGTATCTGAATCGGATCCACTTGAGAAAGCTAAAATAGTAATAAACTCTTTTGACTTTGAATTTTCTAACTTAAAGGATATTGCTAGAATAAAAGTTTAGGAAGACTTTGAAGCAAAAATGAAACAAAATTTAAGTGTAAATATTCAAAATGGTATTGGTAATTTGGATGTATGCATAAAGAATTTGAGGAAACATTTTGAGATTGGAAAGAGTTTTCATATACAATGCACAAAATCAGAAATCCTAACAACTGAAGAAGATAAGAAAATCAGAGAGAAGATAGATGCAATTGTAGCTGAAACAAACACCTTGTCAAGCCCAAATGTAAAGATAAGTTCTATAGAGAAGAACATAAGGAAGTTAAATGATGAAATCAGAATGTTAGCAGAGGAGAAGAACAAAAAGATGCTCAAGATTAACATCTTGAGAGAGGACATCTCAATCAAGACCTCAATTGTTGAAGACCAAATTGAGCAGTGTCTTTCAGCAAAGACATCTTTTCAGAAGTTTAGCCTCAATTCCCTGCAAGCTTGTCAGACAGCAGCATATGGATTGAGTACTCTACTCAATGTTGTTGAATCCATCAGGAAGTTATGCGAGAAATATTTTGAATCATGGAAGTCAGAGTTTGGTGACTGTGTTGCAAGCCTACCGGCTTTGCAATAACTGATAACAAGATATAAAGTTTTTTTTTGAAATTTTTGTACACCCTATCTTTGTCATTGTTGTCAAAGGGGGAGAGATAGTAAAAAATTGAATATATGTCCAGGAAGGATATTCATAGGAGGAGCTATTCTATGGAGTACAATATTGTATATGTGTTGTATAACTTTTGGCCACAATTTTGTGTAAATACTTTGAAGTTTTGTTTGCACACTTAGCCAATTTTCCCATATGTTGCCACCAATAACAAAGGGGGAGATTGTTGGCAATTTGGCTAATGTGGATGCATAGATGTTGTCATTATGGCAACATATGATCTCTATTGAGACTGTAGAATCTGGAATGCAAGTATGGCAAGTTGAAGGAAGAAATTGTCTAAGTATGGATACAGTGATCCTGACAGAGCACCCGATGAAGATTCACTTGGTGATGTCCACTGGAGCAATATTTTTGTTTGCACAATTAACTAAAGCTTCTACAGAGTATGATGATACCCCATCTCAGTGTGCATAAATTTTGGAGTAGTACAGACAAAGTTATTCAAAGTTTACCGAAGACTATTTTTGTAGACAGAACAGTTTTGGAGACAGTATTAGCAAAAGAGTTAAGGGATTATTTTTGCTTATCAAAATAATGACTTAACATTATGAAGGGATGACATCCTAGATGTTTACTCTTGGATAAGTATTTTGGAAGCTGACCATGTAAATTTATTAGCTCTAATAACTCATATATTAGACATACTTGAAATGTAATGAAAAATATATGTGATATGTAAAAAGAAAGAAAAGATAACTTGCGATAGTTGTATATTGTGATAGCAGAAAAGGCTATTGATGAAAAGTTGTAAGCAGTACCATATTACAGTTAGAAACATTTTATATTACCTATTTGGGCAGTGAGCTCAGCTGGTGATCAGGTTTTGTAATCTAACTCCTAACAGGGTTAAGGCTTCTAACAAGGCCTAAAGTCCTTTAACCAGGACAGATCTACTATATATTGTAAATTGACTCCTAATAGGGTCCAATATCCCTAACAGGATACTTTTGATTAGTAATCTTTGTGGGTACCATCCCCACCAGGGTTTTCCCTTGGCCAGGGTTTCCTCGAGAACATATGATGTGTTATGAGTTCTTTCTATTTACTGTTATGTTTGTTAACCAACTTGATAATCTTTGTATGCACTAAAGTAATCTATTATATCCATAAGTGGGAAAAATAAAATTTTTGTGAAATATTGATTCATCCCCCCCTCTCATTATTTCCTATTTCTAACAAACCCTATGGGGGTATCTTGAGTTGGGAGCTAGATTTTGCCTATGGGAAGGTCTAGATCACCATAATGGCCCTCCAAAAAGGCTACTCTTCAAGAGTGATGAAAATGGAGATGACAACATGCATTTGACTTGCCCCACACTCCTTACTAAAGTCACCATTAAGAGGGGGGACAAGAGGTGAGGTTAAGGACTAGAGGTCATGTCTCGTTAATTTCTAGATTATGAGTAGGGATTGGAGGTATTTTTAGAGGGCTTGTAGAGACTTACTAGGTGTTCACCCACTCTCTAATTTTAGAGACACTTAGGGTTGGAGAAAGTAAAAAGATAAGGGAAAAGGATAAGGGCTCTTCTCAACTTCTTTCTTGCCATTTTTTTTTGACCAAGGTTGGTGGTATTGCCATGAAAGAAAGCTTAATGCATTTGTAGTTTTGATATTTTGTAGTGTAGAATGAATATGTGAAATCTTACATGTAATGTATATTTTGAAGATTTTTCTTGTTATGTTGGGTTGGGTGTATTGGATTCTTGATTTATCCTTGTTGTTTTGTTTTTGGGTATGTTGTTCATGGGATTTTAAGGCATCACTCACCCTTGGGAATAGAAGTAGTAGCCTTGGGTGAATGGGTTAGTTGGGCTCTCCATTATACTTGAGAGTCTCTTCTCTTGGAGAAGAGGGAAATTTTCATGGATTATGAGCTCCATGAAGCCATGTTGTAATCTTTTCATTTTGGATGATAATGGTTAAAGACTTGCATATGAAAATTATGATCATATAGCCTTGGGAAGCAAAGGATATATTTGATGGAAATTGTATTTTTTAATGGAATTCTCCTCCTTGGAAAATACCACCTTCACCCTATTTCAATGGGTCATAAGAATCCATTTGTGATGCCATGGTTTGGGAGTTCAATGTTGTTTATTTTTTTGAAATGCATTTGTAAAAGTTGTGTTTGTTGAAGATTTACCAGCAGGCTAGTAATGACTGTATGTTTGTCATTGATGACAACATAGCATGCATGGAAGTCTTATGTATTAAGCTTTCAATATATGTAGCATAGACATGATATCAACATGATATCATGGGTGCAAAGGTTAACTGTTAGTACAAACAATTATATAGCAGCTTGTGTCAGCAGTGTTCCTGGCAGAGTAACAGACAATGTTCTATGTATGGTTGTCTATACAGTTATCATAGAGCCTTGTGCACTTGGATATATGTTGAAGACAAGTTAGTGATATTTTAGTCATGGATGCATAGTTTGATGATGAGTATAAGTGAAGTTATTCAGTTGCTATTCACCAGTAGTAGTTTCCTATGTTTATTCAGAAGAGCCGATAGAGATTATATTGGTTCTGGAGTTTCACCTATCCTATGGGTATGTGCCCTAGGATTTAAGCTTAGAGGAGAGTTATTGATGTTCAGTTATGAGCGCATGAAGTAATTCAGCTTGAGAAGGAAGATCTAATTGTTTTGGTAGAGCCGACAGTGTGTAGTGTGCATCTACAATTATCTTATTGGACAGGTCCCAAAATGTGTTGCGTTCATAGTAGAGTCGATGGAATGTTTATCAAAGTTTGTTATGGTTTCTCCAATATCATTTCAAGGTGGTTCTAATAGGCTGACTTGATTATATCATTTAGAGAAAACATATTTATAGGTAGTCATTTTTGATTGCTTGTGTGTGGTTCATGGTTGATTTAGAAGAGTAGAGGAGAGTGTGTGAAGTGTTGAGCCATCAGAAGAAGGTCTATGTGACCAAGTGAAGTATTTTTTCTATACATTGGAACTAATCCAAATAGTAGGTCAAAGCGCAATTCACCAAGATCTAGATATAGTGTGTATCTGTTATTTAGAAGGTTGTAGCCTTCACCCCTTTGATCAGTGAGCTCTTGGATAGTGTGTCCTCTCCCAAAATAGGAAAAATTATAAAAGACTCATAATAGGGTCTAACCCTTGACCATGTCTACTATACTAAACATATTGTAAAGAAACTCCTAACAGGGTTAAGGATCTTCTAACAAGGATCATATACACTAGTGTAGAATATTAGTGGGTGTCAATTCCCACCAAGATTTTTATCTATTTGGGTTTCCCCATAACCAAAATATTGTGTTGTGTTCAAGTGTTCTTTCATTGTGTTTATTCTATATGTTTAAGTATACTTAATTGGATAAATAATTGAAACGTGTAGATAACTAATTCACCCCCCCCCTCTCAGTTATCTCTTGGGACTATTCCTAACAATTGGTATTAGAGCCAAGTGCCTCAGAGAGAAATTTCAACAACTTGAGGTTGATCAGATGGCATATTTCAGGAAAGAAAGTCCTAAGTTTGATGGAGAGAATTATCTTAATTGGAAGAACAAGATGGTGACCCATTTGCAGTACATTTATTTTGAAGTTTTTGATGTAACTATCAAAGAAGCCAAGGTTCCCACCTTAGAAGACCTTGCAAAGGATGATGGTACTGATAGGAAAAAGGAATTATTTCATCAAAATTCTATAGCTAAAGAATCTCTTAACAGCACCCTATCTAATGGTGAGTTTTCAAAAATAAAAAAGGTAGATACAACCCACAAAATATGGAAGTACCTAGAAGACATATTTGAAGGAGACAAACAAGAAAAGGATTCCCATAGAAAGACATGGAAGAAAAGATACAATGCATTAGAGATTCTTGCCGAGGAAAATATCAGAGCTTACAATCAAAGGATAAATGAAGCAGTTGCTAGAATCAGAAATAATGGTGGAGAGATTTCAGAGGAGGACATTATGGACAAGTTAATTACTACTCTCACTCCTCAATATGAAAGCAAGATCAACATCCTTGATGAGACCATGTAGCTTACATCTAATTTAAAGAGAGAGACCTTGATCAACAAAATCTCATCTTTTGAGATTTCAAGATTGAAGATAGAACCAAAGAGTGAAACAACCTTCAAAGAAACAATTCATGGTAAGAAATATGCAAACACTTCTGGTAATTTTGGTGATGATGATGAAGAGAAAACATTAGATGATTTCATTGCTATGATTTCCAAAAGAGAAAAGAGAGGAAAAGGAAAATATGAAGGTCAATTACCATTTAAGTGCTTTTCATGTAATAAGATCGGTCACTTTGCATATAAGTGTCCAACTAGAGCTAGAAAGTTGAAAAAGGATTACAAGCCTAAGTACTCTAAGGAAGGCTACTATGCTGGAGATGGAGTTTTAGATGATGAATTAGGTGAAGAAGAAATTGGATTCATTTCTATTGTAGACAAAATGAATAATAAGATAGTTCATGAAGATAAGAAAGAGAATCAAGAGCTAGCATTGATTTCACAAGCTAACATAAGGACAGACTGGATTATAGATAGTGGTTGTTCACATCACATGATAGGTGATAAAGGAAGGTTTGTTCATCTGGACAAATACAATGGTGGGATGGTTAGATTTGGAGACAACACTCCTAAACCAATAGTTGGTAGAGGAGCCATCATCTTGGATGGAAAGAATAGTATTGATGATGTTCTTTATGTTGATGGTTTGAAACATAACCTTCTCAGTGTTGGATAGTTACTTGGAAAAGGTTATTAGTTGGAGTTTAAAGATGAAAAATGCATCATTAGCAACAAGGATTGTGTTATGATTGCATTAGGCTCAAAGATAAGAGGTAATATTTTTCAACTCAATTCAGAAGCAAGTTGTTTTGTGGATAAAGTTGATGACAATTGGTTGTGGCATAAAAGACTATGTCATATCAATTTTGATAGCATAGTAAAGATAAGCAATGTAAAGGTAGTAAGAGATCTACCTAGCATATCAAAGCTAGTTGATACTATATGTAGGGAATGTGTGATAGGAAAGCATGTGAGAAATTCATTCATGAGAAAGCAAAATTCAACAGAGAAAAAGTTGGATCTGATTCATAAAGACCTATGTGGTCCAACTAAAACAAGATCATACTATGGTAAAAGGTATTTCATTTTTTTTTTTGATGATTATACTAGGATGATGTGGATTGTGTTCTTGAAAGATAAGTTAGAAGCATCTGAGAAGTTCAAAATATTCAAAGCTAAGGTTGAGAATTAATTTGGACTAAAGATAAAATGTTTGATATCAGATAGAGGAGGAGAATTCACCTCTAACAAATTTTATGAGTACTGTGAAGAACATGACATAGAGAGATAGTTGATTACACCTATAACCCCTTAGCAGAATGAAATTAGAGAGAGAAGGAATAGGATCATCCTTGATATAGCGTGCACCATTATGATAGAAGGAAAAGTTGCACACACCTATTGGATAGATGCGGTCAATACAACAATCTATACCATCAATAGAATTCAATTAAGGCCTGGTGCTGACAAAACACCATATGAGCTATGGTTTGGTAATGTTCCCATAGTAAAATACTTCAAAATCTTTGGAAGCAAGTGCTCCATCAAGAGGGATGAAGCAATAGGCAAGTTTGATGCAAGAAGTGATGAAGGTATTTTCCTTGGCTACTCTACTAAAATTAGATGTTTCAATTTAAGATTGAAAAAGATCATTGATAGTGCTCATGTTAAGATTGATAAAAATTTTATGTTTCAAGAAAGATATCATGATTACTCACCCATGATTGAAGAAGAACCTAGACCCTCCACTAGTGAGATAGTTATTGAAGAAATGTTTGACAGTATTGATGTGTTATTCAATGACCCTGAGACAAGTGAAGAAGAAACTCCTAAGGCTTATAAGTCAGCATCACCTAAAGTTCCAAAGTTTACATCTAGATATCATTCCAAGACAGACATCATTGGAGATCAGAGTGGCAAAGTCTTAACAAGGTCACAAGCAAAGAACTTAGCTAGCAGTGAAGCGGTATGTTTACTATCTCAGATTGAACCTTTAAGTGTTAAAGATACATGTAATGATTCAGATTGACATGATGCTATGAAAGAAGAACTTGATCAGATTGTTAAGAATGACACTTGGGAACTAGTCCCAAGACCTAGTGATAAGAATGTGATTGGAACAAAGTGGATATTCAAAAACAAACTCAATGAAGATGGTATAGTAGTAAGAAACAAAGCAAGGTTAGTATGTAAGGGATATGTGCAAAGAGAAGGCATTGATTATTCAAACACATTTTCACCTATGAAAAGATTAGAAGCTATTAAGTTATTTCTAGCTTATGATACAGTCAAAAACTTCAAATTTTATCAAATGGATGTCAAATCAACATTTCTAAATGGAGATTTGAATATACATTAAGTAGCCAGAAGGATTCATCTTATTAGGTAGACCTGATATGGTATGCAGATTGAAGAAGGCCCTCTATGGACTTAAGAAAGCCCCTAGAGCACGGTATGAGAGACTAGATGGATATCTAACAAAGATTGGATTCAAGAAAGGAGCAGAAGATTGTAATCTATTCATTAGAGAGACATCTGAAGGTCTACTACTTGTAGCTATATTTGTTGATGACATTATCTTTGGAGGTAATGACAAACTAAGTGCAAAATTTTCCAAAGAAATATAGAATGAGTTTGAGATGAGTATGAGTGGTCCTATCAAATACTTTTTAGGACTAAATGTGCAGCAGACAGAAAAATAAATTTTTATTAATCAGTCCAAATATGTGAAAGAGATACTGAAGAAATTCAAGATGGATATGTTGGCTCTTTTCCTTGCAGGACCAAGCTTGAATCAAATAGTTTGGCTTAGACTCACAGGTTAGGCACTCAAGCTTGACAAGAAAAACACACCAATTGATGAGGATAGAGAGAAATCATCCTTCTTCTTTGAGCTCCACATTCACTCAAGTGGGTATTGCCTTATCTACACATTTAAGACACCTCATGATAAACCAAAGTTCTGCAGATAGATTAATGTGGAATAGCAATCAATATCCTATAGGTATCCTGTACCCCAATGATAGAAAGTCTCATGCAATAGCCCTATTTGCATGGAGTGAGATTGAAATCCAGAAACCTATCCTAACAACATGAAAGGGAAAGGGTGGAACTGAAAGGAAATGATTTTAAAGATGAGTTTGAAGGGATCCCAGAGATACCCTAAGTCTTTGATAGACCAGTGTCTTGTCCAATGGGCCACAGAGTCAAATACCCTATTGCAAAAGAAAGCTATGAAACAAGAACACAACACACTCACCCTAACTAGATCATACATTACCAAACCACCTGTGCACCCAAATATGTTATCACTTATCCAAAGGAAGACCTAAGAATAAGTAATACATTAACCAACATCCACTGGAAGACAAGCATGATGCATCTTTGATACCCCAACCCATACATATCTAAACACCAGTCCTAGACTTAGTTTGGCACTGCAAAAAACAACTCTACTGCAGACACTCACTAGAAATGCAAGTAGAAAAACTATAACACCCTTGATGCTACAATTAATAAGTCTAAAACCCAAATGGAGACAATCTGAGAGGAGAACAAATATATTAAAATCTTATACATAAGACAAATCTGTTACAATATGCACTCTATTCTCTGAACTAGCAAGAGAAAGAAGAACACCCTATATGCAGAGAGAAGGAGAAAATCTATAGGAAAAAGACCCTTCACATGGAACCAATTCTCCTCAAAAATCTACAGAAGAAGGAACCCTTACAAAATCGAACAACCTGCAATTTATACCACTAGCTACCTTGGAATTCTTAGGGAGAATGCAACAAGCTACGGATAGCTAGGGCAAGGGTTTCAACTACCTGACCAACCAAAAGAATACATCAGAATTTATTACAGGGGCAGGAAACTAAGAAACCTCAGAGAAATAGATCAAAGACAATCTCCAATCATGATAATTTTTAGAACAGAGCATAGAAGATCACAGATCTATCAAGAGAGAAAATCAAATCAACCACTCTGCAATCGCACCTCAAGCCACTCCATGTCAATCCTTACATGGTACAGATCCCTACAAATACTCATGGCACCCTGGACCACATTGGAACAGTAGAGAAGAACAATCTTACCAACTCTGGCCCTTCCTGTCATCAATTTTAGTCCTTCCTAGCTGTTGGAAACGTCTCTGAGATTTGAATTTGAACTCCAATGGCTACATCCTTGGTGCCTAGCACATCAGTGGTCATCATTCAAAATCAAATTAACATTAAGTCATGGTCATTGATCTCATAACTCTCGTGGGCTTTAAGATCTTCACTTCACCTTTAGACAGCATCTACGACTATCGCTAGACCGCCAAGTTAACTTCCTTGCACCTTACCCCAGCGGTGATACGATGGCCACAAGATCTGTTAGCCCTCTAATCACTTTAGAAACCTAGCAGCCCCACTTAATAACTCTGCAACCATGATACCATTAGTGGTCGCATAGCCTAGAAATTGGGCTATGCGAACATGCGACAAGCATCCACGTCGGCACCATGTCACTGCCCCCCCTAATGAAAAATGTGCACCTCCGCAATAAAAGACAATGGGCCGACCAACGAGCCACATCACCACCTCAGACCAACCAGAAGACCCCACCTAGGCCCGCCCAATGCCACATGTCATCACACGACTCACTACAACTATCGAGTTACCACCGCGGACCCACACCTTGCAAGCCCAAGATCGAATGGTGATTGCATGATCACGAGGGAGAGGAATATTCCTCATGATCATGCGGCAACAATAGATCTCCTGCATTGTTACTTCTATTAAGAAATGCTAGGCCCACCATCTAGCAACATCACAACTGTGGAAAACTTAACCGCTAGCCAAGTCGCCAGATGCTAGGGACTTAATCACCAAGATTCAGCGAATGAGAGAAGACTGCAAGTCACCAGGTCACCAGAAGAAGACCAACCACTAGGCAACCGAACACCACTGAGAAGTTGGGACCATGTGGATAGGTGGTAGGCGGTCGCATGATCACATGTCAAAAAATTATGACATGTGGCCATGCAACAACCAATTAGGAAGAGCCTTTGAAGGCCCGGGCCCACCTGTCATCGCACTTGTGGACATAAGGAAAGCTGGCAGACAAGGAACTGGGAGGTGAAAAATACATAGGGTTTTTGACATAGCAGAAGACTGAAAACACACAGAGTTTTCGACGCCAAAGGATAAGCGCAAAAAAGAAAGAAGCACAGGGTCGAAAACAACAAAGGCCGAAAACACACATATGGAAAACATCATGGACTTTCAGAAACACTGTGGGTTTTTTACACTGTGGCAAATTTTAAAGATTGCTTCCCGCGGACCTCAAAATTTGAATATCTTTCTGGGCTTTATGATTTAGGAGATGCAATTTGGATTGAAGCAAGGTGACAACATGAAGAACATAGGGTAGGAGGCAAAAACAAAGCTTGCAGAGAAAATAGGCCATTTTCATAAGATTTTTCTATGACAGAAAATCGGCCTAACAGGATGATTGAAAGCCAGTAGGAACACCTATGATCACTAGATGTAAGCTTACAAAAGAAGATGACTCACTAGTAGTAGGTATAACATTGTATAAGTCTATAATTGGTAAACTTATATATCTTACTCAGACTAGACTTGATATTTAAAATGTAGTTGGCATAGTTGGAAGATTTGCAACAGAACCTAAACAAAGTCGCCTCATAGCAGTAAAGAGAATATTTAGATACTTGCAGGGAACTATAGATTATGGTCTATGGTATCCTAATTCAAAAAATGTTGAGCTTCATGTGTACACTGATGCAGATTGGGTAGGATGTGTTGATGATAAAAAGAGTACATCAGGTGTAGTAGTGTTTCTTGGTAATAGACTTGTCACTTGGACAAGCAAGAAATAAAATTTTATTTCTCAGTCAATAGCACAAGTGCAGTATGTTGCAGTCACCCTGAATTGTTCTACAATTGTTTGGGTCAAGTAGATGATAAAGGATTTTGGAATTAAGATTGATTATCCTATTGTTATTCACTATGATAACACTAGCACTATCAATATGTCAAAGAACCCTATGATGCATGCAAAGAAAAAGCACATTGAGATCAAGTATCACTTCCTAAGAGAGAAAGTGGCATATAAAGAAGTCAAGTTGGATTATGTGAGTACTAAAGATTATTTGGTAGATATATTCACAAATCCCTTGCCTAAGGATACTTTTGAGTATCTCAAGGAGAAGTTGGGAGTCATTCCCTTCCTTGATTCTTCTTAGAAGAAAGAAGGAAAGGCATTAGTCCTTAGGGACTGATGGAAGGTTGACTACTCTACCTCAGGAGTAGTACCGGTGCTTAAAATGAATGGAAACCTTTTCCTTTGGTGTCAAAGGGGGAGTAATATATAGAGTCATGAAAAAAAGAAGTAAAAAGGAGGAGTAATATACTAAGGGTGAGTAGCATTCAATTATGATAGGAGTTCAATTGAGGAAATGGAGAATATTAAAAAATATTGCAGCAGATGGAAGATTCATCTTTGGGGGAGTTTTGAAGAGGAAATGAAGAATGTTATAAAAGAAATGTTCATTTGGGTTGCTAGTGGTTTTTCATTTCACATGTTGCCATTAATGCCAAAGGGGGAGATTATTGGAGATTGGCCAGCAGGCCAGTACTGACTATATGTTTGTCATTGATGACAACATATGGAAAGTAGCATGTGTGGAAGTATTTTGCAATAAGATTTTAGTATATGTAGCATAAACATGATATCATGGGCGTAGAGGTTAACTGTTAGTACAGATAGTTATATAGAAGCCTATCTCAACAGTGTTCCTCATAGAGTAACAGACAGTGTTCTTTATATGGTTGTCCATACAGTTATCATGGAGCCTTGCACACTTGGATATATGTTGAAGACATGTTAGTGATGTTTCAGTCATGGACGCATAGTCTAATGATGAGTATAAGTGAAGTTATGTAGTTGTTATTCACCAATAGCAGTTTCTTGTGTTTGATCAAAAGAGTCGATAGAGATTATATTGGTTCTAGAGTTGTGCCTATCCTATGGGTATGCGCCCTAGGATTTAAGCTTAGAGGAGCATTATTGATGTTTTGTTAAGAGCGCATGAAGTAATTCATCTTGAGAAGAAAGATCCAATTGTTTTGGTAGAGCTGACAGTGTGTAGCGTGCATCTACAATTATCTTATTGGACAAGTCCTAGAATGTGTTGTGTGCATAGTAGAGCTAACAGAATGTTTATCAAAGTTTTTTATGGTTTCTCTAATATGATTTCAAGGTGGTTCTAACAGGTTGACCTGATTATATCATTTAGAGGAAAGATATTTGTCATTTGTGATTGCTTGTGTGTGCTTCATGGTTGATTAAGAAGAGTAGAGTAGAGTGTGCAAAGTGTTGAGCCATCAAAAGAAGGTCTATGTGACCAAGTGAAGTATTTGTGCTATACATTAGAACTAATCCAGACAATAGGTCAAAGTGCAGTTTACGAAGATCTAGATATAGTGTGTATCTGTTATTTAGAAGGTTGTAGTCTTCACCCCTTTGAGTAGTGAGCTCTCAGATAGTGCTTCCTCTCCCCTAATAGGGACAATTATAAAAGACTCCTAATAGGGTCTAACCCTTGACCAGGTCTATTGTACTAAACATATTGTAAAGAAACTCCTAACAGGGTTAAGGATCTTCTAACAAGGATCATTATACACCAGTGTAGAATATTAGTGGGTGTCAATTCCCACTAGGGTGTTTACCTATTTGAGTTTCCCCATAACCAAAATATTGTGTTTCTTCAAGTGTTCTTTCATTGTGTTTTTTCTATATGTTTAAGTATATTTAATTGGATAAAGAATTGAAACTTGTAGATAACTGATTCACCCCCCCCCCCCTCTCAGTTATCTCTTGGCACTATTCCTAATAGTGTTTGTGTGTACCTATTTGGCCTTGGTTCTCTAGGTTTGGGGGTGGTCTCCTTGAGACCTTGGATGGGAGGTAAGCTCCCCATGGTTTACACTCTTCATTTGCAGGTTATGGAGGCCATGTTTCTTGAAAGAAGATCTTGGGAGAGTTATTCATTTTGTTGTCAAAGTGGAAGCTAAGATTTGGAAACTTTCATTATTGCAATGTTGTAAATGAACTTGTCTTCAATTGTTACTGTTCATTGTAATAGTGGAAAGTATATCAAGCTCTAGAAAGAAAATGAAATTTGTTATGGTGAAATGATCTCATCAATGATAGGGAAAATGTATCTTACTTGATTTAATGTAAAGATTATGTTTGGAGTCAATGAAAGAAATTAGTTTATGTTGAAATTTCTCCTTGTTTTGCATTGGGTTGATTACAAAATTACTTGATTACAAAATTGCTTTAGTTCCATTTCAATAGCATTATTTGTTATAGTATGAATTTTAAAATTATGTTGAAAACATAGGAAGATGAAAGATTTTTGACTTGTATTCACTTAAAAGAGTATGAAAGTAAATAAATAGATAATCATTATATCTTTTTTGAGGCCTTGAGGAAATAATGCCTTATTGTGCAAACCATTCCAAAGTGAAAATTAACCTTAGTTTTTTTTTTAAAATAAAAACAAACACACACACACAAAAAAAAAAAAATTGAGTGAAAAACAAAAAAAAACCCTCAAATAGAGACCTACAAATTTCTAGAATTTGTATGGGAGGAAAAAAAAATCTCCCATACAATTCCAAAAACCACAATCAATAAAAAAGTATTATTTTCACCCACTTGGCCAAAAAAAAGCACAAGTAAACAAATAAAAGAAATTTTTTTTACAAACTCCAAGTAAGTCAACTTGGGTGGGACCCACCTGAGTTTCCACCTAAGAACCCAAAAAGAAGCTTCAAAATAAAATATATACAAACAAAATTATAATTAATTAAAAATTTACCTCAAAAAAAAATTCTATATCCCCTTCTACTATGGGGAATTTCCTCTAAATAAAATTATATAAAAAAGGAAATTTAATTTTCTTTATAAAATATTTATAAGGGGCAGGTGTTGTCCCCACACCCCTAGGGCCACCCTATGCATGGCAAGCTAGTGGCTCTGCCAAGGAAGGGTACTCACCTGCCAAGGGAGTGTGGGCCCTGTCTCGCAGGGTACCGCATTGCAAGGTGCCCGGGCCCCACCGCATGCAATCCCCTTGAGGACTTAAAAAGGTAAAAAAAGTGCCTTTTTTTATAAATTCAATTTCATTTTTTTATTTATTAATTTCTTCTTTAGTTTATCATTTTATTTTTTTAAATGTTATTATAATTCTAAAACATGACACTTAATCAATTAATATGTTTAATAATAATTTTATTATTGATTAATTAGCACATTTATAGTGTTGTATTTTTTATTTATTTTTACCATTATAACAGATTTATCCTTAATTTAAAATGTGGTTATTTAGCTTCGAAAATGTGTAGATTAATATATATAAATACATTATTATATTTTTCTAGATTTAATTTAAGTCGGATTGGTTTTTTTTTTTTGAATAAGGTAAAATCAGGTTTTGAATGGAACCCGAAACCATTTACAATATAGCATAAAGATAAAAAATTTCAGCTTTTACAAAAAAAAAGATGTCTGCAATGAAGAAAATCAGGACCCGAAACAACCCGAGAGTAGACAACAAAAACAAAAATAAACAGTTACAAGCACATCTACCAGCAAGCTACCAACAACCACCCAGAACAGACTACTTAATATTTATAGTTTTCTCCGCCTTCTTCTGCAGGTCCTCCATCTTTTGAATAGCTTCTTTTAAGTCTTTCAGCTTCTTAGGGATTTCAGGGACCTTCCTCTAGGTGTGACCCCTAGTTCTTGCTCCCGGTCCAGCGTTCCCAGCCTTTTCTTCAATTGTTATGGTCATTTTTCCAGCAGACTTTTTTCCAGGTAGTTGTACAAAATTTTTAGGTTAATAACTGAGGCATTAAGGCCCTCATTGTTGTGCTTTAGGATCTCATTTATTATGTAAACTGGTTTTTTCTATTAAATCTCTAAACTTGTTGTCAACCATCATTTTGATATCAACAGTAATATCCTCATTTGGGTTATTGTTATTTACCTTATCGAAAAATTTCTTTTCCATATTTTCCAGCTTAGTAGTCAGGGTATTCGTAGTGACCTCCATGGCCTGAAGGCGGTGTTTCATTTCCTACATCTCCTAAGTTATCCACTTATCTAGGTGAATACCATGACCTTCAATCTTCTTAACCTTCTACAAAATTGTAGCATCCATCATGAAGTGTAAAGAATCCTCCTTATGGCTCTCACCTTCCTCATAGCTTGACTG
The DNA here is from genome assembly GCA_027943335.1 of Chamaecyparis obtusa. Classification (NCBI taxonomy): domain Eukaryota; kingdom Viridiplantae; phylum Streptophyta; class Pinopsida; order Cupressales; family Cupressaceae; genus Chamaecyparis; species Chamaecyparis obtusa. The sequence goes on along the minus strand of BSBK01000014.1, from coordinate 405,440 downwards.
ACCCTTACCTTCCTCTATTTCAGTTTGTTCTTCTTCTTTCTCTTCTGGTCTAGGGTTTTCCATTCCATCATCCTCCTTTTCTTCAAGTTCTTCTTCTTCAATTTCTTCCTCTTCAATTTCTTCTTCTTCACCCCCTTCATCTTCCTCCTCTACATCATCCTTTTTGTCTTTTTCCTTCCTCGCCTCCTCCTGCTCATTTTCTTCAGGATCCAGGCCCTCCTTTTCCTGAGCCTCCTCCTCTTTACTAGAGTTCTCTTTGGCATTATCCTCTTGGATGCTATCCTTTCCCTAAGACAAAGGGATTTTGTCACCGGGCTCATTTTCTTCAGGATTCAAGCCCTCTTTTTTTTGAGCCTCCTCCTCTTTACCAAAGTACTCTTCAACATTATCCTCATTGATGTTATCCTTTCCCTAAGACAAAGGGCTTTTGTCACCAGCCTCATCATCGATGTCCTTGATTTTTTTCATGTGACTTTAATCACCAACATCATCACCACTATCACTAGCCTTTTTCTTGTTAATCCTTCCCTTCTTGCAGGTTTCAACCTTTCTCTCAACCTCTTTGTTCTTCTTTCTTTTGCCAGTGACCCTTTTTGGAATAGGCTCTGGGATAATGTCCCTAGCATAGTTTGCAATGAGGAGAATCAATCCTTCATGCAGCACTAGGCTACTCTCTTTCTTCATGTGTTCTGTAATACTGTTATTCAAAGAACTCAATAGAAAGTATGAGAAATAGATCTTGTTGTGCCTAAAGTGGTTAGCCAGAACAAAATGTAGATTATAGATTTTAGAGTAACACCCATCCAGTGTGAAATACTCAATCAATAGCTTCAACATTTTAGCCCAAAATTCCTTAATATTTAAAATATCTACAAAATCCCCTTTGCTTTTAGTCATCAAACATTCTTCATCCACAATTTTAGGAAAAAGCTTGAAAGATTTGGTACCTAAACACTTATTGTCCCTATAAAAGTGCATACCATGCATGGATAAACTAATAATTTCGGATATAAGGGTAAGAGTAAGAAGGAAATATTTTCCCTATAAATTAACTTTTCCATTTACCCAGCCATCGAAAAATTTAGTAGTTACCTATTTATCATAGCCATGAAGCTTTTCAATGTACAGAGTAACCCATCCTTTCTTCAACTTCTTCCAAACCTTCTTCTCTTGTCTCCATTTGTCGCAGTCAAAAGGCTCCTCCCTTCTCATACCACCTCCCATATTTTGAATGAAGTTGCTATTCTGGCTTTGAAATTCACCAATTTTTCAAGACTCACTCCTCTGTTTACTCTTTCTATTCAGAGCTCTTCATGTAAATTAAGTCATTAAAATTAGTATTTTATAATACTTAACTATTAATAACCTTGGTATTGTTTTTTTGAAGATTTATCATTTTAGACTTTTAATTACAAAATAAACATAGAAGTAGCTATATGAAGTTATCGTATATGTGAAATTATGGGTTAGAAATGTGGAATTTGAATTATATATTAATAAATTTAGTGGATTGATCAAATGGTTACTTAATAGATTCCATAACTTTCTAAGCAATGTACTAAGATAAATGTACATTTTCATTATCTAGCGAGTTTATTTGTATGAACGCTTCCATCCTTAACCTAGGTGATAATTTCCATTTTCTATCATAGAAACTTTATGGGGGTGTTACTCTCACAATTAAATCCAAGTTTCATACAAACCCAAACATTGACTACTTTAATAAAGAAGCACGATGGTGGATTTACTAGACTAGTGTAGTCCATTTGCACTCGTTAATTTACTTAAACTCATTGATCTAGAAACCCTAGGGAAGTGATGTCTATTAATTCCTTAGGCTTGAAATCTACTTTATGTGACCATCTCTCTTATGTTATTAAACCCTACCCTAATCCTCCCCTAAGATTATTCTCTATTGATGTCATTGATCACTTGATCACCTCACTTAGGGCTAGTCAACCCTATCTATGTTGTGGAGGGAGGTTGGCTAACTTGGGGCATGTGTGTGGAATCACCACGTGCCCTCATTGGCCATCATGCCCCTCACATGTTTTCCCTTATGTTCTTTGTTTTAAAAAAAATAAAAAAATGTGCATTTTACATGGTTTATTTTGGGCATGAAAGGTTATGATTAACAAGCATTGAAAAACCATATAGTTTATTAGAAATAGAAGGCTATTGAGAAAAATTTAGAGAAGAGATAAATCACATTAAGGTGATAACAAATAAGTACATAACAAATCTGATATCAGGAAAGATTAGTTTCTGTTTACAAATCAATCTTACTGTTACTTTTTAACCATTGTAGAAGACCTTAAATCTCTTAACAGAGTGGACTTAATAGTTCTTTATTAAAATCTCTTAACCAAATGCACACTTAATTGTGTTTCTAAAATCCTCTAACCAGGTAGATCTAGTTGATCTTATTGTTACTCCTAATAGGGAAAGATCACCAGAAGTGATCAAATCTTTCTAGCCTTAACCGAAAAATGTGTTACTGTAGTAGTGAAGCTTTGTGGGTGTCATCCCCACCACATTTTTTACATTCTAAAAAGGGTTTCTATACCAAAATACATGTGGTATGTGTATGAATTTTCATGTTTTAATAATTGATAATGGTTCTAAATGTGGGGAATCAAGGATGGTTCAATGTGAAAACTATAAAAGCCAAGGTTAACTCTACGAAGAGAAATAACCTCATTGTTATGTGTTTTAATTTACTAAATGTGATGTATGGATGTAGTTTATTTTGTAATTGTAAATATGCATATAGTGATGTAAATTATTATTGGTAAACTATAAAGATGCATATTTGGTGTAATGTATTTTGTAAATTGGAATTGTTATTTATCCATTTGGCATGCCATGTGTAAACTGATGTGAAGTGATGTGATTTTATGTTGTGTCACTTAACACTTGTACATGTGTGTTGGCATTTCCAAGTAGGTTAGTGGGATTAGACACTTACCCTAGAGTCACCATGTAGTTTTCCCATGTAGGTCTACTTGTTTAGGAAACCAAGAGAGGATTCCCATCATGTAAAATTCGTAGGTTAACTTCAATTGGATTTTTGGGAGGTCAAATGGAGCCCTAAGGAGTGGTTAGGGTTAAAATTAGCTAAACCTATAGGTATACTTTGGGTTAGGGGTTAATTTTTATCATTATAGTTCCCAAAGATTAATTATGGCCTATTGAAAAGTACCTTCATAGGGAGTGACAAATTTGGAAAGCGAGTCAAATCCATCTCTTCTCCCCATTTCTCAGTTTTCCTCTCATTCTGAAAAGGGGGAAAAATTTAAATATAATGATTTAAAGAAGTCCCTTCTCATTAAGTTGGTAGGTAGGAAGTAGGTGGAGATCTCCCTTTTAGAAAATTTATGGAGGAGTTTGTAGGTTGATTGCCCACTCTCCATTTTTTGAGACTTCTAGTTTTGAGTTAGTAAGGTAGAGAGATTTGGCCAAAGGAGAAAAGATAAGGAAGGGATAAATCTCATCTTCAACTTCATCTTGCCATTTTTTTTGGAGAAAGTTTGGTGCATCTATCATCGAAGACCATGTTTCATTTGTTTGTTTTTGGTTTTGTAAATTTATGTTATATGTGAGTTTGTGTTGATTTCAAGTTTGTTTCATGCAATTTTGTTTTTTCTTTTTGGTTGTTTTTATGTATGTTTTGGGAAGTATGAGGCTATACTCACCCTTGGGAGGGAAGAGAGCCTTTTGGGTGAAGGTAATTTTGGAATTCCCAACTTGTGTAGAGTCTTTCCATTTGGAGGAAAGGGATATGGCATGAAGTATGAGATCCATGTTGCCATAATTTTGTTCTACACTTTTGGGGGTCATGAGGGGAGAAAATTTGTGAATGTGGAGATGAAAGTTAGATTTGAAATCGATCCTTGTGAAGGAATTGCTATGTTATATGAAATTATTATTTTTACAGATTCTCCTATTCGGTTACATTTTCCACCTTCACCCCTTTTATGGATCCAAGGTGATTTTTTGTACAATCTGAGGGTATGAGAGTTTCATTGTGTTTGTTTTCAATTATGGTAAAAATAAGTTTTGAAGGGGCTCAAAAACCCTTTACATAAACAAGAAAGATAGGAAGAAGAAGCACAAAGAAAAAAATGAAAATTGGATGGGCAAAAGATGAACATTACAGAGAAACCTCTAGCAGAGCATACCAAAAAGACAAAACCATCAAAAATAGCCCAAGACAAAAAATACTAGCATGAACGAACCACAACCTACAATAGAAACTAACCTTGTTGTTTAATATACTTAGCAGTATCATAATTCAACTTAACAAGCTTGTGGATAGAGTCCCTTAGATTAAAAATCTCTTTAGGTTGAAAGCCCATCTTATTTTTTATGATGGTATGAGTTATTGTACTAGAACCTTTAGAAGGCACCACAACCTCTTCAATATCATCCTCACTATTATACCATCATAATATTAAGGATGATATATTTAAGAGCCCAAGAGCCCACTTGAGTAGTGAGCACTTGGATAGTGCGTGGGAGAGGAGGCACTATCCAAGAGTTCACTACTCAAGTGGTGAAGGCTACAACCTTCTGATCTTAGATACACACTATATCTACAGGATGAACTGTCACTGTGACACTGCTTGTCAGATCAATTCTTTTGATGCGCTGATGCATTGAACTCTAGAAAAGCTCTAATACATCTTCTTGTCCCTTCTCACACTTCTACTCTTCTTATTATATCTCTATCTCAACTTCCATATAGAATACAATGGGCACACCTTATATTTATATGGTCATACAAAATACACAATTAGGTCGGCCCTATAACTAATTACAAACAACACTTCTAAATGAATTGGCTTAAGCATGCTTACAATTATACATATAAACATGTCAACAAACTAAATACAATGGGCACATAGCCTTTACAATATTAAATTACAATCGCAAACCAAAATACTAACTGTCAGCTCCACGCTCTATTCTCCAGCTGGCACACACTGGCTATGCAACTTCAATTGATTGTAACTTTCTCATCCTTGCACATATGATCATGTGCTCATAGAATAACAAAGAATATAGTCTAACCAACTTAAATTCTAGGGCACATACCATAATTCATTCATACACACATGCGTTGATGCTCTGAGCTACAGGAACTCTATACGTTGTCTAGTCTTTGTTACCATAATGAAAACACTATATCTAGTCATATACTTCAGTATAGACAACTTTCCAACAATCTCCCCCTTTTTCATTGATGGAAACAAAGGAATATGGCCAAGTTGCTAGCTGTCCCTTAACACAAAAAACTTTTTGTCTTCTATACATTTTTTATACATAATCTTATATCTCACTATACATATTATACTCCATATTATATACACAACTCCCCCTTTGGCATTAATGACAAAGGTGTACCAAAAAACTATATCTACACATACTTAGGGAAAACATTCAGATATGCTATCTTGAGGTTCTTGATCTCCTTTTTCCAAAAATTTATCAAAGAGTTTGTTGGTTGTGGATTATTCCCTTTGATCTCCAACTTGTAGATTTACACTTTGATGGATAATATAAAAATCCTGACTCTATCAACACTCTAAAGTCCACAAGGAAGGGGACCAACTGACAAGGATCAAAAGATCCTTCTTCAATTTGAGCTTCAATGCTCAGGAAGGTGTACCCTTGACTCACTTCTTCAAAGGAGTCTTAAAATGATGTATACTATACTCACACAAGTCTAAAAGGTTTATCAAATGAATGTTTGTGTTTGTGTGCTTGTTAACCATGACTTCAAGAGAAAAGACCTGTGCCTTATCCCAGGGATCAGAGTCACCCAACTGTATACCTCAACTAAATATCTTAAATCAAACACAATGGAAACTAGAGTAAGTGCTTTGCCTATTGCCCCTTTCCCTCAGGCACAAGGACATCAAATTTTATACCTGGCTGTAAACTCATTGAATCCACCTAAAAGGCTTTAATCGTAACTTTGTTACAAACTCAGAGATAAATTCAAAATACTCTTTGTTTACCATACATTAACACACTTTGTGATATTAACATATATGAGCTCAGAGACAAGCAAGAAGACATACACAAGATGAAAGATTGGGATTCAATGGTGTTTTCATTAACAAATCCAAAATCAGCATACAATTAGAATAACACCAAAACCATAAAAAATCACAAAACCAGACCTCTATTAGTATAATATAGTCAACAACCTCGGACCAAAAGCAATAAGATTTTAGAACCCCTGCAAAGTCAAAAATTCTCTAACTTATACCACTAGCTGCCTTGGGATCCTCAAGATCGGATGCAATAAGCTTCAGACAGCTAGGGCTAAGGTCTCAACCACCTGACATGCCAAAATTTACAATAGAATTTATTACAAAGGTGGGAAACCAAGCAGTCCAAAGAAAAAAAAGTCTCAAACAGATCTGCAATCATAAAAATTTGCGAGCCAAGATAGAGAACTAGGAGCTACCATGAAAATCAGTCAAATCGGCCACCTACAAACACCTCTCGAGCCAAGAGTGTAATCATTCCTCACAGTACAAATCCCCTTACAAACAACTACCAGGCACCCTAGACCACACTACAAATCACTTCTCACCAAATAGGGTCTAATCTGGCATTCAATTCCATAAAAATATGTTACCCTCTGTCGCTGAAAAAACAAACTTCAAACTGCAATGGCTACATGCATTTCATGGGCTCTACGTTCTCTAGCCTTTTGCCCCAATCACGCAACCACGTAGTCATAACTCACTGCTATAGGAAACAGGCTCAAAATTTGCATGGTCACATGATCACATAACCAAGAAGTGGGCTATGCGAACATGCGACTAACTATTAGCATTCACCGCCGAACGTAGCCCCACTCTGCCAAGTCACCGCAAATACGGACCCCACATATTTGGTGAACTAGTGACCAAAGAACTTTCGCCAGTTTGCTAAATACTTCCTACCTCTGCAAAAGAATCTAGCGATCCCACGACCACCATTCGCAAAGTCGCCAAATAAAATGGGGAACTGCCAAACCATCTCACGAATACATGACAAGACAACACTTTATCAGCACCACCAACTCTTTTTTTCTGGACCAACACAAAAATCATCGAGATACCCAAGCCTGGGCCCATGTTCCAAATCCACCACCCGCCAGCACGGTCCAACCAGAAATTGCCATGACAGCACCCTCCATCGAGCCCTCCAAATAGCCACAGATGGGCCCACAGGGACATGTGGCACCCTGTCGCATGATCACATAGCTGAGAGAAAGGCTATGCGATCATGTGATGGCAAACCCAAAGCCACCATGTCACCACCTTCGTGACACAGAACTGCAACCAGATCACACTGTTGTCGGGCCTCGAGGACACATGGCAAGCGGTCGCATGATCGCATAGCCAAAAGTAGGGCTATGCAATCATGTGATAGCCTATTATAGGCTGCCACATATCCACCTCTGGGACCATACCACAGAAGCCAAACCCTCCAGAGGATCAGACAGTTGTTGTAAAAGTGCATAGCCCTGACAAAATCTTTGCACTTTAACGACAACCATTGATCTTCTGACATGTCAGGACATGTTGTGCCTTTATAAAAATAGGTCCCACCACCATTGCACTTGCGTACTTACCAAAGAAGACTGCCAGGTAGTTGCACAGGACATGGGACCCACACGGCCACATGGCGAGTGGTCACATGATCGCATGTCAGAAAAGTCTGACATGTGGCCATGCGACAACCAATAGGGAAGAAGCCTTTGAAAATATGGGCCCACCAAATAGAAGCAACGTTGGAACAGATAAGATCAATGGCAGGCACATGATCACATGGGTAAGGAATATTCCATGTGATCACACATCGACCATTGATCTCCTCCCTCTAGCCCCACATGGTCGCACTTGTGTGGTTAAGACAAAGAACAAGGAAAGCCGACAGAAAAGAAGATAGGCAAGGTCAAAAACACACAGTGTTTTTTGTGAAAGATCGAAAACACACAAAGTTTTCAACATGACACAAAGGCAAACAAAGAAGCCAAAAACAACACGGGCTTTTATGCAGGCCAAAAAAGTCAAAAACAACGTGGATTTTTTAAAACACAGTATGTTTTCGACACTGTGGTAGAAATTTAAAATGCTTCCCACGGATCTTAGAATTTGCAAATCTTTCTGGGTTTTGCAAATTAGGAGATGTAGTTTGAACTAGGGCCAGGTGACAACATAAACTACCAGGAGTAGGACATGCATACCATGAAACACTAAAGATTTTCATCGCAAGTCAAGACTGAGATTGCAGGCATGGCAGGACAACAAAAAAAAAAATATTGTAGGGAAAAGGCCAATTACAAAGGATTTTGCAATGATAGAAAATTGACCTAACAGTGGCTCTATCTGGGGATGTATGTCTCCTACAGGCATAGCAATGACTTATAATCACTAGTTAAAGTAGACCATCCCACAAGAAAAAAATGTAGAGACCAAGGAACAAGCAGGGCAAGACCAAGCAACACGACCAGAAACTGATAGACCAGGGCAAAACAGTGCAGGGGAAAGCAACCTATATACAATAATTTACAAGATGTACAACCCTAACTACTGTTCATGGAAAATAGAGTACCTCAAATGAAGTACTACTTCAAGAATTGTCTATGAATTGGCAACTCTTGAATATCACCATTAGAACCCTTGATGATGTAAGAATCTTGGCCCCACTTCTCATGAATCAGATATGGCCCTAACTAGATGGGATCAAATTTACCATGTTTCCCCTTATCCTCCAATCTTGCATTCCAAACTAACACCAAATCACCAGGCTCAAACTTTCTATCAACAGTCTTTTTATCATATAGATTTTTAACCTGCAACTACAATTTGGCATTCCTTGCAATTGATTCTCTTCTAGTTTCATCTAACCTAATGAGGTCCTCAATTCTCAACTGCATCTCATCATCATACAACTGCACAAACTTGTACATCTCCAACAAATTATTCTGAGGCATTCTAGCATGAATTCCATACACCAGGTCAAATGGTGCACAACCAATTGCCTTCTTCACAGTTACCCTATCAGCCCATAAAGCTAATGGCAGCTTTGAATTCCAGGCCCTCTTATTCTTCTCTAGAATTCTCTTTAAGATTTTAATCAAGTTCTTATTAGTAGATTCTGCCTGACCATTTCCTTGCGGATGATAAGGTGCGGAATTAGAAATCTAAATTCCCAAACCTTTGCAAAAGTCCTTATATTCAGTAGACCTGAAGCACATAACATTATCACTCACTATCCTCTTAGGGCACCCAAACCTTGTAACAATATTATTCATCAGAAAGTCAATTACCACCCTGCTAGTTGCATTCCTTGTAGGTACAACTTCTACCCACTTTGTAAAGTAGTCAGTGGCAACTAAGATCCATGAATGTCCTCCACTTGACTTGTTTGGTATATCCCCTATGAAATCAATTCCCCACTACTGGAAAGGAGCCTAAACTTCCATTGGTTTTAATGGTACATTACCTGAAAATTTAAGCTTACCAGAGAACCTTTGACAAGCATCACATCTCCTTACCAACTGTTCTGCATCCTTGAAGACTATGGGCCACCAAAATCCTACTCTCAAGATCTTATGAGTAGTTGTTTTACCCATATAATGTCCACCACAAACTCCCTCATGCATCTCCTTCAACAACACATTAGCCTAATTCTCATCTACACATTTCAATAGTATGCAATCCAAATTTTTTCTATACAACTTACATTTCACAATTACATACTTGATGGCCTGTAACTTCAATGTACTCTTTTGATTATCATTCATACTATCTGGACACCTCATGTTTCTCAAATAGTAAATAATATCCTAATACCAAATACAGTCATCCATATCACATGTATAGTCAATTTCAGAATGATTTACCTAGTTTGCATCAAGATTGGATTGGGCCATCAACTTTTCCAATCCCTTTCCTCTAACCAATTTAGTGATCTAGATCTCAACATTGAATTCCTAGATCCTATTGATCCATTTACATCTTCTTCCAGACACCTCTTGCTGTAAGAAAATGTCTTTGACAGCTGCACTTGGCACAAAAGCAATCACAACTGCTCCCATCAAGTAACATCTAAAAGCCTTGATTGCGTTCACAAGTGCATAAGCCTATTTTTCATTTATGTCATATTTCAACTCTGTAGCCTGCAAAGATTTACTGAAAAATGCAATAGACTACTCAAAACCATCCTTATTCTTTTGTAACAAAATTGCAGCAATAGTGTGAAAGGGTGCAAAAGAAAAGATATGCATTGGGACACTATAATTAGGTGCCTTTAGCACTGATGCAGCTTTGATAGCCTGCTTGATATTCTTGAAAGCCTCATCAAGCTCACCCTCCCAATTGATTACAGATCCCTTCTTCAACATCTTGGAAATAGGTCTAGTAACCTCTGCAAAGTTTGTCACAAACCTCCTTAGAAAATTGACCTGACCAAAGAAAGACTGAATTCCCTTAACATTTTTTGGCCTCTAAATTTTATCAATTGCTGCTAGCCTCTTTGGGTCAATTCTCACTCCTTGCTTCCCAACTAAGTGGCCAAGCAACTTACCCTTTGTGACACCAAAAGCACAGTTCCTTGGGTTTAATGAAATGCCAAATTCCAAGGCCCTCACAAATATTTTCTCTGAATGAGCACAATGGTCTTCTTCCTTCTTGGAATAAGTAGTCAAATTATCCTGATACACAACAAGGAAATCATTAATGAAATCTGAAAAGGCAATGTCCATTGCCCTCTGAAAAGTAGCACCAGCATTTGTGAGACCAAAAGGCATTCTCACATAAACATATGTTCCCCAAGTTGTTGTAAAGGTTGTCTTGAATTGTTCTGATTCCTTAACAATGACCTGATTGTAGCCAGAGAAACCATCCATCATTGACATCAATTCTAATCTAGTTACTCTTTGTAACATAGCCTCCATATTGGGCAAACAATAATTATCTTTCAGTGAGCTGATGTTCAAATTTCTGAAGTCCACACAAAGCCTGATGTCACCATTCTTTTTTCTTATAAGAACAAGATTTGACACCCAAGAAGAATGCCTTATAGGCTTGATAATGCTAGCATCTCTCAAATTCATTAACTCTTCCTGCATCTTGGGTGCCAATGTAGGATTAATAGGCCTTTGCTTTTGCCAAAAAGGTTTAACATCTTCTCTTAATGGAATAACATGTTGAAATAAATCCTTTATAAACCTTTAGGTCATCATACGACCATGCAAAAATATGCCTGAATTTCGTCAATAATTCAACCAGAGGTCCCCTCACCTTTTGAGACATATCTCTACCAATGTACACTTTCTTAGGTGCCTCATGTGATCCAAGATTTATCTCCTCAAGATCAGCATGATCTTCTCCTTTGATATTCTTTTGAACTCTATCTTGGTTGTCAAAAATAGTCTCCAAAACAACAAGCCCCTTTGGCACCTTGTTAGTTCTAAGCTAAATGACCTCATTGCCTAAGACAACCTCCCTTCCTTCTATTGACTCAACCAAGACTGAACAATCAAGTTCCTGACCATGATACTGATCCTTGCAATCCATAAACTTCAAAATATCATTATCATCATCAAAAACTTGCCAATTCTCAATATTGTCTGGTATACTAGGCCTAGCCTGAATTTCAACTTTAGAAATACCAGAGAATGTAACATCATTAGGATTGATTACAATATTGGCCAACAAGTCAGCCATCTTGTTGTTACTCCTATCGCTCCACTCAATATTGAAGGCATCAAACTGCTCAATCAAATCCCACACTGCATTCCTATATTGTTTCAACCTTCTATTCTTGGAAGCATACACTGACCTGACTTGGGACACCACCAACTCAGAATCACCAACAACACTTATGCATTTTATACCATGCTTTTGTGCCAACCTCAGTCCTAACAATAAAGCCTCCTATTCTACTATATTGTTGGTACAAAATAAATTCAATGTGAAAGAGAACTTTTAGGTGTTTCCATCAGGAGAAATAAGCAAAATACTTGCTCCTGCGCCATCTTTGTAGTTTGCACCATCAAAGTACATGACCCACAAATCACCCTCCATAGAGTCAGCACCTACCTCAATAGAAATAGGTGACAAAACAAGCTCATTTTCAAATACATGGATCTCTTCCCTAAAATCATTTACATCAGTATCCAAAAAACATGTAGTTTCATTATCTATGTTTCTCTCAATCATGTGGCATATTCTTGACTCTCGTTCAATCTTGACAAACTGCTCATCAATCTTGAAAGTTGCATAGGACAAATCACACTATAAACTTCCATCCATGCCAGCACTCCATCTTCTAGATAGCAACATCCCATAATGGGGAGGGATATCCACCACTAAAACACTCATTGTTAGCTCTTTCTTTGGATATGCTACCAACCTATATGGCATTGCATTGATAGTCCCAATGACTGGTACCTCCCTCTGATCCATTGCACAACACCTGCCCTACACTGTATCAACTTTAAGGCCCAACCTCTCCATGATTTTGAAGGGCATGATAGTATTAGAGGCACCACTATCAATCATACAAGTTCTTAACTTCATCCCATTCACAAGAACACTTAAGAAGAATGGGTCAATATTTTCAAGGCTGGCATTGATAGAACTGTCCAAATATATTGGAGGAATTTGAGACATAATTCCCTAAGCAGCAACATCCTTCAAAGCTTTATCCTGAGATCCATCACATGAAGTATCATTTTTGTGAGTATTACCAACCCATGCAATAGCCTTATCTTTATGTTCAGGGATCCTCAACAATTTTGACAATGGAACCTTAACTGTAATTTGTGACAACACAAATAACATGTCAACAGGGGTAGAGGTAGGAATCTCAATTTGCACTACCTTAACATCTTTTTGCTTGTCTGACATATTAGGTTTATTGACCACCTTCATTTTTTCAACCTTAGCCATTGTGTTAACTGGCTTCTCAATCTCACAAGAGATCTTTTCAATTCCAACTCCCTTAGGCTCACAATGTTTACCTTTTACATTCTTTAATTTCACCATGTGATCAACCTTTGATTTGTTCTCATTAGGTTCTCTGGAGTTGGTACTCTTTATAAACATTCTTGCAGCTTTCTCATTTGTGTTCCTTGCCACCATGCCTCTAGTTTGCACCTGGGCAATCATTTCTACAATAATCCTCTCCATCTCTTCTCTAGAAGGTCTTCTCAAATTTACTAGCTCGGGAGAAGAGTTCATGTTACATGTTTTTTGATCAATGCACTCACCATCAGAAAAAACCTCTTGATGAAAAAGGGCTTAATTATGTCTCTTCACACTCACATCTACCTCTTCATCAAAATCAAAATCATCTTCATATCCTAGATATGAAGAAGCCATGTTGCAACCAACATCATCTTGTTCTTCTTCTTGTTCTATCTCCTCATTTCTACAATCTTGATTTGCAGCCGTAGATTGTGCAACCACACAATGCTCTATAGAATGAGGGGACTGGCATGCAACACACCATGGTACATTCTCCATGATATTTATTGAAGCTTTATGTAGAGGGTCAGGGACACCTCTGTCATTTTTTCCTCTTGTAGTAGGGATAATAGGCTTGCCATCCTTCCATTGGGTGTTGTAGGGGTAGTTCTGCAGTCTATTTTGCTTACTAAAATTATTGTTGAACTGAGGCCTCTCATTGGTAGGAGGACTAATGTTCCTATTTGCAGGTGCCTTCATATCCTTCAATGCATTGAGCACCCTATCCAACTTATCTTCTTCTTGCCTCCTAGATCCAACACTCTTATCATTTTCTTTTTAATATTTCCTGTCCCCAAACAACTTTGGGTCATCTCTCTTTCCACCCAACTTTCCTGATATTTTCATGTTGTTCTCAATATTGACAACAATCCTAAAAGCATCCATAAGAGTTCTTGGTTCTTTATCCCTCAATAAATATCCCATTTTCCCATCAAATGCATTGAAGTATGTAGTCAGACAGACATTGTCATACAACCGCATGACTTGGAACAACTTATGCATACCCTTTTAAAATCTCATGTTGAATTTAGCTACAGACTCATTCTGATTTTTCCTTATGGTATTGAATTCATTCAACATGAAGCTAGCATTAGGCCTATCACCATACTATTCTTTGAAACATTTCTCAAAAGAGTCCCAAGTATCAATACACCTATCAGGAAGCCTCTTAAACCAATCTCTAGCATCCTCCATTAGAGATTGAACAAACAATTTCATGACAACATCCTCATGCTCTACCTCATAATCATTAAGCATATCAACAAATAACCCTAGATGATCCTCACAACTAATAGCATTATTAGTAGCAAACTTAGGTACCTTATCTCTAATATCATTCGGAAAAGCATTTGGATAGCCAGGAATTACATCAAAACTTATTTGCCTATAGCCTTCTAATTGCACAGGTCTTCTTTGAAAGCTTGAACTAGTGTTAACCCTAGGATCAACATTAGCATCTACATTTACCTATGCATTTGACTGCTGCCTAGGATCTGCACCTATCCTAGTAGATGAAGAAGGAATAGAACTAGTAGCATTACTAAGTGGAAAAGCAGTAGTCATAGATGGCATACCTAGTTCAGTATCAGATGGGCCAAGAGCATTAGCTGAAGAAGCCCACAAAAATTGGATCTTCCTTTTCTTTTCTGCAATGGCAGCGTCAACCTCAGCTTTCTCTAGTTCTCTTACAAGGTGCTCATCTTCTTTTCTCCTTCTCTCCATTTCAATGTCCTTATTTGAATCAGGTGGTGGGATCCATGGTATTGTCACTAGTTTGCTTGCTTGGTCACCCAACATCTTCTGCTTTCCTTTCTCATTAATGATAATAGCAGGTCTGGTAATCCTATGCCCATCCTTATCTTTAGGCAAAGGGACATAGCTTTGAAATTGTCTAACCACAGGTCCTTCATTTTCAAATTCATGATCCTAAAGCAAGCACTCTTGCTCACTCCTCAAGGCATCAAGATCACCAAAAACATCATGCTGCAATGTTTTAGGAGAAAAAGCAAGCATTTTTTTTCTCTCCTTCATTTCATTTATTTTTCTCAGAAGAGACTACCTCTCTATCAAAGCATTTACCTTTTCAGCCTCTCTCTCTTCTTGTAATCTTTTATGTATGGCATCCTGCTCTGCCAACTGCAACCTCAATGCATTCAAGTCATCAAGATCTACCATAATGTTGTCAGAACTAGATGACATATCCACATCAAGAAGATTTTGATATGGGAAATGGACCTACCTATGTCTCATGGGTTCTCCTCTGAATTGATCTTCATCAAGATCCAAGTCAATCTCTAAACCCACATCTCTATTTTCTTCATTTTGACCTACAAGCAATGGACATTTATCTTGAAATGCAGCCTTAGGGGTATCATGAAATCTCTCTTCAGAGTGACCACCTTCTGATCTAGAAACTCTAATCTATGAACCATCCTCACTTAACGATACATGTGGTCTTCTGGCTCTTGCATTTCTCTATTCTCTCATGGGAGCACTGGTAGACTCACCATTCCTTCTAATCTAGCTCTTGTTTTCCTATCTAGGTAATTGCTCCAAAGTGAACCCTGAATTCTTTCTAACATATGACCTAGTATTTCTTCTCTTATCCATGCTTTTCAATATGTTGCATTGGTTCAAACCTTTGAGCTACCACCCACCTAGATGGGAAATCTTCAAAATACTCAGGAAAACAAGAACAGAATATAACCTTTCTCTTTAGATTCTCCCCAGTAGAATCACTGACTCTTAACAAATGCATATCTTTTAGTTGTCCCTAGTAGAGTTTCCATTTTGTTGGTTGTAGATTATTCCCTTTGACCTTAAACTTGAAGATTTACACTTTGATTGATAATATAAAAATCCTGACTCTATCACCACTCCAAAGTCCACAAGAAAGGGGACCAACTAACAAGGATCAAAAGATCCTTCTTCACTTTGAGCTTCAATGCTCAGGTGGGTGTACCCTTGACTCACTTCTTCAAAGGAGTCTTAAAATGATGTATACTATACTCACACAAGTCTAAAAGGTTTATCAAATGAATGTTTGTGTTTGTGTGGTTGTTAACCATGACTTCAAGAGAAAAGACTAGTGCCTTATCCCAAGGCTCAGAGTCACCCAACTATATACCTCAACTAAATATCTTAAATCAAACACAATGGAAACCAGAGTAAGTGCTTTGCCTATTGCCCCTTTCCCTTAAGCACAAGGACATCAAATTCTATACCTGGCTGTAAACTCACTGAATCCACCTAAAAGGCTTTAATCCTAACTTTGTTAGAAACTTAGAGATGAATTCAAAATACTCTTTGTTTACCATACATTAACACACTTTTTGATATTAACATATATGAGCTCAGAGACAAGCAAGAAGACATACACAACATGCAAGATTAGGATTCAATGGTGTTTTTATTAACAAATCCAGAATCAACATACAATTAGAATAACACCAAAACCACAGAAAATCACAAAACTAGACCTCTATCAGTATAATATAGTCAACAACCTGGGACCAAAAGCAATAAGATTTTGGAACCCTTGCAAAGTCAAAAATTCTCTAACTTATACCACTAGCTGCCTTGGGATCCTCAAGATTGAATGCAACAAGCTTCAGACAGCTAGGGCTAAGGTCTCAACCACCCGACATGCAAAAATTTACAATAGAATTTATTACAAAGGTGGGAAACCAAGCAGTCCAGAGAAAGAAAATCTCAAACAGATCTGCAATCATGAAAATTTGTGAGCCAGGATAGAGAACTAGGAGCTGCCATGAAAATCAGTCAAATCGGCCACCTGCAAACACCTCTCGAGCCAAGAGTGTAATCATTCCTCACGGTACAAATCCCCTTTACAAACAACCGCCGGGCACCCTAGACCACACTACAAATCACTTCTCACCAAATAGGGTGTAATCTGGCATTCAATTCCATAAAAATATGGTACCCTCTATCACTGAAAAAACAAACTTCAAACTGCAATGGCTAGATGCATTTCGCGGGCTCTATCTCTAGCCTTTTGCCCTAGTCACACAACCGCGCAGTCATAGCTCACTGCTACAGGAAATGGGCTCGAAATTTGCATGGTCACATGATTGCATAGCCCAGAAGTGGGCTATGCAAACATGCGACTAACTATTAGCATTCACCACTGAACACAGCCCCACTCTGCCAAGTCACCATAAATACGAACCCCACATATTTGGCAAACTGGTGACCAAAGAACTTCCGCCAGTTCACTGAATACTTCCTGCCTCTGCAAAAGAATCTAGTGATCCCATGACTGCCATTCACCAACTCACCAAATGAAATGGGGAATACCAAACCATCTCACGAATACATGACAAGACAACACTTTATCAGCACTGCCAACTCTTTTTGTCCAGACCACCACAGCAACTACCGAGATACCCAAGCCTGGGCCCACATTCCAAATCCACCACCTGCCAGCATGGTCCAACCAGAAACTACCACAATAGCACCCTCCACTGAGCCCTCCAAATAGCTACAGATGGGCCCATAAGGACATGTGGCACCTTGTTGCATGATCGCATAGCCGAGAGAAAGGCTATGCGATCATGCGATGGCCAACACAAAGCTGCCACATCACTGCCTCCATGACATGAAACTGCAACCAGATCACACTGTTGTCGGGCCCCAAGGACACGTGGCAAGCGGTCGCATGATCGCATAGCCAAAAGCAAGGCTATGTGATCATGCAACAGCCTATTATAGGCTGCCACATGTCCACCTCTGGGACCATACCACAAAAGCCAAACCCTCCAGAGGATTGGATAGTTGTCATAAAAGCACATAGCCCTAACAAAACCTTTGCGCTTTAATGACAATTGTTGATCTTCTAACACGTCAGGACCCGCTGTGCCTTTGGAAAAATAGGTCCCACCACCATCGCACTTGTGCACTTAGCAAAGAAGACCGCTAGGTAGTTGCACAAGACACGAGACCCACATGGCCACATGGCAAGCAGTCGCATGATCGCATGTCAAAAAATTTTGACATGCAGCCATGCGACAGCCAATAGGGAAGAAGCCTTTGAAAATCTAGGCCCACCAAACGGAAGCAACGTTGGAACAGATAAGATCAATGGCAGGTGCATGATCACATGGGTAAGGAATATTCTATGTGATCACATGCTGACCATTGATCTCCTCCCTCTGGCCCCACATGGTTGCACTTGCGTGGTTAAGACAAAGAACAAGGAAAGCCAATAGAAAAGAAGACAGGAAAGGTCAAAAACACATAGTGTTTTATATGAAAGATCGAAAACACCCAAAGTTTTCAACATGAAACAAAGGCAAACAAAGAAGACAAAAAAAACATGGGCTTTTATGCTGGCCAAAAAGGTTGAAAACAATGTGGATTTTCAAAAACACAATATGTTTTCGACACTGTGGCAGAAATTTAAAATGCTTCCCGCGGACCTTAGAATTTGCAAATCTTTCTGGGTTTTGTGGATTAGGAGATGCAGTTTGAACCAGGGCTAGGTGACAACATAAAATACTAGGGGTAGGACATGCATACCATGAAACACTAAATATTTTTATCACAAGTCAAGACTGAGATTGCAGGCAAGACAGGACAGCAAAACGAAAACATTACAGGGAAAAGGCCAATTACAAAGGATTTTGCAATGATAGAAAATTGACCTAACAAAGTTAACTATCTAGAGATGGGTGCATAAAGCATATTGAAGCTTCTCCATCTTCTTTAGATCTATTCTCAGATCTTGATCATAGGTTATTATTGTGGCATCAATCTCCTTTATGTTCCGATTGAGAATGTCTAGTGAGGGTGCAAGAGCATTCCTTAACTGAGTCTATCTAGACTTTATTTTTTCCATTTCTTTCTCTGCCTTCTCAATTTTGTCCAACTGACCTTGATAGACATTGTTGTACATATTCACATCAGTGGATGAGTCTTTCACTAAATTCTTTATCTACTCAATCATAGCTTCTGCTTCTTGTATTATTTTAAGATGGGCATCAGTAAGCTTATCCTGATCCATGCAGTGTACCATGAATTTCTTTCCTTGATTAGAAAATTCTTTTAAGGATGCTTGTCCTATCTTGAGTGAATTCAGATCTAGTGCAAAGTTTCTCATCAACTCATTCAATCTCTTCTTCAGGTACTTCTCTTCTACAACTTTGGATGTAGATTCTTCAAGGCTTGAAAAGTTACTTTTGAACTATGAGATAACTATGCTCACATCATCAACCGAGTGTACCTTATTCACTTTCATGTCTGTAGGCAACAAACTGTTTAGTATGTTCATTGATTCCATAAGGAGAGGATTTCTCATTACTTGTTTCTCCTTTTCCTTCTCCATAGCTAAGATATTGAACTTAATCAGGTCTTCTTCTCTCCATGAGTCCAAACTAGATGTGTCAGGTGTGAAACTTGACAACAATGTTGAGGAGGGAGTGATGGGAGTGCTATCCATCACTTCTATTTTTACCTTGGTTAGTTCAACAAAAGTTTCATCTTTCTCTTGTTCTTTTTCTTCCTCTTCCATTTTCTCTTCTTCTTTCTCATCTGATATGTTTTCAATTAATACCTCTTCTTGATGAGTGGGAGGTGTGATGCTACATAAGATCTCAGCTTCTTGTGTACTCACAAAATCTTCCTCAAACTTATCTAAGTCTATGTTAGTGGCCACCATGGCTATCTCCACATTATCAATGATAATGGTGCTATCCTTGAGTGATTCTAATTTGGGCACAGACTTGTCTACCTCTGATTGTACTTCCACTATAGGTGTTGAATCTTGAGGACCTGTAGAATGTACCTTGATAGTCTCTACTGTTGTATCTTGCTTACTAGGTACTTGAGAGATGGGTATAGACATAGGTTTCATGTGATGTTCTAAGAATACCTTCTCAAAGGCCTTCTCTATTTCCTTAGAGATCAACTCATAGTCTTTGTTCATGAGGTGTAGTGTTCTCATTTTTTACCTTAAGTGCAGCTTCACCAAATTCAACAATAGTGTTTTTTCTTCAACAGAATATACTGGAAGAGTGGAATCAAGAATTTTTTTCCTTATTCTGAAGTCTTCTTCAGTGGCTTGTCTCTTCAAGGTATCCATTATCTCCCATAATTTATCTAGAATTGTTGTTTTCAATTCAAGAATTGTCTTCTTGAACTTTATCATATGTTGAATAATCATATCATGTATTTCTAATTTGTCAATCTCACTATATGATTCATAAAACTTCCCTACTTGATCAATTCTTCCCTCATCAGCAATTCTTGTGCTCAATACTTTGAGGCTTGGTCTGAATCCTACCATAGGAGGTGCTTGAATGTTTTTCTTACTCCTTGTATCTCACAAGGATGGATGACTAGTGTTGGTTTCTTTTTTCCTTTTGACTACTGGCTTATACTCCGGAGGAGCATTAGAATCACTGGTTTCTTTGGGCATGTTAGGCCATTTTTTTGTCATAGCAAAAATCCTGTGAAAATGGCCTCTTCCCTAAAAATGTTTTTGTAAAGTGTCCCGCCCTGTGTTCTTCATTGTATCACCTTTCTCTAGTCCAAAGTGCATGTGCTAAATTGCAAAATCTAGAAAGTTATTCAAATTCTAAGGTCTGCAGGAAATAATTTCAAAATCTGCCATAGTGTCGAAAACCCATAGTGTTTTTGAAAATCCATGATGTTTTCAATCTGTGTGAAAAACCTCATTGTTTTTGACCTTGTTCCTTCTAGCTTTTGTGCGCTTATCTTTTGGCGTCAGAAACCTTGTGTGTTTTCGACCTCATAGTTTCCTCCTCGCTGGCGTTCCCTAATTGCGCAAGTGCAATGGATGGTGGGCCCAGGTCTTCAAAGGGTTTCAAATGATTGGTTGTCACATCATCAAATGTCAAGAATTTTTGACATGCAACCAGATGACACATGTCCCAGCGGGCCCGTCGGCTAGGGTCTGATAGATGTTTAATGGGAAACAAAGATCAGTGGTTGTCGCTATACCATGAGGAAAAGATGCAAGCCCTTTAGTCTCTATGCTTTAACGAGAGCCGTTGATGTGGTAGGAAGGTGGGTACACATGGTGGGCCTAGGTTTTCAAGAGGCTTTTGATCTACGATAGGCATGTGATCGTAAAGAATATTCTCATCCCTTGCGATCATGTGACCGCCGTTCGATCTTGGGCTTGCGGGCGGTGGGTCCTATGTCAGGTGACTCGGCGGTTGTAGTGAATGGCATGATGACATGTGGCATCGGGCAGGCCCAGGTGGGGCCTGAGGTTTGGTGGAGTGGATAAAGATCTGGCACTGCCAACAAAATCCAATGTGTTTGCACGTTTGCACATAAAAAAAGGTGATTCACTAGTTTGTTTGGTGATTTAGTGAACGGTAGTCGGGAAGTCGCTAAATTATTTAGCAAAGCAGCGAAGTGTTTCATGAAATTGTGAAGGCTCTTTGTCACCAATTCGCTAAGTTTGACTAGGACCACTTTTAAGGAAAGTCATAAAGCCCGTGAAGGGAAATTGATCGGACGGCTGCGTTTTAAAGTTGGTAAAGTTTTAAATTTTGGTCATCATTTTTTTTGTAGCCGCCAAAGAAGTAACCGTTGAGATTCAATTTTGAATTTCTGAGAGTTTCCAGCGACAGAGGGTACCATTTTTATGGAATTCAATGTAGAAACGACCCTCTTTAGTGAGAAGTGATTGGTTTTCCATTTACAGTGTGGTCCAAGATATCTAGTGCTCATTTGCAGAGCATGTACATTGCAATTGTGGCTCAAGGCATGTTGTAGGGCATCCTTTTGAGCCTGGCTTTATGATCCTTTGTACTTGTAGAGAAGACTTTCATAATTAAGGATCAGTTCATGATTTCCTCTTTCTTGGATTGGATGTGTTTCCCGCCCTTGAATTAAATTCATGATTGTTTCTAGCAGGTTGGGTGGTTGAAACCCTAACCCTAGTCATCCATAGCTTGTTGCAAATTTCTAAGATGACTAGGGGTGTATAAGTTGCAGACTTTTTGAGTTTTCAGGGGTTCCAATTCTTTTGGTTTTGGTCCCAAATTGTTGATAGTGAAAATTTGAACAAGGAGAGCCTGGATTTAGGGTTTGTTTCCTTTGTGCATTTTGTCATTTGGTAATGTATTGATTCTGTAAGTCTTAGTGAGAATATTTGGGATTCCAATCTCATATTGGTGTATGTCTTTTTGTTTTGCTCTTGAGCTCATATATGTTGATTGCACAAAGTGGGTTAGCATATGGTAAACAAAGAGTATTTTGGGGTTATCTTTGAGTTCCTAACAAAGTTAGGATTAAAGTCTTTAAGGTAAGTTCAGTGAGTTCATGGCAAGATAAAGATTTGATGTTCTGATATGTGAGCGAGGGGAGTAATAGGCAAAGCACTTACTCTGAGTCTATATATGTTTGAGTTAAGGTTTTAGGGTGATATAGGTTGTTAAGTGACTCTCTACCCTAGGATAAGGCACTGATCCATTCTCTAGAAGTAGTCCATCATTAGTAATCACACACACACAATTAAATGATAAACCTTTCAATTAGATAGTAAAGGGTATAGTTATATATTGTTTAGAGACTCCTTTGAAGAAGTGAGTCAACGGTACACCCGCCTGAGCATTGAGGCTCAAAGTGTAGGAGGATCTCCTTGATCCTTGTTAATTGTCCCTCTTCCTTGTAGACTTTGGAGTGGCGATAGAGTCAAAGTTTCATTATAGTTATCCATCAAAGTATCAATCTACAAGTTTTGAAGATCAAAGGGAACAACCAACAAGATGATGACTCTATTGGGGAGAATGATTATGAAGATATGCATATGTTAGGTCTTTGGTAGCAGTCATATTGAAGTATTCAAAATCTTATTGACTAAATAGACCTACCCATCCAAGCCACCAACAAGATGGTGACTCTGCTGGGGAGTGTTTAGAATAGAGTCAGAAATAAAAATCAAGCATTTGCAAAATTTTCTCACCTAGTTGTGAGTGGCGGCTCTGATTTGTCTCTGTTTGATCAGTGCATCTTCTGATAAATAGTGCACGTTATCCTGGTGAGTTTTGGTTGGTTGGAAAAGATACACAAATCAGTGAAATACTTTCCTCTTCAAGGAGGTGGTGACTCTACATTGAAAAGAACTTGATGGAGCTACATGGTGAGCTCTAGATCTGCCTTGCTTTCTAGTCAACAAGTTTCAAGCTACAAATTTCCAGGTATTCTCTTATTGAAAATGTTTCCCTATCAAGTGTGTAGCACTGCTATAAAGGGATAAGTGGTGGGTAGTTCCTCATGGAGGAATATAGCCCCTTTTGTTTTGATGGCATTGAAGGTGCCCCTAATCAGTTCTCTGCTGAGGATGGGAAGTGCTTGCCAAGATTCATGGCTGGTGGATCTATTTCTGCAAGCCAGCATGTTGATGTTGTCATGGGTATTTTTGGAGGTATGGATGTTTAACATGAAGATATTGCCATGAGGTTATTTGTGCACACATTTTCTGATGGTGCAAAGAAGTGGTTCTTGTCTTTGCCCTCATGTTCAATCCCTTTTTGGGATGTGTTGAGAGCTAAGTTTGTTGAGCATTTTGATAAAGTTACTGCTCTCAAGAAGAAATTAGCAAGGTTGAAAATGGTGAACTAGCAGTTAGCAGAGGACATAAGATTGCTAAGATTGGTGGCTCCTGATGATGTTCATGAGGAGGCCAGTGTTTTTGATGTTGATTCTCACTATGCAGAGAGTGTTGACTATGAAGTTGATTCTGAGATTAGTGCATATGAGGATGTTGAAGATGAATCTGAGGATGGCAATATTTCCTTTTTGTCTATAAATTTTTCTTCTTGTCAACATGAGAAGGCAATCTTCTTGTCTCGGTTTGATGATGTTTTGTGTGAAGGGTAGAATATTGGTTATGATGCAGATGATGATTCCTACATAGATTATTTCACACAAGATGATCTAAGGCTAGAAATGTGTATCCTTGTTCCTCACAAGGATGATATTTGCAGCACTAGGGGTGAGGCTGAGGAAAATGATATCAAGGCCCAAAGTCCATTGAGCAGTAAAGAGATTTCAGCACTCTTGGCTGATGAATTCCAAAGGTATGCACCTTGTTTGGACTTTAATTTGCAGCTCCCCTATGATATATTCTTTGACACTGATAATGAGGCTAGTGTTCAAAGTGATCTTGATGACCCATGTATACAGAATTTCCCCTCTAGTAGTGACTCTACAGAAGAAGAGGTTGAAGACCATGACAGTGTGTTTTTCTGTTATGAGGATTATTGTGATGAGCAAGTTTTTTGTTCCTTCTTCTACCAGATATGATAGTGAAGAAGACCTTCACTTGGTTCATGATGTAGTCAATGAGGACATCATGGAGGAACCAAGCTGCTTAGTGGCTAAAGCAATGCATAAAGATAAATCAGAGGGTTCAAGTCCTTTTCAGCCAAGTAACTCTGATGTAATGCATGATGCTCAGTATGTTTTATTTTTGGATGTATTACAAGGTGAGTTTTTTATTTTTTCCAGTTAGCAGGAAGAAGTAGATGATGTTCCCTACTTCTTCGAGTTTGAATATGAATATGGTGGTTGTGACTAGAAAGACATGGGCAGCTATCATTATAGTTTCATTTTTCAGCCCATGGTTATTCACATACATTTGCAGCAGGATGATTATAAAATTTTCAGGTGGTGGGTCATGTATGTGGATGAGAATCATATTTTTGATTCAGGAGGGTCACTGGTTTTCTTTTGGGGCCTTAAGCCTGGTTGTAAATACTTATAAACTCTGTAAATATCTTTCCCTTTCCTGTTGCATGCTTTTCCTTCTTATTCCCTACATTTTTTGAGTTCCCTATTTTTGTCGAGTGGTTGGTTTGCTCTCCCAGTGATTCTAAATTCTTGTCATGCCTGCAAGAGCCATGCATCCCCAACTAGAGCCACTGTTAGGCCATTTTTCTATCATAGCAAAAATCTTGTGAAAATGGCCTCTTCCCTACAAATGTTTTTGTAAAGTGTCTTGCCCTATGTTCTTCATTGTATCACCTTGCTCTAGTCCAAAGTGCATGTGCTGAATTGCAAAATCCAAAAAGTTATTCAAATTCTAAGGTCTACAGGAAACAATTTCAAAATCTGCCACAGTGTCGAAAACGCACAATGTTTTTGAAAATCCATGATGTTTTTGGTCTCTATGAAAACCCTCATTGTTTTGACCTTGTGCCTTCCAGATTTTGTGCGCTTATCTTATGGCATCAAAAACCTTGTGTGTTTTCAACCTCACAGTTTCCTATTTGCTAGTGTTCCCTAACTGCACAAGTGCAATGGATGGTGGGCCCGGGCCTTCAAAGGGTTTAAAATGATTGGTTGTCACATGATCACATGTTAGGAATTTCTAACATGTGACCATGTGACCAGATGACACATGTCCCAGTGGGCCCATCTGCTAGGGTCTGATAGATGTTTAACGGGTGACAAAGATCGGTGGTTGTCACTATACCATGAGGAAAAGATGCAAGCCTTTTAGTCTCCGTGCTTTAACGAGAGCCTTTAATGTAGTAGGAAGGTGGGTACATGTGGTGGGCCTGGGTTTTCAAGAGGCTTTTGATCTATGATGGGCATGTGATCGTAAAGAATATTCTCATCCCTTGCGATCATGCGACCGTCGTTCGATCTTGGGCTTGCAGGCGGTGGGTCCTATGTCAGGTGACTCGGCAGTTGCAGTGAATGGTGTGATGACATGTGGCATCGGGCAGGCCCAAATGGGGTTTGAGGTTTGGTGGAGTGGATAAAGATCTGGTGGTGCCGACAAAATCTAATGTGTTCACACGTTCACGCATAAAAAAGGTGATTCGCTCATTTGTTTGGTGATTTGGCGAATGGTAGTTAGGAAGTCGCTAAATTATTTAGCAAAGGATTGAAGTGTTTCATGAATTGTTGAAGGCTCTTTGTCTCCAATTTTCTAAGTTTGACTGGGACCACTTTTAAGGAAAGTCATAAAGCCTGCGAAGGGAAATTGATCAGATGGCTGCGTTTTAAAGTTGGTAAAGTTTTAAATTTTGGCCATCATTTCTCTCCAGGCACCAAAGAAGTAACCATTGAGATTCAATTTTGAATTTTTGAGAGTTTCCAGTGACAGAGGGTATGATTTTTATGGAATTCAGTGCAAAAATGACCCCATTTGGTGAGAAGCGATTGGTTTGCCATTTACAGTGTGGTCTCAGATGTCTAGTGCTCATTTGTAGAGCATGTACATTGCAGTTGTGGCTCAAGGCATGTTGCAAGGTGTCCTTTTGAGCCTGGCTTTGTGATCCTTTGTACTTGCAAAGAAGACTTTCATAATTAAGGATCAGTTCAGGATTTCCTCTTTCTTAGATTGAATGTGTTTCCCACCCCTGAATTAAATTCATGATTGTTTCTAGCAGGTTAGGTGGTTGAAACCCTAACCCTAGTCATCTGTAGCTTGTTGCAAATTTCCAAGATGACTAGTGGGGTATAAGTTGTAGACTTTTTGAGTTTGCAGGGGTTCCAATTATTTTGGTTTTGGTCCCAGATTGTTGATAGTGAAAATTTGAA
This sequence comes from Chamaecyparis obtusa, assembly GCA_027943335.1. Classification (NCBI taxonomy): domain Eukaryota; kingdom Viridiplantae; phylum Streptophyta; class Pinopsida; order Cupressales; family Cupressaceae; genus Chamaecyparis; species Chamaecyparis obtusa. The sequence continues at coordinate 378,849 of BSBK01000014.1, read as the reverse complement.
CAAGGAGAGCCTAGATTTAGGGTTTGTTTCCTTTGTGCATTTTGTCATTTGGTAATGTATTGATTCTGCAAATCTTAGTGAGAATATTTTGGATTCCAATCTCATATTGGTGTATGTCTTTTTGTTTTTCTCTTGAGCTCATATATGTTGATTGCACAAAGTGGGTTAGCATATGGTAAACAAAGAGTATTTTGGGGTTATCTTTGAGTTCCTAACAAAGTTAGGATTAAAGTCTTTGAGATAATGTCAGTGAGTTCATGGCAAGATAAGGATTTGATGTCCTGATATGTGAGTGAGGGGAGTAATAGGCAAAGAACTTACTCTAAGTCTATATATGTTTGAGTTAAGGTTTTAGGGTGATATAGGTTGTTAAGTGACTCTCTACCTTGGGATAAGGCACTGATCCATTCTCTGGAAGCAGTCCATCATCAGCAATCACACACACACACAATTAAATGATAAACCTTTCAATCAGATAGTAAAGGGTATAGTTATATATTGTTTAGAGACTCCTTTGAAGAAGTGATTCAAGGGTACACCCACCTAAGCATTGAGGCTCAAAGTGTAGGAGGAGCTCCTTGATCCTTGTTAATTGTCCCTCTTCCTTGTAGACTTTGGAGTGGCAATAGAGTCAAAGTTTCATTATAGCTATCCATCAAAGTATAAATCTACAAGTTTTGAAGATCAAAGGGAACAACCAACAGGGTGCAGAAGGAGTGTTATCAGTTATATCCTTCTAACTATGATCTTTTCCAATTTTTATCTTCTTCATCTTAGGATCTTCTTGTTCTTCTTCTATTGCTGCGCTTTTCATTTCTAAAGCAATCTTCTCTTCCCTTGCCTTGTCAAGGTCTGCTTGAGATACAATGTGTATTCTCAAGATCTCTTATGTGACTTTAGCAACCTTTGTTTGTGTTGCTATGTTGTTTATCTTTGCATCTACTTCTATGTTTTTCTCTTTATATGCTCCCCATCTAGGTTCATTAGGATCTTTGTGGGCTGATAGTAATACCTATGCATAGGCTTCAAGGACATGGTCCTCTACCTCATAACCAAGTGGATGTATCTATCTCCACCATAAAACAAATTGTATCCTTGTACTTTTCCACAATGCTCTCTAGAATCTTGTACCTCATTTGCATCTTGACCCTGAAGGTCTTCATTTCCAATGTCACATAATCTCTTAATGTTCTCTCTATGGGTGCTTTGTTGGATATATGTGGCATGGTTGGAATAGTCTTGTCCAAATACAAATCTGATACTCTCCCAACTATATGAAGGTACATGTAAATGATCAATGAACCAAACCTGGATATCTTTGTCTTGTCATGCTTGATGGCCTTGATGTTATCAATCAACTATGCACACAAGATTTCACACAAGTTGAATTCCCCATCTTCCTTCACAAGTCTGATGGCTACTAGAATAGTGCTCGTAGACACACTATTCACCCTACTAGTGTGATGAAACCTATACCCCAGTATCATTGACATCAGTTTGATGTCTTCTTGCTCAATAGGCTCAATTGTCATGTTGCCCCTATCACTCCTTGACTTACATGTTTGCTCAAACATCTTTCTGACATCCTTTCCCACAAGAAGGACAACACCTATCCTAGAAAGGCCTGTCATCTCATGAATCAAGTCATTGGTGATTCTAACTAGTACATCACCAATCCAAAACAAATCATCATGAATTCTACTCAATAAAATCTTTATCCATTTTGTTTCATAGAATTCATATGTCGTAGCATACTCAACAATTGGATGATCATTCCATTTAGTATATTCATCCATGAATGTTTTTTTGGGTTTTAACATGGTCTCCATGTGCACTCTTAGCCTATCCAATCCAACTAGCTCCTTCTTATAGTAGATATATGCCCTAATGTCTTCCACATGCATGATGCACATAGATGTGTAGGAGAAATCTCCCTCTAAATCATATAGGGTTGATTTAAATGGATGTTTCTTGAAAACATATCTCTTCTTCTCAGCAACATCATAAACAATGGGAGTGGCCATGACTTACTTGTAAATGCTTTCTAACTAAACTTCAAGATGATCTGAAGGCTTCCGTATTGGTGCAATGAGCTAGGGTTTCTACAACCAACCAAATGCATTGTAAACACTAATAGATCAATCTCCAAGTCTTCACAACAACTTCTAAGGCTCTTTCTACTCTCCTATTTCTTTGAATTTGAATGCAATGAGAAATCAAATAACTTTTATGTACTTAAAAGTGAAAATTCCACCATTAATGCAAGTCACATAAACCAGGTTGTCACTTCAAAATTTCCAACTTGAGTTCTATTCACAATCAACATGTGCACTCTTGCACATAGGTACCTTTATACTCCAAAATCTTAAGTCCAAAGGTGCATACTCTGAGGATGAGTATACCAGCCACGTAGGGGTCTAGAGCTAAATTAGCTCCCCCTATGACCCTGAGGGCCATTCATCCAGATGTAGAGGGTGCATCCACTGCGGATGCATCCAATACATTCTCATCAATCTTGTCCTTCTTTTTCTCTGACCAAATCATGCTTGCATCATCTGAGGCTTTAACAAAATTTACTTCTCCTATGGGATCCAAAACTAATTCTTTATCCTTTTTAGGGCTTCCCTGACCTTGCATCCTTGATCTAAAGAACCTTGAGATATGTCCAGCCTTGTTACAAGAATGACAAATGACTGGAGGTCTTATATTCCTTGGTGTATTGACATGAGTCACCATTCTACATTTTTTTCCTATGTGACCATTATAGTTACATATCTGGCATGTAACATTCTGAGAACTTCTTACATTTGTCTGATTCTGATTTCTCTGATCTTGTTGAATCCTATTCTTTTTGCTAGTCTTGCAATTCATAGCTCTATGACCAAAATTTTTGCATGAAAAATAGTATCCATTAAAAGGTCTTACCTCTGTACAATTCTTTGCAATGTGTCCATGCTTGTTACATGCAAAAAAAGTGTGTTCTACTTGCTTGCGCTCATTCTTAGGTGGTCCACCATTATCTATGGTTTGATCTTCAGTCTTTTTAGCATCAGTAGAGTCCTTTTGTGAATCCTTTCTTTCTCACATATTGTCAATCTGATTTTGTGCTTCATTGTATCCAATATAGGTAGTGTCTCCTTTGGCTCTCCTTGCATACAACTGAGATTCTATCAAATTAGAACTGGTGTGTAATTTGTCAATATGATTATTTTCTTCTTTCAATTCAGACTCCAAGCTTTCTTTGCTATTCCTTAGCTCCAAGATTTTCATGTTTGCTTGCCTTAGTTCTTCATTTAGCTAAAGGTTCTCTTTGATCTGTTCATTATAGACTTCCTGATTATTAGTTAGCTTATCATCAAACTCTTCAAGTTGTTCTTTTAAGGATTTGTTTTCTTCATTGAGCTTCTTGAACATTGTCCCTAGATCACTGGTAGAGCATTATTTCAAATCTTTCTTTAGCTTTTTGATGACTAATTGAGCATCATTGAGTTTATCCTTTAGTTCTTCAGATTCTCTTTTTGACTTGTCCAGATCTTCAAGAGTAGCTTTAAGATTTCTTTTTAGATGTTCCATTTCTGATTTGTCCATGATCTCCTCAAGTGGTTAAACTTCTTTTTCGAGGACCAAGGCTCTGATACCAATTGTTAGGAATGTGAACATTGAGAGGGGGGGGTGAATCAGTTTTCACTAAATTTTAACTTTTCACTTTAATCTTTATGCAGAACTTAAATGCTTAAGTATTGAAATAAATATTCACATAAACATGAAACATGAAATCAACACATGACACCAATATGATTATGGGGAAACTCAAATAGGTTAAAACTCTGGTGGGAATTGACACCCACTAATATTATGCACTAGTTTTTTGTGATCCTTGCTAGAAGCTCCTTTACCCTATTAGGAGTAGCTTTACAATGCTTTAAGTACAATAGAACTTGTTAAGGGTCAGACCCTATTAGGAGTCTTTTACAATCATCCTTGTTAGGGGAGAGGACACACTATCCAAGAGCTCACTGCTCAAGTGGTGAAGGCTACAACCTTTTGATCTTAGATACACACTATATCTATGGGATGAACTATCACTATGACACTACTTGTCAAATCAGTTCTTTTGATATGTTGATGCTTTGACCTCTAGCAAAGCTCTCATACATCTTCTTGTGTCTTCGCACACTTCTGCACTTCTTATTATATCTCTATCTCAACTTCCATATAGAATACAATGGGAACACCTTATATTTATACGCTCATACAAAATACACAATTAGGTCAGCCCTATAACTAATTATAAAAAACACTTCCAAATGAATTGGCTTAAGCGTGCTTACAATTATACATATAAACATGTCAAAAACCTAAATACAATGGGCACATAGCCTTTACGATATTACATTACAATCAAAAACCAAAATACTAACTATTGGCTCCATGCTCTATTCTCTACTGGTACACACTAGCTATGCAACTTCAACTGACTGTAACTTTCTCATCCTTGCACATTTGATCATGCGCTCATATACTAAGAAAGAATATAGTCTAACCAAATTAAATTCTAGGGCACATACCATAATTCATCCGTACATAGGTGTGCTGATGCTCTGAGCTGTAGGAACTCTGTACATTGTCTAGTCTTCAACACTTAACCAAATTTTGATCTTTACATCAAGTGTGCTGACTCCAAACTGCTATATGACTTTCTTTCCATAATGACAACACTATATCTAGTCATATACTTTAGTATAGACAACTTGACAATAAGGGTCTCCTTGACTCTCTCAAGGAGGATATAATTGGTCTACATCCAGAATTTGACAATAGCATTTATCATTTTCTTTAACTTATCCAAAAGATCCTTGTCATCCCCATAAGCACTTTCACTTCTCCCATCAACAGTCTTCTTACCTCCCTTAGTCAAAAGTATAGGAACATTATCCACCCTTTCCTCCAACTCATCATTCCTTAATTTAATTTCATTGATCTCAAAATAGGCCCAAGTAGCCATTTGGAAGTCAAGGTTAGACCAAGCTCTAGTAGAATGATGAAATCCCCTCACCTCTTCCTGATTATCTAGCTCTATCTTATCATGATCCACTTCAATCTTCTCACCTTCTTCAAAAACCTCGTTTACCATAAGCATAGTGTCCAGATTAACAAAAATCATAGGGGAGGATGGATTACCCATCTAGGAAGAATCCTCATAATCAACAAGGACATGAGTATTCTGATTGATAATTTACACCCCCATCTCATCTGCGCAAGGGGAGAAACATTTTCATCCTTTCTATCATTACCCTTATGACTATTGTTGGTGTAATTAATTATTCCTAATTGCACTTTACTTAATCTTACTTAGGTTAATGCATTGCATAGTAAGTTGTGATTGAGACACCTAGGAGTGTGCACATCTATTAAGCACATGGTGTAGGAGAGATTTCACTTTAGGTGTGATAGTTGTCATCACATACCTCGTTGTGTGTGAGATCCACCTTTTGTGCTTTTATCACATTATCATCCTAATCCAATGCACATACTTTATTGCATATTCGAGGATGATCCACATTTGGTGGACATGTGATTACACCTAATATAGGTGATAGCTTATCAGCTCCTTCTCATTCTCTCATATCACCTTTCCTATATAAGGAGGCCTATTATGTAATCATTTCACTCATTGAGCATTGATAAATTCATTGGATCTATTCAATCCATCCTTGCATTCATATTTTCTCTCTTGTGCTTTTCTTCAACCTCTAGATCCTTGGTTCAATATTTTCTATTTGCAAATTCTTACATGGTATCAGAGCCATTGGAGTGTTTAGATCAACTAATTTGAAGAGATCTTGATGCAAGCTTTAAAGGTCTAAATCTCAGATCTGGCAGCCAGTGTGTGATAGAGGCATCTTGGAGTAGATCTGACCTCACCATTGCGTCCGGGAGGCTATTTCGGTTAAAATCAACTATAAACTCGCCCATATCCAGTGAAAGTCAAATCTGAGGCAATTTTTTTTTGCAAATCAGACCGTACAGCCCGATCTGCCCTCTAGTACGATTTTGTCAAAAAATAAAAATAAAAATTTATTTTTGTTAATATTTCAAAAAAAATTTATTCTATAAAAATTTTGTTCCACGGGCTTGGTACATGCCCATTAATTGCATACACAAAGAATTTTTTGTGAGTACGGAACACATACAGAGAGACAAAGCATGAAACCTAACAACAACAAGAGTAGCGCACAGCCTGGGCAAGCATTTCTTGTTTGCTTAGTGAATGCGGATTTTCATATAAAAACAAGCTTAAAAGCCTACAACGTAGTGAATGTGGGATTTTCTTTCCCACCGCCACCGCCAACTCTCCACTCGGTGGCTCCTCCCACCGCTCAACACACCCACCCGACCTTTATTCACACCCCCGTGCACCCATCCACTAAAGCAGCTCCACCAGGTTGTTCCCCCGCGACAGCTCTGCTCCTCCCGTATCGCGCCCCTCTGAGCGGAGCTATATCAACCCCGATGCAGCTCCTTTGCAGAACCACCTCAGAGCCCACATCCATCACTCCGCCCAGTCAGTGATGCTTCCTCTGCATCCTAGCCACTCCACCTGAGTGGTGCAACTCCTACAAGTCACCTCCTCACCACAACATGGTTGAATCCTATGCTACCACGTGGTAGTGACAGTGGCACCCATGCGGCTGCCACCTCAGTCCTGCATCAGCCAACCAACAGAGGCCACCTCAACCCTTGATTCATAGTCAAAGACATGACATTTTCTGACATCATTGACCATTAGCCATTACATGTCATCTACCATGTGTACTGCCCATATGGTATGGATAGTCCAAGTCACCTGCCATGTCATCAGTGGGTGAAATTTTTGCTTACGTCACTTGTCTGCTATCTTAAATTTGACGGTCATTTAGCCATCAAAAAAGGAAAAATTGGGTTTTTTTTACGGTCGTATGATCGTCAAATTTAACCCCTTGACTTGCTGACATCAGCAAAGTTTGAAATTTTGCAACCTTCACCTTTGGAGATTTCATTTTGACAGTCCGACTTCAAAGGGCTATAACTTGCTCATTTTTGCTCCTTTTTTTGAGCAATTTTTTTTGAAATTGGGTAAAATTTCATCAAGAATCTAGTGGTGGTATTATTTTAGTGTTTTGGTAGCCTCAGTTGTCATAAATTGTAGATCTTGTTGACTATTCTTATTTGTTCCTGATTTCTGCAACTTCCAGGGCTTCGTTTGGGCACATACGGTAACATTTTGAGGTGAAATTTTTTTTGAAAGTGCATGATTTTTCATCTACTTTCCAGATCTACAATCAGATTAGAGTGATTTTTGGTAGACATATCACTTTCAGCAATATATCATTTTGGGGCTATAATTGCACTTGGTTAGTCCTTGGATTTCAATTTTTTGATTTGCATTAGTCATTTGAAGAAGTTATCAGTAGTTATCAGTCATTATTTGGTGTTAATATGGATAGTTCAAAGGTTAAAATACTCACTCCATATAACTACCATGAATGGAAAGTATCTTTAAGTGATCATTTGTTGAGTCTTGGATTTCTTAGAATGACTCTTGGGTAGGATCAAGAACCTCAAACAGGTTCTGTAGAAAGGTGAAAGTGGTTTGATCAAAGGGATAGAGCACTTGGCTCTCTTAGATCATCCATCTCTCACGACATGCTCTTTCATATTGAATCTTGCACAAATCCTCATGATGCTTGGGTCACATTGGAAGGAATCTTTGGTAAACCTGATAGAATGAGAAAATTCAAATTAGAGAATGATCTCATAAGTCTTAATCCTAGGGATTTTGACAATATTCAAGATTTTTTCTCTAAGTTCAATACTATTAGATTGGAGCTTTCTTCATGTGGCATTGTTAAAGGGGATGAACAATTGATCTTTTCTATTCTTTCCAAGCTTGGTCCTGATTATTCTATCTTTGTTTCTACATTCTATGCTACTATGGATGCTCTTGGTAGTGCATACAAATTTCCCTCTCTTGATGAATTTGCAGTGCAGCTCACAAGGGAACAAGAAAAGTTGGCACACATGGGTCAATTGAAGCCTTCCACACATCAAGCATTGATTGCAAGTGAGTCTACTTCAAAGGATTCTAATGACAAAGGAAAGAAACACAATAAGGATCCTAAGACTCATGAAAAAGGTAATGAATCTTCTTCACCAAAAAGTACTGTATCCAAGTCCTCTTCAAGAAAGGAATCATCTAGAAGAAAGAGAGATAAATGTGCATATTGTCAAAAGTTAGGACACGATGAGCATAAGTGTTTTCAAAAGAAGATTGATGAGCTAACTCACATTATTCAGAAACACAACATTAAGTTTCCCTCATTAGTGTCTGCTCCTTCTTCTACACATTTGGCAGCTTCTACATCTCCATCATCATCCAAAGATAAAGGTAAAGGACAAGCACTCATGGCTTCCATACATCCTGAGCAAGGTAAATGGCTTCTTGATTCAGGTGCATCACATCATATGGCATCTTCTATGGATATGTTTTCTTCTATTGAGCTTTGTAATTCTCCTAATATTTTGATGGGTAACAACACATTCATGAGAGTTTGTGGGAAATGTTCTATTCCTATGGGAGAGGGGACATTTAGTGATGTTCTTTGTGTACCATCCTTGACCACTAATCTTCTTTCTATTTACCAAATTACACATGGGGCACAAGGTAAAATTGTTGAGTTCACTCCTAGTTATGTCTACATTAGGGACATGGAGACTAGAGATGTCATAGCTATGGGAGTTGTTGATCATAAATCCCGCTTGTATTCTTTTTCCACTTTTGTTGATAATGATGATGATATTCATGATGTACCCATCCCTTTTCCAAGGGATAATTATGAGGAGAACTTTGGGCACTTGAATCATTTTGTTGAGACAAGTGTTGATCTTCCCACTCCTCCACCTCCTACTTCTTCAGACATGGGCTCTACTATTCGGTAGGATGATCATATTGTTTCAGATCTTGTAGAATGTGATGACTACTTGGATGCATCTTCAGCATTTGTTGATTCTCAAGATGCAGATTTGGAAGACATACATGAGGGGGTTTCTCTTTCCCTTGATGATAGTTTCATCATAGATGGGGACACTTCTTCACCTTCTTTGGAGATTGGTATTCATGATTCTTCTCCTTCTTCACTTGATTTGTCACATGAAGTGATAGATTCTTTGAGTTTGGAGGTTCCTACTCAGTCTTCAGAGATTCACTCATGGAGACCTACATCTTCTTCCTCATTCCATTTGCACAAGGATTTTCTTCTTCATCATTTGATGTATCTATTTCTTCCTAAGGGGAGACATGTTTCTTGTAAGCATCGGTTGAACTATTGTTTGCAGGTACTCTTCATCAACATGGGAGCTTCTACATTATGGGGGGGATATCATGTCTCCAACTATCCTTCTTATGGGGGGATACTTCTTTGTATATACATGATGTATGTAGTTCTTGGGGGGTCTTGAGCACTCCATCCATGCATCTTGTTTTCTTCTCTCTTTTTGGGGGAGGGTTTTTCCCATGAGGTTTTCTCTCTTTCTCCACCGTATGAGAGTTATGCATTTCATGTATCTTGTACATGGGTACTTAACATGGCCGAGTTGCCGAGACCCATCTTGCATTGTGAGTTTAAGTGCATTCCCCTAAGTTGCACTTAAGGGGGGGTGTTGGTGTAATTAATTATTCCTAATTTCACTTTACTTAATCTTACTTAGGTTAATGCATTTCATAGTAAGTTGTGATTGAGACACCTAGGAGTGTGCACATCTATTAAGCACATGGTGTAGGAGAAATTCCATTTTAGGTGTGATAGTTTTCATCACATATCTCATTGTGTGTGAGATCCACCTTTCGTGCTCTTATCACATTATCATTCTAATCCAATGCACATACTTTATTGCATATTGGAGGATGATCCACATTTGGTAGACATGTGATTACACCTAGCATAGGTGATAGCTTATCAGCTCCTTATCATTCTCTCATATCACCTTTCCTATATAAGGAGGCCTATTATGTAATCATTTCACTCATTGAGCATTGAGAAATTCATTGGATCTATTCAATCCATCCTTGCATTCATATTTTCTCTCTTGTGCTTTTCTTCAACCTCTAGATCCTTGGTTCAATATTTTCTATTTGCAAATTCTTACAACTATTAATAAAAATAGTATCCCGACCATGCATCTCAAATTGAGGATCATCATAACTACCCAAATCTTTAATATCCCAACAAGAACCTGAATATACTCCTCCTTAATTGTCACCTTATCAATAATCACATTCTCTTCTTGATCACTAGAAACCACATTCTCATCTTTACTACCAACACCCATATCTAGGTTTTCTCCAAAGCCACTAGTGTCCATATCCCCATACTTAACACTTATGGAATCCTCACTTTCTACTTTAGATGAATGAGAAGTAGAAGAACCCTCAATAGACTCCTTAAAATTATTGATGCTCCAAAACATCCTTCACAATATATTTCTCAACCTTCCCTTCCATCTCATCATCAGTATCTATACCTTTATCCTTAGTTAGGAGAAGAGATAGAGGATTTGTTGTTTTTAGTTTTAGGAACTTTGACTTCCTTTTTCTTCTTCTTCTTGGGAGACTCCATCTGAAGCTTACAAATAGAGCTCTTCCCTTTAATATAAATCTCCTGAATAGTATTAGGAATAGGCTCTAGAATCTTGAATTTACCATAATCATGAATGATCATAATCAAACCATCATGAATAATCAGCTTGGTGTCAGGGTTACTCTTATTTTCCATAATTCTCGTAACCAAAGATGTGAGGAGAAGATAAGGAAAAGACACCTTCTGGTATCGAAAATGATTGACAAAAAAAATGAAAATTTTACACTGTGGTAAAATGATCTTCTAACGTGAAATACTACATAATATATTTGATAATTTTAGCCCAGAGAAACTTAACGTGCTTAATTCTATAAAAATCCCCTTTCTATTCAACTAGGAGATCCTTCTCTTGAGGGGTTTTAGGGAAGTTGATAGAAGCATCTTGAGCTTCTTTATGACCCCTATAATACTTAATATCAAACTTCTCAAGAATAGTAATCTTAAAAATAAGATCCTCAGTAATAGTAAAGGATTTTCCACAAATATAAACTTTACCTTCATCCCAATTGTCCACAAATTCTTTGGAAGTGTCTTTTTCAAATCCATGTAGCCTCTCCATATAAGGAGTGATTCCCCCTTGTTTCTATTTTTGCCAAACAATGACCTCCTTCTTCTACTTGAAGACACTTGAATCTTCTCTTTTTAACTCTCCTCCCATGGCTAAGCTAATATAAGAGCTAAGATTCGTAGGGAAAAAATGCTTCACATTACTTTCAGCATGAAAGTTAAGAATCCTAAAAAATAGATAAATACAAACAAAGCCATCCAAAATTAAAATGACACAAAAGACTTGTATTTTAAAAAAAAAGTTAATGCATCTTCACCCTTTCCAATAAAAGAAGGATTTTGTACTACACAACATGATATTAACTCTCCCTTTCATTATAGCTTCGTATGATTCTAGGATAATGATGGATCTGCTCATATCTTTTAAGGTTAATTATTTCCTTAGTAAACTAGTTTCACCTTGCCAAATAATGATGTCATCCCGTTGAACACCCAAATTGGCTAGGATTTCATCAACTACATTAATTTTAGGGTAGGCATTGGTGACGTGGGTCTTCACAAACCTACATAAAAAATCATTTACCTTCTCCATTATGTTTCTTATAGTCCATGATGGTTTTTAAATTCCCTTAATGCCGTTAATAATAGTCTCCCTCAAGCCATAATTTACTACATCCTCGATCATCTGCAACCTAACAAATTTGTAGTGCATCCATGGCCTCAATCACGTAGCTCATTTGGATGCCAATTGAAAAGGCCATGACAATAATACATCTTCTATAAAAAATTTTAAGGATGCCACCACATCCCACCATGCTAGGATTACCTTTAGCCGCCCTATCAAAGTTGGCCTTTACATTCCACACATCCCCATCTCTTTTACTGGTAGGATCCTTCATTATAGCATAAAAATTCCATCTACTAATCACTTCCCTATCTTGCAAACCTTCCAAAGGAGATGAACATTGATCACAAATAGAGTTCACTTTCTCGATGATATTCCTTACGATATACACACCAAGGACAAAGGGATTAGAAAAGGAATCTCAAAAGATCATATCATTATGCTCCTTCCAAATCCTCCAAATCACATGGGCAACAAAAAAAGCCAGATCAACTTAGCTAGCTTGTGAGAAAAAGGATAATACCAATCTTGGATAGAGTTTGTAAAAATCCAAGAAAATTTCCCCTTCAAAAAAAACAAAGACCACACCTCTCTAGTATAAGAGAAAAAGAGAAAAATGTGGTAGGAGGAATCAACTTCCTTCATACAAGGATAACATCTATTAGGTATCATGAAACCTCTTTTAGAAAGTTTCTTAGTGGTAATCACCTTATCTTGTAAGAAAAGACAATAAAAGACATTGATTTTAGGGATAAGAGTAGAAAAAAATGTTAGAATAACTAAGAGGGGGGGTGATTCAATTAGATCAATTATCCTATAGTTCCAAATGCAAAGATGTAAATCTCAAAACAATCTCAACAAATTCTGCATCTTGGTAACATAAGCTATTAAACTCTATGTGTCTTTACTAATTACTAGTCAATTATCTTATTGTGATTACTGACCAAATCAAATATGTAGTATGTAAAGTATGATAATAAAAAAATCATCACAGAAACATATAACACAATGATTTAACATGGAAACCCTACTAAGAGAAAAACCACTTGGGACCGGTAACCCAAAATAATTTTCACTCTTTTGAAGTGAGCTCGGTCAAGAGCCAACCCTGTTAAAGGTTACAAAACACACTGTTAGGTGTGACCTTGTTAGAGGATTGAAAAATAATAGTTATCATTCAACCAACATTCACAATGGGGTTGATAGGATAACAATGTATATTCATTGAATGACATAGGGCATAACATAAGATGGTTAAGTCTACTCGGTTCGGAGATTTTTTGTATCAATGGTTAAACTAAAACAATATTTGATCTGATTACAATAAAACTTATTTTGTAGATATTCAGATCTATTCTAAGCCCATACAAATCATCTGATCAATATTTAAATTTAGTTCCCCAATATTCATTAACTTACTATCCCTCGGTAATAGCTCTTTGATGCTTGGTTAACTCTGTAGTTCAGTTCTCCTTCAACCAGTCTGATCAGGCATGCATGAAACTGTATTGACATGAAATCTCTACAGTCTTCTTTCTTCTAGCATAGTTTCAATAGTGAAACTCATATCTCTTATATAGAAGAGTAAACCATTTTCATATCAACCATCAAATTTTTCCTTTTAATCTTCTTTGTTGATCTTGCCTCTTAAACCTTCCTTGATATTTGTGTTAGTAACACGTTTCAATTCCATCCTTTATATTTTCTTTGAATTTTATCAGTAGTGGATCTCATAAAAAAACTTTATCCTTAACCTCGAAATCATAACAATTTCTAGCTCATCAATTTCTGTCAGCTAAACTAAGCATTTAATTCTTTCATCCATACCCGATTAACAAAGAAATTTGTTGGCGAATACAAGCTCGATTAATACTATCACTTAGTATACACTACACTAGGTCAGTGTATACTGAAGTGCTTCATTTACTGACCACATTGCCTTGTGCAATTTTTCTTCCTACTTCATCATAGATTAATGCAATATAATCAAGTCGACAATATAAGGTCATAGACTCATCAATAAGTGACCCAAAGTATTCGTTATCCTCATCTTCCATATCCATCTTCCTCCATGTAGATGTCTCAGTTCTTCATCTTTTCTCCCTTCTACAAATGTTTAGATTTTTGTAACTAACATGATAAGTACTGTCAAAAACTAGTTGACATCAATGACAACAAAATGACTAATTTAATTATCTTACATATCATTTTAGTAACTCGGTAAACTTAATCACTGATCTTGAAGTCATTTAGGTATTCAATCAATTGTAGTTCATCAATCTCTCCCTTTGGCATTGATGGCAACACAAACAATATGAAATATGTCATACACATACCAAACATGTATCCCAAAACTATGTGAGTAAATGTTGTAGCTCGATAAGCTCTCCCTAGCTTGATTTTTAATATGTTTAGTCACTACATTACATTATAGCATTATAAGTGTAGATTCTCCTCTGTGGATTTGATATATTTAGTTCTCATATTCCTTTTGTTCTCAGCAACAAATATTCAAGTCTCTCCCCAACTTTCTCAGATTATCTCTCCCTTAGATAGATATTTCATGATCTCTCTATTTATCATATTGTTTATCTCTCCCTTTGACAACAATACCAAAGAAAAACATAAAACATACAGCTCTGCAATAGCCAAGTAACTCTCCATTGTTCAGTGCAGACAATGTATCTCAGTATACTGATATGCAAATTCTATGTTCTAGCTCCTCAAAGCCTTCACAACCTTAGACATAATCCAAAGTGTGAGCTATGTTTCATCAACATGAATGACCTTCTGATAAGATTAGGCTGATGCAACCTCCAAATCACATTAGTGACTGGTAGATAGGGGATGGACCCCAACTCTAGTCCTCAAGTATTCAACAAGTTGCTCATTTGATGTAACATATTCCAGTTTGACTTGCTTCTCTTGTAATTTTTCTCTGAAGTAGTGATACTTGATTGATATATGCTTTGGCTTTGAATACATTACAAGATTCTTAGATATATTTATAGCACTAGTGTTGTCACAATATATAATCATTGGCTCAGTGATTACCTCATTCATCCCTTCCAAACTTGTTTGATATAAGAAATGTTTGAATAGTTTGTAGCAGCAACAACATATTCTTCTTTGGTAGTAGACTAAGAAATACAAGGTTATTTCTTACGTGTCCAAGTTACAAGTCTTTCACCAAATAAAAATGATCCTTTGGTTGTGTTTTTTATGTCATCTATATTTCCAGCCCAATCTGCATTGGGGTAAAATATTAGTTCAAATTTGTCTTCCTTAGAATACCATAAACCATAGTCATCTATTTTCTTCAGGTATCTCAAGATTCTTTTTGATGCAACCATATATGAATCCTTAGGATTAGCAAAGAATCTAGCCACAATCCTAACCCCATGTGTAATATCAGGCCTACTATGTACAACATACATTAGTTTACCAATCATAGATTGGTACAGTGTTTGATTTACCTCTAGAGATTCATCATCTTTAGTCAATTTGCAGCCTGTGACCATCAGTGATCCAACTGGTTTAGCATCTTTCATTCCAAATGTTCTCAATACTTCCTTAATGTACTTTGATTGTGTGATGAAAATTCCATCAGTTTTTTGAATAACCTGCAAGCCTAGAAAGAATTTAATATCTCCAAACATTGACATTTCAAATTCTTTTCTCATCTCATCAGCAAATGATTTACATTTATGATCTTGTCCTCCAAAGGTTATATCATCCATAAATATTTCAACAATCTAAATAGTATCATCAGATCCTCCTTTCATGTACAAATTGTGGTTTTCACTAGCTCTTATAAAACCAATACTAAAAAGATAAGTATGTAACCTTTCATACCAGGCTCTTGATGCTTGCTTCAATCCATATAAAGATTTATGCAGTCCACATACCATGTCTTTCTGATTCAGATCAACAAATCCTTTTGGTTGTTCTATGTAGAACTCCTCTTCTAGTATCCCATTCAGAAATGTTGACTTAACATCCATTTGGTATACCTTAAAGTTCTTATGTGCAGCATATGCAAGTAACATGCAGCCTCCTTCCAATCTAGAAACAGGTGCAAAAGTTTCACCATAATCAATACATTCTTCTTATGCATATCCCTTGTAAGCTAGTCTAGATTTGTTCCTAGTGACTTCTCCATTCTCATTCAGCTTATTTCTAAAAATCCATTTAGTACCGATAACATTTTTATCTTTTGGTCTAGGTACTAAAGTCCATGTCTTATTTTTCTCAATTTGTTCAATCTCTTCATTCATAGCATTGACCCATTCATCATTCTCAAGTGCAACCTTAACATTCTTTGGTGCAAACTCATAGGCTAAACATGAATTTTGTCTTAACTTACTTCTTGTCAGCATGCCAACTTTCTTATCTCTAATGATTTGGTTCCCAGGATGATATCTTCTGACAAATCTTGCTAGCAGTTTATCTCTTCTTTATTCTTCATTTTTTTCAGGTTCATTTCCTTGCTCAGTAGCATCTTCCTGATTCTCAGTTTCCCTTTGTTGTTCCTTAGTGTTATTTTATTGATGCTTGGTTGACTCAACTTGTGCCTTTGGTAGCTACTCTGGATGCTCAACATAAGTGAATCTACCATAGTCTTCTAACTCATTAGTTCTTTCTTCATCATTTTTATAAGGAAATTCATCAACTCTAATATTAGCACTTTCAATCATCTTATTAGTAACTTTATTCAGACACTTGTAAGCTTTTCTTTTAGTAGAATATCTAAGAAACATTCCTTCATCACCTTTACAGTCAAATTTTCCATTTCTATCATCTTTCAGAATAAAACATTTGGTACCAAAAATTCAAAAGTAACTTACAGTCGGTGTGTATCCAAACTATAACTTGTTGGGTGTTTTGTTTGTGTCTTTCTTTAGTTGTACTCAGTTTAGTACATATATAGCTATGATAACTACTTCTCTCCAATACATCTGTGCAACATTATTTTCAATCATCAGTGTTCTCTCACAATCAACAATAGATCTATTTATCCTTTTAGCAATCTCATTTTGCTACAGTGTTCTCGGTGTAGAAACCTATCTTTTAATGCCATGCTCATTACAATAGTTACGTAATTCATTAGAAATAAACTCACCACCTCTATCAGATCTCAAAAATTTTAGTTATTTTCCAGTTTCTTTTTTTGCTTTAGCTTTATACCACTTAAACATCTTGTTAGAAATAGAGAATACTGAGAGGGGGGGTGAATCAGTATTCTACAAAATTTTACTTTTGCCCAATTATGGATGTAACAGATTATCTTAACACATGCATAACATAAGAAGCTAAACAACATGCATAGAAATAAAACTAAAGAACTCATAACACATTATTTGTTCTTGAGGAAACCCTAGCCAAGGGAAAACCCCGGTGGGGATGGTACCCAAAAAGATCTACTAATCAAAAGTATCTTGTTAAGGATGTTGACCCTGTTAGGAGTCTATTACATGCATATAGTGTCTCAGTCATGATTAAGGGACTATAGGCCTTGTTAAAACCCTCAACCCTATTAGGAGTTGGCAGTACAAAAAGTGATTACCAAATGAGCCCACTTCCCAAACAAGTAATTTACAATATTTACTAATTACAAAACTAGGTCAAGGTACATAACCTTATACTACTTGCATCAATATCTTTTCACTTCTCTTTCACTATTTCTATTACATACATTTGTTCCTTCTATTAGGCCATTTTTCTGTCATTGCAAAATCCTTTGAAAATGGCCTCTCCCCTGCAAGTGTTTGTCAAATGTCTTGCTCTATGTTCTTCTTATTGTCACCTTGCTTTGGTCCAAAGCGCATCTCCTAATTCACAAACCCGGAAAGATATTCAAATTCTAAGGTCTATGGGAAACAATATTCAAAATCTACCATAGTGTCAAAAACCCACAGTGTTTTCAAAAACCTATGATGTTTTCGGCTTCCCTACTACCTTTCGGTCTGCCATTAATCCTGTATGTTTTCGATCTTTTGCTGAAAACCCTCATTGTTTTCGACCTTTGCCTTCTAGCTTTGTGCACTTATCTTTTGGTGTCAAAATCTTTGTGTATTTTCAACCTTGGTCTTAACTATGCAAGTCTGACTAGATGGTGGGTCCAGACTCTTCCTGATTGGTTGTCGCATGGCTGCATGTCATAATTTTTTGACATGCCATCATGCGACCGCTTGCCACCTAGCTGTGTGGGTCCCAGTCCTATTCAGCTGCATGGCAATCTACTTTGCTTTAGTGCGCAAGTGCGATGGATGGTGGGACCTGGTTTCTAGATGAATCAGAGGATCCTGACATGTTAGAGCATCAATAGTTGTCATTAAAGTGCAAAGGTTTTGTCAGGGCTATGTGCTTTTGTGACAACCATCTAATCCTCTGAAAGGGTAAGGCTTCTTTGGTAGTGGACCCAGAGGCGGTGATGTGGTAGCCTGTGATTGGCAGTCACATGGTCGCATAGCCAAGTTTTTGGCTATGCGATCATGTGACCGCTTGCCACATGTCCTTGGGGCCCATTGGTGGAAAGGGGTGTGGTCCCGAAGGCAGTGATGTGGCAGCCTGGGGTTGGTTGTCACATGGCCGCATGTCAGACTTTTCTGACATGCGATCATGCAACTGCTAGCCACATGTCCCTGGGGCACGGTAGTAGTTGGTGAGGTGGGGCATCTTTCGGATGCTAAAGTGACAGTGTCTGATTGGATGCAATGGTTATGCTGGTTGTTAAGGTGCAGGTTGTCACATGTTCGCATAGGCCATTTCTGGGTTATGTGATCATGCGACTAACCACCGGACATCATGGGTATAGAGCTAAAGGTGAGTTCATGATGCCAGTCTTGTTGAGATGTTAGATTTTGATTGGCTACTTGCTAGTGAGGTGGATGAGGACTTTGCAAAGGTTTTGGACCGACTGTCGACCATGGCTAAGAGTTTGCAGTTGCATGATCACAAGGGTGAGTCAGGAGCCATGCAATCATGCCACCAGACATAAAATGAACTTGATTTTCTATGGTAGTGAAATTCATGACAGCGCAATTGTGTGACTAGGGGCAAACGGTTAAGGAATATGATGCCCACAAAATGCATGGTGACCATTGCAGTTTGAGTTTGAATTTCTAAGAGATAGAGGGTACCATTTATATGGAATTCAATGCAAAAAATACCTTGTTTGGTGAGAAGCAATTGGTTTACAGTGTGGTCCAGGATGCCATGAGTGTTTGCAGGGGTGTTTTGTCGTGCAATGATGGACAAACTTTATTGTTCGAGGCTTTTTGTAGGAGATTTTGAAAACTTGATTCGTTGGGGGTTGAAGTCTTAACCCTAGTTACCCATAGCTTGTTGCATCCTACTAGTTTAGGATTCCAAGGTAACCAGTGGTATAAGTGGTAGAAATTTTGATTGTCTGAGGGTTCTAAATTTTTGTCAGTTCCAGTGGTTGTGTCAACATTTGGGAAAAACCTCAGGTATCTTTTGCATATTGTCTATGGTGTTTTCTAAATCAACTTGTAATGCAGGGATTTGAATCCACATACTTAATATAGTTTCTCATTCTTGGATCTCTTCTTTAGTTTCTCTTAATGAATTCTAAGTTTTCTGGCTCATTGCATTTGGTTTCTTGTGTATATGTTTCATCTCTTAGCCTTGGTTTAGAATCAGGTTAAAAGTCTCTAAGTAAAGCATAGGTTCATTAGGGTCAATCAGTAAGGATACTTGTAAGTAGTGTAAGAGATGTTTAACTGTGTTTATGGCTTGGATTCTCAGATGAATCTAGTAGTTGTCCTTGTGTTCCATGTTTACTTCAGGTGTGATTCCCAATGGATAAGGCACTGATCTTAAGTTAGTATCCCTGTGCTGATGCAAAGTGTTGCATGGTTGACTGCATCTTGCAGGAAACCTAATTATATTAAATATTTTTAATTCTGCAATCCCTCATAGTCTTGAGGTCACAAGGCCATTTTACCCTGCATAGTAGAGTTGATTCAATGAATACCTAGTTAGTATTTAGCAATCCTTTACTATGATCTACTATTTAAATCCAGAAGTATAAGTTGTATAGTGAGTTTGATTTTTGTCTAGATTAGGTGCACCTGCCTTAGTTTTGCAGAGCTAGAAGTAGAAGAGGGCATGTTAAGTCCCTATAGTTGGTCCAGTTACCCTAAGACCTCATTACATTTTGGAGCTAACCATTCCTAAAATCCATCTGAGGGTATATTGGTAGCCTTATGGCATAAGAGTTTTCGAACACCAACAAGATGGTGACTCTACTGGGGAAATGAAATAAGTTACTAATAAGAGTATCCCAGAGTCTTGTTGTTTTCAGTTTGGGGAAGAGTCTTATACATTTTCCAATCTGAGAATTGCTTTTCAGATTTGCAAATGTGTTACCTGGATTTGCCGATTGGGTTATATGTAACTTTGCTACGGGAGTGCTTAGAGTCTATTGGGGTTTCAAAATAGATTAGTAAAATTTGTGTCCTTTGAAGAGAGGTGGTGACTCTATGCTAGAAAGAACCTGAATTGTGAAGTTTCGTTGGGACTTCAGTCAGATAAGAAGAAGGCAGCAGCATTCAGCAGGGTGATCCAGGTATTCTCCATCAAAATTTTATGTGTATGCATGGTCCTTATCAAATGGTTTTGTCATTAAGAAAGGACATATAAGTGTGAAGTATGTAGGAAAGGTTTGGTGACAAAAGAAGGATAGTTTTCAAGTATAAATTTCCTATCATTGGTCTTGAAGATTTTCAAGTAGATATACAAATTTGCAGCTAGTGATGGATGTTCACAAGGTTTCTTTTGTCAGAGGATATGTGTCATTTTGTTATGATGGCATACCTGGTTTCCCTAATAAGATCCTTGATAAAGTTAGGGGATACTTTCCTAAGTTTAATAGGAACCAGTATCAGTCAACAAGAAAACATGTTCAGTGCTTTACTAACATGATGAATGATTTTGAGGTTTTCCATGAAGACCTATGGATGAAATTGTTTGTTCAAACTCTAGAGGGTGATGCTAGAGACTGGTTTTCTTTTTTCCCAGCATGTTCTATTTCATCTTGGAGTGAGATGCATTCAGCCTTCATGGAGTAGTTTGGAGAAAGGGTAAGCATATCTGATTCTTATGATAAGTTTTTAAAGGTTCATATTGAGAAAGATGAACTTGTCCCTCAGTTCAATATTAGATTTGCAAAAGTTTTGAATGAAATCCTTGAAGGTTATAGACCCAATGACCAAGTGTGTGTAAATGTCTATTTTGATGAATTTGATAAGAAAATGAATTACTTGTTGAGGGATAAAGAACCTAGGACATTATATCAGGCATTTGTAACTGTAATAGAGATTGAAAATAATTTGAAATATGGATTGACCAGAGGTCATTTCTCCATGAGTGTCTGCTAGTATAACGAATATGAAAGAAAAGAAGAATGTGGTGCTAATAATACAATCCCAAATCAGTGTATCAATACTTCTGTTGTGGTTTGTAATCAGGTTGAGATGTCAAATCAGAATATGTGTATAAATGTTGTTGAGTCTTTTGCTACTGATAAGACATGTATTCAGGACACTACAATAGTAAGATATATTCTAGACCCTGATAGGAGCAGTGTACTGGTGCTTTGAGTTGTGGATTAGCTACTATAGTCAATCCTTGTAATATGGATTATAAATATAATGCTACTGATGTTCCTAGACATAAAATTGTTGCTTCTATGTCTCAGTCCTATAAAAATGAAGAGGCTAAAAGTTATGTCTCTAATGATGGGTTTGAAGTTGCTACACAAAGTAAGGAATATGATTCATTTGCATATCAGTCATAGTCAGAAGAACATAGTGTTGAAAGTGGTTACTCAAGTGAGGGTGATGAAGGCAGTGATGGAGAGGTGTCTTCATATGAGTCAGATGCAACATGGGAAGAAGAAAGTAATGATGGTGATGTTGATACAAATGCTGAGAAAGGTGTTGACTATGGGAGCATGGATGAGGTTGAGAATGAATTTCTTTCGGATGATATGTCACAGGGTTTCTCTCATATTGTAGAGGTTTTCTCTTCATAGCTTTCTATGCCAATGGGTGGTAATGATGCTGATTGCAAAGTCTTGGAAGTTGAATATTTATGGGGAAATCCATGGGATGGTTCTTCTGATGAGTACAACACTAATTATTCATATGTTGATAGTAGTGATGGTGAGTCATGCTCTAGCTCAGATTCTAAATTCTCTTCTTCTTTTGAAGATGTGTATGATGATGGAAATAAAGACATATATAGTGTGGTTGCCAATGAGTTATTTGATGAGGACACTAGTGAGAACCAGTTGGCACTTTGCCCAAATTATTATGAGAAACAATTCCATGTTGTTTCTAACCCACTATTTGAGGAATGTGCTCAGAGGATGGAATTTGTTGAGGATTATTCACCTTCTGTACTTAAAGCTTTACATATAGTTGATCTGGAGTCTCCCCTACAAATGAGGCCAGTTGAAAGAAAGGTAATTCAGGATGAATGTTGCTCTGTTGATGAAGATGCATTACATTGGGAAAATGTTTTTCTTCTACCACCAAGTAGTGAAAATAATAGTGATAATCCAGTTCATGATGTTGATCATGTGAATCATCCTTATGAGGATAAAGGTATGATTTATCAAGAGAAATCAGACTTGATAAACCTAAGTAACCTGATATATGAGCATGTTTCGGTGGCCTTGGCTGAGGTAAGTGAAAGTGAGTATAGTTGCTTTTCTTTTGATATGCAAGAATGCATTAAAGATGAGCTGGATGATTGTAGCCAAGAAGAGCAGGTATCGGTTTCTTGTCCTCTTTCATACGTTTCAATCCATGATGATTTTGATGATGCATGTTTTCCAAATAGTGAGTTTGTGGGGGAACATGTGAAGGAAGGCATTGGTGATGGTAAATCTAGGGTTGTTCTATAGTCGGTACCTGATAGTGTTTTCTATCATTGTGCATGTGGAAAAGGTTTCAGACCTTTGTTTGATTTTGTGAGCAGAAACTAGGTTTTTGATAGAGGAAAGGATGGCACTCCTTTGGCATCCAAATGTTGCTCGTGTATATTTTATATGTCCTGTATAGTGGTGCCATGTTTTTGTGAGGAGCCAGTCTATGAAATTTTTGGGTTTTAAGGTGGGGTGAGGGCCTAATTGTTTTGTCTGGGTGTGGTCTACTTCTCCCAGTGATTCTAAATTCTTGTCGTGCCTGCAAGAGCCATGCATCCCCAACTAGAGCCACTGTTAGGCCATTTTTCTGTCATTGCAAAATCCTTTGAAAATGGCCTCTCCCCTGCAAGTGTTTGTCAAATTTTCTACCCTGTGTTCTTCTTGTTGTCACCTTGCTCTGGTCCAAAGCGCATCTCCTAATTCACAAACCCAGAAAGATATTCAAATTCTAAGGTTTGCAGGAAACAATTTTCAAAATCTGCCACAGTGTCGAAAACCCACAGTGTTTTCAAAAACACATGATATTTTTGGCTTCCCTGCTACCTTTTGGTCTGTCGTTAATCCTGTATGTTTTTGATCTTTTACTGAAAACCCTCATTGTTTTTGACTTTTGCCTTCCAGCTTTGTGCACTTATCTTTTGGTGCTGAAATCTTTGTGTGTTTTCAACCTCGGTCTTAACTGCGCAAGTGCAACTGGATGGTGGGTCCAGACTCTTCCTGATTGGTTGTCACATGGCTGCATGTCAGACTTTTCTGACATGTGATCATGTGACCGCTTGCCACCTAGCCATGTGGGTCCCAGTCCTATTCAGCTGCATGGCGGTCTACTTTGCCTTAGTGTGCAAGTGCGATGGATGGTGGGACTTGGTTTTTAAATGAATCAGAGGATCTTGACGTGTCAGAGCATCAACAGTTGTCATTAAAGCATGAAGGTTTTGTCAGGGCTATGTGCTTTTGTGACAACCGTCTGATCCTTTGAAAGGCTAAGGCTTCTTTGGCAGTGGTCCCAGAGGTGGTGATGTGGCAGCCTATGATTGGTTGTCACATGGTCACATAGCCTAGTTTTTGGCTATGCGATCATGCGACTGCTTGCCACGTGTCCTTGGGGCCCGTTGGTAGAAAGGGGTGTGGTCCTAGAGGTGGTGATGTGGCAGCCTAGGGTTGGTTGTCACATGGCTGCATGTCAGACTTTTCTGACATGTGATCATGCGACTGCTTGCCACATGTCCCTAGGGCCCGGTAGTAGCTGGTGAGGTGGGGCATCTTCCAGATGTTGAGGTGACAGTGTCCGATTGGATGTGATGATTATGTTGGCGATTAAGGTGTGGGTTATCGCATGTTTGCATAGCCTATTTTTGAGTTATGCAATCATGCAACTAACTACCAGACATCACAGGTGCGGAGCTAAAGGTGGCTCCGTGATGCTAGTCTTGTCAAGATCTCTAATTTTGATTGGCTACTTACTGGTGAGGTGGCTGAGGACTTTGAAAAGGTTTTGGACTGACTTTCAACCACGGCTAAGAGTTTGCAGTCACATGATCACAATGGTGAGTTGGGAGCCATGCGATCATGCGACTAGGCATAAAATGAAACCAATTTTCTATGGTAGTGAAATTCATGATAGTGCGATTGCGCGACTAGGGGAAAATGGTTATGGAATATGATGCCCACAAAATGCATGGTGACCATTGTAGTTTGAGTTTGAACTTTTGAGAGATAGAGGGTACCATTTTTATGGAATTCAATGTAGAAAAGACCTTGTTTGGTGAGAAGGGATTGGTTTGCAGTGTGGTTCAGGATGTCATGAGTGTTTGCAGGGGTGTTTTGCCATGTGGTGATGGACAAAATTTGTTGTTCGAGGATTTTTGCAAGAGATTTTGAAATCTTGATTGGTTGGGGGTTGAAGTCTTAACCCTGGTTACCCGTAGCTTGTTGCATCCTACTGGTTTAGGATTCCAAGGTAACCAGTGGTATAAGTGGTAGAAATTTTGATTGTCTGAGGGTTCTAATTTTTTGTCAGTTCCAGTGGTTGTGTCAACATTTGGGAAAAACCTCAGGTATCTTTTGCATATTGTCTATGGTGTTTTCTGAATCAACTTGTAATGCAGGGATTTGAATCCACATACTTAATACAGTTTCTCATTCTTGGATCTCTCCTTTAGTTGCTCTTAATGAATTCTGAGTTTTTTGGCTCATTGCATTTGGTTGCTTGTGTATATGTTTCATCTCTCAGCCTTGGTTTAGAATCAGGCTAAAAGTCTCTAAGTGAAACATAGGTTCATTAGGGTCAATCAAGTAAGGATACTTGTAAGTAGTGTAAGATATGTTTAATTATGTTTATGGCTTGGATTCTCAGATGAATCTAGTAGTTTTCCTTGTGTTCCATGTTTACTTCAAGTGTGATGCCCAATGGATAAGGCACTGATCTTAAGTTAGTATCCCTGTGCTGATGCAAAGTGTTGCATGGTTGACTGCATCCTGCAGGAAACCCAATTATATTAAATATTTCCAATCTTGCAAACCCTCATAGTCTTGAGGTCACAAGGCCATTTTACCCTGCATAGTAGATTTGATTCAATGAATACCTAGTTAGTATTTATCAATCCTTTACTATGATCTGCTATTTAAATCTAGAAGTATAAGGTGTATAGTGAGTTTGATTTTTTTCTGGATTAGGTGCACCCGCCTTGGTTTTGCAGAGCCAGAATTAGAAGAGGGCATGTTAAGTCCCTATAGTTGGTCCAGTTACCCTAAGACCTCATTACATTTTGGAGCTAACCATTCCTAAAATCCATCTGAGGGTATATTGGTAGCCTTATGGCATAAGAGTTATCGAACACCAACACCTTCATTATATCCTTCTTACAATTTACAATTACATTTATACAAGTTATTAAGATTAATAACTTTCCAGTAGGCTATCATATTAAAAAATAACTTTATCCAAGGGTTAACATCTAGGATGTTGTCCCTTTATATTATTAAGTCATTATTTTGATAAACAAAATAATCCCTTAACTCTTTACCAATTATGTCTTCATATTCTGTCTTGTTGGCTTAACACTATCTTTAGAAAAACTATCATAACTTCTTTCGTACATGCCATACTGACTTGCACTCTGAGACAAGTCTTCAATAGTCACCATAGAGTCTATGTTTAGGTGCACAAGCACTAAACTTACTCCAGTCGACATCACAAACAAAAATTGTCTTCAGGTTCATTGGTAAAAACACATTGTCTCATACTTAAACAATTTCACATTGTGCTCTGACATACTAGCTCTCTGACCTATGTGATCTTTATGTAGATCATATGTTTCCATAATGACAACATCCATGTAACCAACTCAGCCAAATTGCCAATAATCTCCCCCTTTGTCATTGGTGGCAAAATATGAGAAAATTGGCTAAGTCTTACAACTTCAAAATCTCAAAATTGTGGCCATAGTATAAAATATATATACTATCCTTATAACTCCAAAAAATTGTATCTCTAATACAGTACTCCCCCTAAGAGTATCAATCCTTATCATTTACTTATCAATTTTCTACTATATATCTCTCCCCCTTTGACAACAATGACAAAATAAAGGTAAGGAGGGTTACAAAACTGTATTCACAAAAACATTATATCTTAACTCAATATTGTAAAGGTGGTAGGCTTGCAACACAATCTGCAAAATCAATCTTTCTAGCCTCTAACTCCTTCTGCCATGATTTCTTAATAGAATCTACCACACTGAGTAGTCCACATAATCCATAAGATGCAATCTCACATGCTTGGAGATTCTCAAAGCTAAACTTTTGAAAAAATGTCTTAGCTGAAAGACATTCTTCCAATTGCCCTTCAATAATACTTAACTTCATAGAAGTGTGCTCTCTTAAAAGAGTGAATCTTTTCATTTTCCTATCCTTTTCATCTTGCAAAATTTTGATTTCATCATATGTCTTATGAATTTTCTTCTCAACATTAGATACCTTCAGATTGGGACTTGAAAGAAAGTTAGTTTCATTCTGAATTTATGCTTCCTTCATCTTCATCTTCTAATCTTCTTCTACTATCAAGGTCTCTAATTTTGTACACTAGATGTACATAGATTTTCCTCTTTCCAAATTCTTTCTCAAGTCCTTTATATAGATATCAGGATTGTTGATATCATTCCTGATATTCTGGCTAATGGTCAAAAGTGGTTTGGCTTCATAGGCTGCTTGAGCTTTCACTTTTTCTATATCAGTTAAATTTTTGAACTCACTATCAAAAGTGTTCATCACTTTCTTTTCTTTCTCTAGAGGGTCAGCTTCTGCAATTTGTATAGTTACAATGCCTTGTAACTTCTCAGTAAGCACCTTTAGGCATCCTTCAATACTTTTTACTTTCTTATTATTTCCAATGATCTTGTTCAAAGATGTGATCAATTCCATCTAATCATCATCATCTACTTCCTTTCCCAAATTTTCAATCATGGATCCAATCTGATTCTTCTTTCCAGTCTTAGGAGTAAGACTAATATCTTCTTTAGTGGAATCAGGTACTGGTTTTTCTATCACTTTAGGTTCTACAACTGTGGTCACTGTTTTCTCTTCTCCTTTAGTAGTCTCCTACTCTTCAAAAGCCAAATTTTCAACAATGTTTTCCAGATTCTTGAATACATTATCATTAGTATCCAAGGTGATCTTAGTTCCTTCTACATTCATGACTTCATCTTCAATGTTTATGGCTAGTGGAGAGGGAATGTCTGCTTGTTCTTTTTCACCTGCTTGCTCTGCTACAACTGATGGTTCTCCAGCATTCTCTGACATAACCTTGATGATTGCTTTCTTTGTTTCTACATTAAATTCTTCATATTTTCCTCCCATAATCTGAATGGTTCTCTTCTTGGTTCTCAAATGGGTGCTTAAAGCTTTCATAATCTGACTAAAGTGTGCTTCATCTTTTACAACATAAAGCTTTCTTACAAGATTTTCTCTAATAGATGTGTCTTCTTCTAATGCTCTCTTCTTCCTATTCACAAGTTTATTATACAAATCATTAGGTATCTTACCTTGAATTGTATTAAACTTCTTATTAGACAAAATCATATGCTTTACCACTGTATTTTCTAGATTTAATCTCTCTGCATAATCATAGAGGTCATAATACTTATTCATTCTTGTAAAGTCTCCATCTTGAATGATCTGCTCATTAAGCTTCTCAACTCTAGGTTTCCAAGTTTCCTTCTTAATAGAAGTGTCATCATCTTTGATTTCTACAATTTTCCTTGCAACTGGTTGCACCAAAGTTTTTTTCCTTCTACTTGGTCCAATATCACTCTCTTTTACTCTTTTTCTAGGTGTGGAGGAAGTGGATCTAGTGGATATCCTTGCTTCTTGATCCTTCTCAATTTCTTCCACTTTCACCTTAACTTTTGTTTCTTCTTGTTGTGCTACAATTTATGATAAAGGTGGAACAGACGAAACTTCTTTTTGTCCAATATCTCTGATTGTTGTTTCTATTTGCTTTGCTACCATGAATTCATGCTCATTCATCCCTGTATCTTTTAGAATTTTCTTGATAGTACTCTTAACTCTTTTCTTTGACTGCTTCTCTTCAAGTAAGGTCTTTACGGAGTTCAAGTTCTCCACAAAGGTTCCAAACCTATTACAGTGGGTGTCCAACTTGCAATTAAGTAACCTGCTCACACACTCTTCTGTCTCTACCTCAGATATCTCATAGCCAAGAGGGTCTATGAACTCTACTCTAGGTTCTACTACTTCAATGTAGGTGAAGTTAGTATCAACCATGAAACATATCTCATTTTTATACTTCTCCACAACAGACTATGGGATCCTTGATCTGCTAGACACTATATCCTGAAATGTCTTGATTACCAATACTGCAATCTCATTCACTTTATCAATAACATGCCTCTTATACACTAGGTTAATCCTTTCCATTGTAGTTTGGCGATCATTCCAGTCATTTCTAATGGTGTAAGGAAATCTTCTCAATAGATGAAAAAACATATAGGTTATTAAGGATGAGAATCTAAACTGTGTATACTTAGTCTTCTTAATCTTTTCTAAATTCTCAAATAGTTGAATTCTCAAAATCTCACACATATCAACTTGTACTTTATCAACACACATCAGATAAGCTACATGTATCATTCTAGCTGCCATGTCATCCTCTCTTGAGTTTTCACAAAACTTAGTGGTTAGGATCTTACATAAGTATCTGACATCATCTTGTTGAATCTTACTAATCATAATTCCTCTACCATTATAGGATGAATTTGTGTTGTCTATGACTATTTTCCTCATGTTCTTCTCATTTAAAGGAATGCCTCCAATTTTAGATAGTCCAGTAACTTCATGAATCAAATCAGCTGTGATATCTATCACTCTATCTTCTAACCAAAACTTCCCATTATGAATTCTGCTTAGAATTATCTTAGTACATTCTTCATTATCAAATTCATACTGTAATGCATACTTAATAATCTCATTATATTTCAAATTTTCAAGTCCTTCTTTCAATGTCATGTCTTGATTATAGATCTTCTGACATTCCTTGGTGAAATCACTATCACTGATAGTCTCTAGTTTGCATCCAAGATAACTTCTAACATTCTCTAGCTGTAAAACTCCATTTGGTACGAATGATAAAGCTGACCTAAGATCATCTTCCAAGGGTTCTACTAGTTCCCTTTTCATCTTAAGTCTATTTTTATCTCTGACATTGTGAATTAAAGAAACATCTGTAGTGCCCCCTCCAATGGTGATTCAGTAAGAAACTATTTTGGTATGTGAACCCTCCATCTTTTCAAGTAAATTGTTAGTTGAGATCTATGTTAGACCTATGATAGTCCAAACATAGATGTATGCTTAAGTTGATATGAATTAGAATCTAATTAGTCATTCATATAATTGCATTAGCCTTAACATCATTGCATGGTTTATGAAGTGAAGACTAAGTCGATAAAGGTATTATAGTGAACTCTCTTAAATGGTGTAGATTCATGTGCTTTTAGCGTTTGATCATGATGCCCTTCGACCATTTACATTTAATGATTTTATTATGAACTATTGTGTTTATTAGAAGATTTAACTAATGCTTATAAGTATTGCTATTAAAAAATCACTTAATATAATATAATTAAAGTATAATTAAGGTGAGACAAGATAGTTTGTTGATATTAACATTATTCATGTGTATTTAAATTATGGTTCAAAGTATGGTGTGATAAATTTAACGTCAATGATAATTTTATGTGTTTTTCAATATAAAGATATGTTGCCCCACTTTTCATCCTATGGCTATGTTGTCAAGTGGAAAATTTTGGTGTCATAGTCATGTCTGTGTCTAAGTCTAAGTCTTCCCTAGGGTAGGATGATTTTGCCAAGTTCCCCTCACTTTTCCTTCTTTGTTCAAGCCAGTTGGGTGGTTCTAAAGTCTCTTTATCATTGGGTAGGTTATAGTTCCTAACCTAGAAAAGTCTTGATGCTCCAATTGATTCTTTTTCTCAAGTAGGTAGATGTTCAAAATACATGATCTTCAAGTGTGTGCAAAGAATCAGGAAGAAAATGCAGTGACAGAGCTGTGTTCAATCTTTTCAATGTTTCTACCCGAGCTCGAAATGTTTTAACAGTCTTCGCCGGTGTTGGGTTTTATAATCTTTCATTACCTTTTGATTCATCTTTGACAGGTAGGTGCACGTCTCTTTATTCATCTGGCAACATCACTTAGGTTAAAGATTTTCCACGTGCCCTTTAATCTATGTTGCAAGTTGAAGAAGGACTTTCTAGCTGGCAGAGTCAACAGTTTTCATGTTTTCATAGGATTCAAGTTATGCAAAGTTTACTTTTACGAAAACACAAAATGCTTCCACGTGTCCAGGAGAGCTAAGCATTAACCTTGTCATACATTTGTGACCAATCAAAGAGCGGTCACATGATCGCATGGATTAAAATAATACCATGTGATCATATGACAATGTAGCATGTTGGGATCCGCATACGCTAACAGTACAGATGTGATCATGTTTGTAGAATTGACCAATCATGGAATGGTCACATGATCACATAAATAAAATTATTGTCTTGTGATCATGCGACAAGATAGTGGAAGCCTGCGGTTTTCAGATCTATGGTCCCCGCAAGATCGCATGACTAAGAAACTGGTCTTGCGATCATGCGAGATGCAGCCACATGGAATCCTCAGCAGATGCGGGCCTGGTTCATGTTTCCCTTTTGGTCAGAATCGACGGTAGCCTTTCCTTGTGGCATAGCGGGATTGAGACACGTAGCTTGGTGGGTCCAGAAAGGGTTTTCCTAAAAGGTTAAATCAATGGTAGTCACTTTGTCGCTATGGTGTGTGAGATTCTTTGCGATCATGCAAGATTATGACATGTGTAAAGGTGTTTCATGTATGCTGGCTATCATATGATGCAAGCCCGAAGATAAATACTTCATCGAAGTCTTTCACTTTACTAAGATGTTGCAAGAGATGCTTAGCGGGTAAAGTAGGATCCTTCCACATGTTTGGGTGTGACCGAAGATGCTTGTGGAAGTTGACCAATCAGGGAGCGGTCGCATGATCACATAGATTAAATTATTGCTATGCGATCATGCGACCAGTCTAAGTTATAATCACTCTCACACTTAATTTTGACGTGTGGAAAATAGGCAAAGCACTACAGGTCTAAAAGATAATCAGTTCTATTCTATGATTTGTTTTATGAAGATCAACTTAATATAAAGGACAAATCAGGAAGGATTCAGAATAGAGAAATAATTAAATACGCTGGAAGTGTTATGTCACCCCTCTCAACAAGGATCACGGGCACACCATTTTTCAAGGTGATGAATTTTTCATTGATCAAGATGATGTATTGGAAGAGATTAATATTAGTGAGGGAAGGTGAAGGGACAGAGTCAAATTGTTTCTTCTCCATTGTATTTTTGAATTTATTTGTTCCCAATCTTTTTGTATTCATGAAAATTGAAAGGTCATCAGTCCCTATGAGCATGATACATTGTAAACTCTATAAATTCTTTGAAAGAATTTAATAGAAGGTCGGCAAAATTTCTGGTGTGAGGCTGGTTGCAGAGACAATCAAGTCCAGTGTCATTTATTTTCTTTCCAACTGTATCTGGTGTTATTTCATTGTGTTGAATTAGGAATGATAAGTAAAGAGAGTTTTGTTCTATTGTTTTTAGTTTAGCCAATCAGTAGGATAATTAGAGAATTATAACTGGTTGTGGAATTGCATCAACTACTTCATTTGCATTTCATAACTTGCATAATCATTTTTCCATTGCATCTCATAATTTGCATTTTTTTATAATTGCTTTGTTGGGAAATTCATAAGATTGTGAAGGTCACAGCATAGCATCTTTGCATTTAAATCCCACCTGAGATTTCACTTGCCTGGGTCGAACTTAGTTTTCCTCTACTGTTCTCTGGTTAAGAACTTATTTGCAGTAGGGATTAGATTTGAAACATAATTCATTGAAGATTTTTCATATAGGGAGCTATACCTCAATTCAGAGGGAAACTAGATATTCTCAGAAACAATTTCCCAACTGTTGAGTAAAATTGTTCTTCGATATAAATTGGGCAAATAAAAGGAGTTTGAAAAGAAGAACAATCTGTTTACCAACAGATTTTTGGCAACTCTGCTAGGGAAGGAAAAACAGTCTAATGACCAAAAAGCATTTGAAGATATACACAGAACCTGAAAGAAGATCAAGGAGTGAGTTACAAATAGCACTAATATAAATAGTCACTTTGAAGCAATCAAGATATTTAAGGAGTGATAAGGAAAAAGGTGAGAAGGATTCAACTTTCTAGAATTTGGAAGCACTTGGATTCCCCTTCTTGGAAGTACCTCATCGAAAAGGTGAATGTCAATCTAGGAGTAGGCCTTCATCACCACCAAAGGTAGTAAGTTCATTTTCTACAACTTGCCAAGTGTTAACTTTGCATGGGGTTGCTCCTCCACAAGTCATAAATTTTACATAGTATCCTTTGCAAAATCAACTAAATATGGCTGCACCTTGGGCAGCTGCTACTGGGCCACTCAATTTTGCAGCTTACCATCCTCTTCCTTCTCATTCCTGGAAGAATATACCCAAGTTTGTAGGAGATGGGAAGATTACTACAGATGAACATATAAAAGCATTTTTTATAGCTATAAATATTTTAGGAGTTAATCATGAAGATGTTGCAGTCAGATTATTTGTTGAAACTCTTATTGAAGCTGTTGTAGATTGGTTCTATCACTTGGCTGATGGATCTATAACAAGTTGGGATACTATGAGAACTAATTTTGAAGACTGTTTTAAAACCGCTGAAGATGAGCATGCTTTGTTGGCTCAATTGACATCAGTGAAGAAATTACCTTCTATGAGCATGAGAGATTTTGTTGCTAGTTTCAACAAAATTACTAATAGAATTCTAGTAGAAAGTAGACCTACAATGAGCAATTTAAAAACATTCTTCATCAGTGCTATGCCTCCTGAGGTTAATTTTGAACTAAGGAGATCTAGACCTGCAGATTTAGAGGCAGCTCAGAGAAATGTTGTAGAGTTTGAGGATGACATGATTTCTGCAGGAAGGTGGAAGTGTGAGATGCAGAATAGAGCTAGTACAAGTGGAACCACTTCATCAGAAGAAATGATTCAAAAGTTATCAAATGAGATAATTTCTTTGAAAAGGCAGCTCCCAAGATTTAACAATCCATACCAAAGGAATTTTTCAGAGCAAGAGAATAGTAACAAACCTTTGCAATTGCCTAGATTGCAACAAAGGTTAGCAATAGAGGGTCCACCTAAAAAAGTGAATGGATGTGTGCTTCATTTGACTACTGATCATGACAGTGAAAGTTGTCCAGATGTGATCAGTAGGATGTAGTTTTTGACTACCAATGAGCCCAATTCTCCCCTGTCCGGTGATGAGACCAAGTCATACTTGAATGGTGACTCTGGAAATTTATTTTTAGAGTATGTATCAGACTCAGAGAAGCAGGGAGAATGTTATGCCAATATCAATGGACACACTTATAACATGCTCACTAGAGGACAAAAGGCAAAGGTGGTTGCTAATTCAAAAGATGCTCCAGCAAAATAAAGTCAGCCAGCACCTAAAACGTAGGATACTAATCAAGGAGTGAAGACTTTGCAATCCGGTAAGGAGTGTAGTTCCTTTGACTTTATTCAATTTTGTAAAGATTCTAAAATCCAAGTTTTCGCCATTGATTATCTTAAATCACATCCCAATGAATTGAAAAGATTTATTGAGCATTGTAAAGATGAAAATATTGAATTAAATTATGCTGCAACTTCTGGATTAAAGGATGAAACATTGACTGCAAACCTTTTCAATGAAGTTGAGAATTTTGTCCTAGCTACTTCTCCTAGGCAAAAACCAGAACCATTCTATGTTTCATTGTTTATCAATGGGTGGAAGTTAAGCAATTGTATTATTGATTTCGGAGCTTCAGACAATGTGATGCCTTATACAGTGGCTAAAGCTCTAGGCTTAACACTCACCAAAGCCAATGGAAAATGCTATGCAATGGATGCTAAACAAGTGAGTTTAGTGGGACAAATTAAAGACATACAGGTTGCATTGGTGGCATATCTAGAAAAGAGAATACTTCTAACCATTCTAGTTGCAGACATTCCTGTTAGTTATGGCCTATTGTTGAGTAGAATTTTTTGCAGGGATTTAGGTGGAGAGATTAAATTATATTGGTCTCAAGCAATAATTCTTGTTGGTAACAAAAGAATGAAACTAGAACCCAAGGAGAAAGCTAAATTTACAGTTTAAAAATCAGACAATCCACAGGCACAAATTTTATATCAAGAGTTGGGGTTTGGAAATTATATGTTGTATACAGAAAATGACGCTGTGGAAAATGGATTGGAAGAATCTGAATCTGAAAATTCTAGGAAAGAAACACAAATCTGGACACTAGAATTTGATGGTAGCTACTCATCATCCGGTTCCGATGCTGGTATTGTTTTAATTTCTCCAACTGGTGAATTAGAGCCTCTAGTATTTAAATTAGAATTTAATAATACCAATAACAGTGCTAAATATGAGGCGTTACTTCTTGGCATCATAGTGGCTAAGGAAAGAGGCATTAAAATTCTAAGAGCTCAAGGTGATGTAGAGCTAGTTGTAAAGCAAGTTAGAGGCCAGTATTCAGTAAAAAATCATAAGCTAAAAAATTACCGGAATAGAGTTTGGGATGAAATTGAAACGCTAGATGCATTTTCTATTAATTCTGTCCCTAGAGAAATGAATATGAAAGTAGATTCTTTGGCAGTATCAGCATCCTTTTTACTTCCTCATCTAGATTTTAAAGATAAGAAATATCAGATTGAAGTCATTTACAGGCCATCAATGCCAGATAATATAGAAGACTAGCAAGTGTTTAATGATGATAAAAATCTGCAGTTGTTTTTAGAGAATGTTGAAGGGCTTGATGAAGAAGAAAAAAAAAATGATGATTCTATGGAAAAAGAAAAACATGAAAATTTAGAGATTGTACAGTTGAAAAATAATGCAATTCCTCCTTATTTTGTGTCTCTAGAAAAGCTCTTTAATCGGCATGATGTATATGTAAAGAAGAAAAGAGCAGGGAAGTGGCCTACTACAGGAGAGTTTGAGAATATCAATATTGGGACAAATGTTAATCCAAAAATGATAAATATTGGTAAATGTTGTACGTTGGAAGAGAAAGAGAAGGTAAAGAAGTTATTTCAAGAATACCAAGACATCTTTACTTGGAGCTATGAAGATCTAAAAAGTTTCATGAGTGGAAATTTCAAACATATGATTCCTCTAAAGCCATATGCTGTACCTGTCCGGCAAAAATAGAGATGCTATAATCCAAAGGTAGCAGATGCCATTTATAGAGAAATTGATAAAATGTTGAAAGAAAGAATTATTTATCCAATACATCATTCTACATGGATTGCAAACATCATGTCAGTAAGAAAGAAAAATGGTGAAATTAGAATATGTGTTGACTTTCAGAATTTAAATCAAGCTTCTTTGAAAGATAACTATGCATTGCCAAACATGGATCATCTATTGCAAACAGTGGCTGGAGCTGAGATGATGTCCATGCTAGATGGATTTTTTGGATACAATTAGATTGAAGTGGAAAAGAAGGATCAACACAAGACAACTTTTACAACTCCTTGGGGTACTTTTGCATATCATAGAATTCCATTTGGTTTGATTAACGTTGGTGCTACTTTTCAGAGAGGTATGGATGCTTCATTTGCTGATATGAAGAACAAAATAATTGTGATTTACCTTGATGACTTAATAGTGTTTTCTAAGAAGAGGACGGATCACATAGCTGATTTGAAGAAAGTGCTACAGCGATGCAGGGAGCATGGTATATCTCTAAACCCAAAGACTCAGTATTCTGTGTGACGGAAGGAAAACTATTGGGCCGTATTGTGTCACAGGAAGGAATAAGGATTGATCTAGAATGTGTGAAAGCTATTCAGAGATTAAGCTTGCCTTCAAATAAGACTACTGTTACATCTTTCTTTGGCCAAGTTAATTTTCTTAGAAGGTTTGTTCCTAATTTTTAAGAAATCACTAAATGTATTGTAGATATGATGAAAGGTAACACTATGTTCAAATGGAATGAGCAGGGAAAACAAGCTTTCAATGAAATTAAGGAAGCAATTGCTAATGCACCAGTCCTAAGCCATCCGGATTATAAAAAAGATTTCATTATATATTGCTATGCCTCAGAGCACACATTGTCTGCAATCTTGATGCAAGAAAATAAAGAAGAAATTTAGGCACCTATAGCATTCATGAGTATACCTTTGAAGGATCATGAATTGAAGTACTCACAATCAGATAAACATGCATATGCTATAGTGAAAGCATTGAAGAATTTCCATTTCTATATTTTACATTCACATTCTTTAATTTTTGTGCCTGATATTGCTATGAAAAGTATTTTAACACAACAAGATGTTGGCTGCAATAATAGAGGTTCATGGATTGCCAAAACTCAAGAATATGATATTGAAATTAAGCTTGCGAAATTAGTCAAAGGAAATGCATTATGTAAAGCCATAGTAGAGAATTTGGAAGAAGAAGAAC
The DNA here is from genome assembly GCA_027943335.1 of Chamaecyparis obtusa. Taxonomy (NCBI): domain Eukaryota; kingdom Viridiplantae; phylum Streptophyta; class Pinopsida; order Cupressales; family Cupressaceae; genus Chamaecyparis; species Chamaecyparis obtusa. The sequence continues at coordinate 341,959 of BSBK01000014.1, read as the reverse complement.
CGGTAGCAAATCAACTGGTTTTAAATGTAAGTCTTCAAGATCCTTGGTTTGAAAATATTGCATATTTCTTAACTTATGGAGAATGTCTGGAAGGATTGACAGCCAAAAAGAGAAGAGATTTAAAATTAAAAGCTGCTAAATATGTGATTTGGGAAGATAAACTTTACAAGAGGTCAATTGATGGCACATTTTTAAGATGTGTTGATAAGCAACAACAGGAGCAGTTGCTGAAAACTTTTCATGATGAGGCTTGTGGAGGACATTTTTCTTCTTCAGTCATAGCTTTTAAAATTCTAAAGCAATGTTATTACTAGCCTGGCATGTTTAGAGATGCATATCATTGGGTGGCTAAATGTGAAAAGTGTAAAATGTTTTTCGGCAAACCACAGTTAGTAGCACTTCCATTAAAACTAGTTATCATAGATGGTCCATTTCAGCAGTGGGGCCTTGACTTCATTGGTCCAATAAATCCAGCATCTAGTGTAGGACATTCTTATATAATTAAAGCTACTGATTTCTTCATGAAGTGGGTTGAAGCTAAAGCAACCAAGAAGACCACTTCTGAGGTAGTGTGTGAATTCATAAAGGAGAATATTATGGTAAGGTTTGGAGTTCCTCATAAATTGGTAATGGATAATGCTACTTACTTTTCATCTATTGAAATTACTAATTTTTGTTTTGAGTATGGTATCTCAGTCAACCATTCATCTGATTATTTCCCACAAGGAAATGGTCAAGCAGAGTCAAGTAATAAGAATTTGATCAATATTATTAAGAAATTGGTGTTAGACAATCATAAAAATTGGCACAAAAAGATACATGAAGCACTATGGGCTGATAGAGTGACTCCAAAGAGAGCAATTGGGATATCTCCATTTGAGCTAGTGTATGGAGTTGAAGCAAACCTTCCACTACCACTAGAGTTGGAAACATGTAAGTTGAGGACAGTCATAGAGGATGACATGTACAAGGATGGTTTGGAGAAAAGAATCATGTATTTGAGCAAACTAGAAGAAGAAAGAGAAAGAATGGTGGATCATATTACTCAACATCAAATGAAGGTGAAGAACTTGTTTGATAAGAAAGCTAGACCCTATAAATTCATGGTTGGAGATCTTGTTTTGCTATGGGATAAGAGGAGAGCTCCCAAAGGGATGCATGGGAAGTTTGAAACATTATGGAAGGGTCCCTATACTATTCACCAGGCTTTTGAAAAGAATTCTTTCAAGCTGGCATATCCAAATGGAGAGGTACTTCCCTTGACCTATAATGGTCAAGATCTAAAGCTATATCAAATGATCAATTGAAAATAGGTATCCCCTATTCTGTACTATAGTTTTGTTCTAGTGTGTGTTTCGTAGTTTGGTTTTCCCTTTTTCTTTTATGTGTGTTAGCTTCCTTGCTGCTTTGTTTCCCTTGTTCAGTTTTGTTGTATTGCTACCCTTTCATTCATGTGAGAAACCAGAGATTCAAGATTCATTGCTTAAACATGGGAATGTTCAAGTCCCCAGTCAGAGCCAGTTGTTGCCCCACTTTTCATCCTATGGTTATGCTATCAAGTGGAAAATTTTGGTGTCACAATCATGTCTATGTCTAAGTCTAAGTCTTCCCTAGGGTAGGATGATTTTGCCAGGTTCCCCTCACTTTGCCTTCTTTGTTCAAGCTAGTTGGGTGGTTCTAAAGTCTCTTTATCATTGGGTACGTTATAGTTCCTAACCTGGCAAAGTCTTGATGCTCCAATTGATTCTTTTTCTCAAGCAGGTAGATGTTCAAAATACATGATCTTCAAGTGTGTGAAAAGAATCAGGAAGAAAATGTAGTGATAGAGCCATGTGTTCAATCTTTTCAATGTTTCTACTCGAGCTCAAAATGTTTTAACAGTCTTCATTGGTGTCGGGTTTTATAATCTTTCATTACCTTTGGATTCATCTTTGACAGGTGGGTGCACATCTCTTTATTCATTTGGCAGCGTTACTTAGGTTAAAGATTTTCCACATGCCATTTAATCTATGTTGTAGGTTGAAGAAGGACTTTCCAGCTGGCAGAGTCAACGGTTTTTGTGTTTTCGCAGGATTCAAGTTGTGCAAAGTTTACTTTTATGAAAACACAAAATACTTCCACGTGTCCAGGAGACCTAAGCATTAACCTCGCTATACATTTGTGACCAATCAGAGAGCAGTCGCATGATCGCATGGACTAAAATAATACCATGTGATCATGTGACAATGTAGCCTACTGGGACCTACATATGCTAACAGCGCGGATGTGATCATGTTTGTAGAATTGACCAATCATGGAATGGTCACATGATCGCATAAATAAAATTATTATCTTGCAATCATGCGACAAGATAGTGGAAGCCTATGGTTTTTAGATCTACGGTCCCCACAAGATTGCATGACTAAGAAACTGGTCTTGTGATCATGCGAGATGCAGCCACGTGGAATCCTCAGTAGATGCGGGCCCGGTTCATGTTTCCCTTTTGGTCAGAATCAAAGGCAGCCTTTCCTTGCGACATAGCGGGATTGAGACATGTAGCTTGGTGGGTCTGGAAAGGGTTTTCTTGCAAGGTTAAATTGATGGTAGTCCCTTTTTTGCTATGGTGTGTGAGATTCTTTGCGATCATGCAAGATTATGACACATGTAAAGGTGTTTCATGTACGCTGGCTATCATATGATGCAAGCCCGAAGATAGATACTTCATCGAAGGCTTCCGCTTTACTAAGATGTTGCAAGAGATGCTTAGCAAGTAAAGTAGGATCCTTCCACATGTCCAGGTGGGACCGAAGATGCTTGTGGAAGTTGACCAATTAGGGAGCGGTCACATGATCGCATAGATTAAAGTATTGCTATGCGATCATGCGACCAGTCTAAGTTATAATCACTCTCACACTTAACTTTGATGTGCGGAAAATGGGCAAAGCACTATAGGTCTAAAAGATAATCAGTGCTATTCTGTGATTTCTTTTATGAAGATCAACTTAATATAAAGGAAAAATCAGGAAGGATTCAAAATAGAGAAATAATTAAATACGGTGGAAGTGTTATGTCAGCCCTCTCAACAAGGATCACAGGCACACCATTTTTCAAGGTGATGAAGTTTTCATTAATTGAGATGATGTATTGGAAGAGATTAATATTAGTGAGGGAAGGTGAAGGGACAAAGTCAAATTGTTTCTTCTCCATTGTATTTTTGAAGTTATTTGTTCCCAATCTTTTTGTATTCATGAAAATTGAAAGGTCATCAGTCCCTACGAGCATGATACATTGTAAACTCTATAAATTCTTTGAAAGAATTTAATAGAAGGTCGGCAAAATTTCTAGTGTGAGGTTGGTTGCAGAGACAATCAAGTCCAGTGTCATTATTTTCTATCCAACTGTATCTGATGTTATTTCATTGTGTTGAATTGGGAATGATAAATAAATAGAGTTTTGTTCTATTGTTTTCAGTTTAGCCAATCAGTAGGATAATCAGAGAATTATAACTAGTTGTGGAATTGCATCAGCTACTTCATTTGCATTTCATAACTTGCATAATCATTTTTCCATTGCATCTCATAATTTGCATTTTTTTATAATTACTTTGTTGGGAAATTCATAAGATTGTGAAGGTCATTGCATAGCATCTTTGCATTTAAATCCCACCTGAGATTTCACTTGCCTGGGTGGAACTCAGTTTTCCTCTACTGTTCTCTAGTTAAGAACTTATTTGTAGTAGGGATTATATTTGAAACATAATTCATTGAAGATTTTTCATATAGGGAGTTGTACCTCAATTCAGAGGGAAACTAGATATTCTCAAAAATAGTTTCCCAACTGTTGAGTAAAATTGTTCTTCGATATAAATTGGGCAAATAAAATGAGTTTGAAAAGAAGAATAATCTATTTACCAACAAGATATTAATATCATTGCTACTCCAAATTTTAGATAACATTAGTTATTGATTATTTAATACTAATATTATTGGTGGCATTAATGACGTTACAGAAAACATGAAAGTATTATATAAATATCGATTATTATTAATAATGTTAGTATTGCAAGATTCAGTTATATTTTTGTTAGGAATGAATGCAAAGTGTTTTGGTAGTCATTCTGTAGTTGTTGTTGTTGCATTCATGACTTGGATTGTCATTGATGTCAACACAGTGATATTATGGATATTAGCAGGAAAATAGGTACAGTTTTGTCTTGCACACATGTTGTATTGTAGATTGGATTTTGCATAGTTGATGGTATGTTCTTTCATGTGTTATTAACCTATGGTTAATAGTGCAAAAATAAATTCATTCATTTGTAAGAGTTATGAGCTTTTTGGTGAAAGCAGTGTTTAGACAGTGTTTCTGTGTAGCAATGTTCAGAAATCCGAGGATATCTCTTAGCTGGGATGGAATCTAATTTTGCACATTCAAAGGCATGTTGGAGACTCATTAATGATGATGTGGTTCATAGTGCAAACTTTGAGGATATTTTTGGAGAAAGTTACAGTAACTAGAAGCCGACAGTTTTATGTGAATTCAGTGTGTAGCGTGTAGAATTTATTATTTTGTAATTGAGGACTGACTCATTTGTAATTATTTGAGTTTGGTATATAAGAAGGAATTTTTTCCTTATTTTAATGTGTACTATGAAGAGTGAGATGCGAATATATGCATGAAGTGAAGAAAAGAGCTAATTTAGTGATGAAGGAAGACTTGTGAGTACAGAGATCTAGAATTATGATCTTGTGTAGCAAAGAGTGCAGTTTTGGCACAGTGTGAAGGAGGTAATATATTTCATATTATTCTATTGAATAATTCTAAGATCTTTTGGATAGTGGGTTCAGAGATCTTGCCTTGAAGTTGTTTGGGCAGTGGGTCCTTCTGTCTTCCATAAACTCTTAACCGGGTTAGAATCTTTTAACAGGGATTCAAAATCTCCTAACAGGGATTTATATGTACTAAATGTATTTCATAAGACTCCTAACAGGGTCCTTCCTCTAACAAGGAACTTTCATATTAGTGCATCATTTTGTGGGCATCATTCCCACCAGGGTTTACTCTTTTCAAGAGGTTCCCTAGTTAACATATCTTGTGTTATTGTGCAATTGTGTATGATTATCTTTCTATGGTTGATCAGTACATTGATTATATTGTTTAAAGTTGTTGAATGGATAAATTATCTGATAACTAATTCACCACCCCCCGTCTCAGTTATCTTGGGGACCTTTACTTTCTAACAATTGGTATCAGAGCGGCAGGTCCTTGAAAGAAAAGTTTAACAACCTAAGTAGATCCATGGTGAATTTCAGAAAAGAAAGCCCTAAGTTTGATGGAGTAAATTTTGACAGTTGGAAAGAAAAGATGAAGACACATCTATTGTGTTTAGGACCAAGTTATTGGTTGATTACAAAGAATGAGAAGACTATCATTGAGGAAGACAATCTAGAGGTAGGAACTAAAGATGAACTAGATCTATTCATGTGTAACATACTTGCAAGAGAAGCACTTTTATCAGCACTGCCGGAGAATGAATATAGTCAGGTAAGATGTTTGAAAACATCTCATGCAATTTGGAAAGCTTTACATTCTACTTTTGAAGGTGATGAACATGCAAAGAAGGCTAGATTACATAATTGGATTTGTGCATTTGAAGATATCAGAATGATGGAAGATGAATCTATTAGAAGCTATATTGGTAGGATGTCTGAGATTGTGATAGGAATAAAGTCTTGTGGAGGTGATAAGACAGAGAATGAAGTGATATGGAAAATTTTGAGAACTTTGACACCAGTATTCAAGTAGACAACACAGATGATTGAACAAGTGATACCTTGTACATCGAACTTTTCAAGAGAGACTCTTCTTGGAAGATTAGAAATAGCAGAGATGAACTTGAGATTATCAGGAGAGCTACCTAGAATGGAAACAACATTCAGTGCTCTTAGCATTAGACCTACAAGACGTACTAGTGTGAATGGAGATTATGCCAGCGGTAGAAAATCTAAGGAAGATAAGAAGATTGAAGAAGGTATTGCATTACTTGTAAAAAGAGAACCAGATGGTAAGAAAATCTTTAAATGTTGGACTTGTCAAGAATATGGTCATTTTGCATCTAAATGTCCTAAAAGAGTTAAGAAGTATAGAAGCAACTTTAAACCTAGGAGATCTAAAGAATGTTATTATGCAAATGATGAAGATTTTGAAGCAGGAATTGAAAAACATTTAAGTGACAGTTTTAATGATAACTTTGAGGAAATAGGATTTGTAGCAATTAAAGAAGAAAGTTCTGAATCTGATAAAAGGGAAGAAAAAGCATTAGTTTCACAGGTTGAAAAGAAATCTGATTAGATTATAGACAGTGGTTGTTCACATCATATAACTGGAGATAAAAGAAAGTTTGTTAAGTTAGATAATTATAATGGAGGAATTGTTAGGGTTGGTAACAATGCACCTTGTTTGATTAAGGGTATAGGATCTATTACTCTTGATGGAAAGACTAACACTGATGATGTTTACTTTATTGATGGACTAAGACATAATCTACTAAGTGTTGGACAATTGGCTGATAAGGGTTATCAAGTTTGGTTTTCTGAGAAAACTTGTGTGATAAAAGATAAAGATGGAAATTTGATTGGAAAAGGATCCAGAACCAGAGGTAATGTATTTTAGTTGAATCCTACTAAGATGACATGTTTGATAACTAGGATTGATGACAGTTGGTTATGGCATAAAAGGTTTTGTCATATAAACTTTGATAATATTGTCAAGGTGAGCACTACACTTGTGGTAAGAGATTTACCTAGAATTATGAAACCTACTAACATGATTTGCAAAGAATGTATGATGGCAAAGCATAAAAGGAGTTCATTTCCCAATAAGAAGTTCACATCGATAAAGAAGCTGGAGATTGTTCATACAGACTTGAGTGGTCCTACTAGGACTAGAGGATTCTATGGTGAAAGGTATTTTATGATTCTTGTTGATGATTTTACAAGAATGATGTGGATTGCATTTTTGAAAGAAAAATATGAAGCATTTGATAAATTTAAGATCATGAAAAGAAAAATTGAGAATGAATTTGGAATGAAGATTAAGTGTCTAAGATCTGATAGAGGTGGTGAATTTACATCTAGAGAGTTTAACACTTTTTGTGAAATGAATGGCATTAAGAGACAACTTTCAGCCCCTAGAACACCAGAACAAAATGGTATTGCAGAAAGAAGCAACAGGTCAATAACTGAAGCAGCAAGAGCTATGTTGTTTGAAAATGATTTCGCTAAAACCTTTTGGAGAGAAGTAGTGAACATAGCAGTATACACTATGAACAGAGTACAAATCAAAGTAGATACAAACAAGACACCTTATGAATTATGGTTTGGACATACACCCTCAGTTAAGTATTTTAGAATTTTTGGAAGTAAATGTTATATTAAGAGAGATGATGATATAGGAAAGTTTGATCCTAAAAGTGATGAAGGAATATTTCTTGGATATTCTTTAAAAAGGAAAACATATAGATGTTATAACAAAAGAACTAAGACTATTGTTGAAAGTGCAAATGTAAAAGTTGATGAGAAGTTTAAAATTCAGGAAAGAATGCTTGATTATGAATCTAATGGAGAAGCACAACCTCAGCCTAACGTTGAAAATGTAGAATTATTTTTTGAAACTAATAGTGATTTTCTGAATGAAAGTCATACTGAAGAAGACAAAGAAGAAAATAGAGAAGAAAGTAGAGAAGAATCTACAGTCGGAACAAGATCAGTAACTATGACGCCTAACAGGTATACTTCAAGACATCACCCTGTTGAGAAAGTTATTGGAAGTTTAGATAAAGGAGTTTTGACTCGGAATAAGGTACATTTATGTTTGATTTCTCAAATTGAACCTAAGACTACTAATGAAGCTTGTGAAGATGAACATTGGATCAATGCTATGAAAGAAGAACTAGAGCAGATTGAAAAAAACAAGACATGGGAATTCATCCCTAGACCTAAAGACAAGAATGTGATTGGAACAAAGTGGGTATTTAGAAACAAGATGAATGAACAAGGAGACATGATAAGAAACAAAGCAAGAGTGGTATGTAAAGGATATTCACAACAAGAAGGAATTGACTATGAAGAAACTTTTGCACCTGTGGCCAGACTTGTAGTGAAAATGTTTCTAGCATATGCAACTTACAAAAAATTTAGAGTGTATCAGATGGATGTGAAGTTAGCATTTTTGAATGGTGAATTGGAAGAAGAAGTCTACATTGAGTAGCCTTAAGGTTTTCCTTTGACACAAGAAGAAGATATGGTATGTAAGTTAAACAAAGCTTTATATGGATTAAAACAAGCACCTAGAACCTAGTATGCAAGATTGGATAAGTATTTATTGAAATTGGGATTTATAAAAGGAACAATAGATAGTAACTTATACACAAAAGAAATTGAGAATGGTTTGTTGGTTATAGTTATATTTGTTGATGATATTATCTTTGGAGGAGAAGATGAATCTAGTGATAAATTTGAAGATGAAATGAAGACTGAATTTGAGATGAGCATGATTGGAGAAATAAAATATTTTTTGGGATTACAGATAACACAAAGCAAGGAAGGTATATTTGTAAGTCAGACTAAGTATTTAAATGAATTATTGAAAAGATTTGGAATGGAAGATTCTAAACCTGTTGGAACACCTATGGTAATCGGACATAAGTTATCTAGCAAAGATGAGACACCAGCAGTTGAGCAGAAAAAGTATAGATCTATGATTGGAGGATTGCAATACTTGACACATACAAGACCTGATATAGCACATTCAGTGGGGATTGTAGCAAGATTTCAAGTAGAACCTAGAGAATCACATTATGCAGCAGTAAAGAGGATACTGAGATATTTGAAAGGAACAATGGATTATGGATTATGGTATGAGAATTCTGATGATTTTACTTTATGTGCCTATACTAATGTAGATTGGGGAGGCAGTGTTGATGACAAGAAAAGCACCATTGGTGGAGCCTTTTTTCTTGGAGGTAAATTGGTCTCTTGGCTAAGTAAGAAGCAGAATTGTACTTCACAAAGCACAACAGAAGTAGAATATGTTGCAACAGCAAATAATTGTAATTAGATTATTTGATTGAAGCAGATGTTGAAGGATATTGGAATAAAGTTTGATGAGCCTATTGTTATACATTATGATAACACCAGTACAGTGAGTATGTCAAAAAATCCTATTTTACATTCTAAGACTAAACATATTGAGATCAAGTATCATGTTGTAAGAGAGAAAGTTGTAGAAAAAGAAGTAAGATTGGAGTACATAAGTACAAAGGAGAAGATAGTAGATATATTTACAAAGCCTTTACCTAAGGATACATTTGTTTATCTGAGAGGTATGTTTGGGGTTATGTTGCAACCCATTTTTGAGAATTGATGTAGATGATTGCATCAATCCAGTGGTATATGAGCCCTATCTTTCTTCTGGATTGGATGTTGGAACTTCCTCTATGGGGGAGTTTATGAGCTGAGTCATGAGGACTCTTGTTATTATATTCTTCTGAAAAGTGTCTTTTGACATTAAGTTGTTGTTGACTTAGTGATATAATTTCTATCATTGATGTCAATGGGGGAGAGATATACATGAAAAACATTGTGGATTGTATGAGAGAGCTGAATAGGAAAATGAAGCAAGACTTGATTTGATATTTTGCAGTGATGTTGCAATATTAGATTTTTGGAACATTGGATGTTTTTCATCTATGTTTCCATCAATGCCAATGGGGGAGATTGTTAGGAATGAATGCAAAGTGTTTTGGCAGTCATTCTGTAGCAGTTGTTGTTGCATTCATGACTTGGATTGTCATTGATGTCAACACAGTGATATTTTGGATATTAGCAAGAAAGTAGGTACAGTTTTGTTTTGCGCACATGTTGTATTGTAGATTTTATTTTGCATAGTTGATGGTATGTTCTTTGGTGTGCTATCAACCTATGGTTAATATTGCAAAAATAAATTCATTCATTTGTAAGAGTTATGAGCATTTTGGTGAAAGCAGTCTTCAGACAGTGTTTCTGTGTAGCGATGTTCAGAAATCGGAGGATATCTCTTAGCTAGGATGGAATCTGATTTTGCACAGTCAAAGGGATGTTGGAGACTCATTAATGATGATGTGGTTCATAGAAAAAATTTCAAGGATATGTTTGGAGAAAGTTACAATAACTGGAAGCCGACAGTTTTATGTGAATTCTGTGTGTAGTGTGTAGAATTTATTATGTTGTAATTGAGGACTGACTCATTTGTAATTGTTTGAGTTTGGTATATAAGAAGGAATTTTTTCCTTATTATAATGTGTACTATGAAGAGTGAGATGCGTATATATGCATGAAGTGAAGAAAAGAGCTAATTCAGTGATGAAGGAAGACTTGTGAGTACAGAGATCTGCAATTGTGATCTTGTGTAGCAGAGAGTGCAGTTTTGGCACAGTGTGAAGGAGGTAATATATTTCACATTATTCTATTGAATAATTATAAGATATTTTGGATAGTGGGTTCAAAGATCTTGCTTTGAAGTTGTTTGGGCAGTGGGTCCTTCTATCTTCCATAAACTCTTAACCGGGTTAGAATCTTTTAACAGGGATTCAAAATCTCCTAACAGGGATTTATATGTACTAAATGTATTTTATAAGACTCCTAATAGGGTCCATCCTCTAACAAGGAATTTTCATATTAGTGCATTATTTTGTGGGCATCATTCCCACTGGGGTTTACTCTTTTCAAGAGGTTCCCTAGTTAACATATCTTGTGTTATTGTGCAATTGTGTATGATTATCTTTCTATGGTTGATCAGTACATTGATTATATTGTTTAAAGCTATTGAATGGATAAATTATCTGATAACTGATTCACCCCCCCCTCCCCCTCTCAATTATCTTGGGGATCTTTACTTTCTAACAATTTTAAGGTAAGATGATTATCGTTGAATGAGTGATGGACATATTTTCAGCTGTGGGGAAAACCAATTAGATTAAAATGATTAATAAATTGATTTTATTGTTAACAATATGGGAACATGCATGAAATTAAATAAGTTCTAAATTGATAAGTAAATTATTGTTAAATTTAATGAAAATATTAAGTATGGCTAAATTAACACGCCCAATCATTACTTACTATAAGATAATGATAGCTTTTATACAAATGTCTTGTTCTCATAAAGAGAGTGAACTACCAATCTTATATTGGTGGGCGGATGAGATTGAATGCAGGAGGTGACATATAGTTGTGGCATTCATATATTATAATGCACTTCACTAGAATGGACCATATTTAGATCGGGGTTGATGTCTTGGGAGATGGAAAAAGAAAAAAATCTTTTCGCTCAAAAGAAAATTAATGGCGGTCAAATAGACGTTTGGAATTGGTGTCAGTAAGAATAGATCTAGAGTCGGAACATTATTACCAATGCTCTAGTATTTAATATGATTCTGATCATTAGTACCTCTCCATTTCTCATGGCATTGGAAAAATAAAATAAATAAAATGATCAGGATTTTTGGAACCACTTTCAAGAAAGTAGAGCATGAGTACATCTACCTTAATCATTTGAGGGAGGCGTCTATCAACTAGTTTGGTGGAGTCTATTAATGCTATCATAGAATTTTGAAAAGATTGTCAGTCGATCATTACTGTCAGTCTTCAGAGCCAACCATGACTGTTAACTCTAGGGAGCTAATGATAGCCCATTTTTATTTTGGCAACAAAAAAATTTTTTTTGGGGGGGTGGGGTTCTTGGAGAGCATTCCTCTATGATTTGGGGAAGGAGAAATGGAATGGGGGGGGATGCTAAGTTAGGTCACCAGGTATTCACCCAGTCATAGAATGGTATGTCTGTTATAGTAGTTGAATCCAAATAGAAGGAGAAGAGCGCATGGCAAGAAGATGGCAAGTGAGAATATGGTGGAAGCCCTGTTGGCAACATCGATGGTGCTCATGGCTACTTCAAGGCATATATCCACAAATTGTCGAGCCGAGAATAAGGTGTTTATGCATTGCAAGAGAATAGACTCTAATCCCTAAAGAAAAATGTTTGTCATACAACCACAGGGTTACCAGATGCGTCTTACTTTGTAAGTGCACATGTACAACTCATTTCTACTACCATAAATCTCCTTGTACCCTCTTTCATGCTTTATGCTAAATTTCCGTAATCAAATCTGTTGGCATGTTTGCTCATTGTTAATGAATTGTGGTTCTCTAGTGGGATTGATCCAGTAATGCGATGTTAGAGATATATTTTCGAGAGATTGGTGAGATTTTTTTTACACTTGTGGGTAATGTCATTCATATCCATCAGGTTTTTTTTTAGTTTTGAATTGAGCATTAACATTTTATCAAGTCTTGTGTGTTTGACCTATCACTCCTCCCTGAAGTTTTTATTTATTTTTATTTGTTTTGAAATTCTATCACCTTATGTGACTAGCTACTACCTTAATTATATTCTTTATTTCTGTCAGATTTGAGTTGTGCATTTAGTCATTTAAAGATATTCTTCATGTGTAACTGGTATAATAGTCTTCATAGATGTAAGTTGGCGATTGATTTAGCACATAACACCTGTAAGCATTTTTAATTAGGAGTTCTCCATGTGTGCTTGCAATTGTTAGCAGTAGATTCTTTTTTATAACTAGTGTGAGATGCTTGACCATTGCATATGGCATGTTCAATTTTTAAATAAAGATTTGAATGGTGAAATTGGGTTCATGGTTTTAACTTTTGTTTTGAAAATCATCTGTGGTTTCTAGTTCCATTTTGCTGCATAATGGAGGCATGTAACAAAGGTGACATCTTGATCTTCAGACAATCTCCCATAGTCTATAAAATGTTAGGGAAGTGTTCTTTTATTAGTGTAAAAAAATGAAAAACTGCTTAAGATATTAGAATGTACTTCCAGAATTTATTGTTCCAAAGATTTAATAGTCACTTATATTACTTATCGATTACTATAGTATTCGATGTCTTTAAATCATCAAATATCTCTAGTTATATATGTCAGTAAGCAGTCGCGATCTTGATGAGACGTGACTCATGAATGAGTCACGACTCATCAAGTCGTGACTGTCAGACAAATACCAAGTCTTTGATACTATTTCACTTACATTGCAATATGAAATGTTTGTTAACTATCGGTTTCATATTGCACAAGATCAAAAGGTAATGGATGTGATTAATACAGTCAACTTGACTATTTATGGCTGATATTAACTGATATCGATAGTAATGCATTTGTATATAAACTGATGTTTATAACTTTGCGTAATTTTATATAAACCAATAATTATCGGTATTCAATATTAATATTGTTGTGTTAAATAAAGCCATATATCGGTATTAAATCATACCAAATATATAAATAGTAATATATATTTATATATTAATCTATATGCAATATTAATTTCATATACATTAATATATATGTATGTATTAATGTATATATATATGATGATAGATTATTTCTAATTTATATTGATAGATTATTTCAAAAGGTGATATATGTGTGTGTGTGTGTGTGTGTGTGTGTGTGTGTGTGTGTGTGTGTGTGTGTTAATAAATACATATACATTAATATGTACTTATATGTATTCATATGTTAATTATCTGAATAATGCTATCAATTTCAACACTCCCTCTTAACTAGGGAAGATAATTTTCCATATACTACCACACTTATGATATCATGTAATATAAGGACTCATTATGTCAATGATAATGGTTTTGCACATCACCTTAACTTGAGATACCAGATTTTCAAATATTACCTTAGATTGTAATGTGAGAAATCATCTAAGATTGTGATACCTGATTTTCATATCACCTTAGATGGTGATACAAGGATATAGTAATATGTGAACATTACATTCCCATTACACATAACCCTACTATGTTATGTGTACTAGCATATCAATAGTCTACCATAGTGAAACTCTATTACAACATTGTCACCTTGTAATATCTAATACAAGTAATCATTATAGTGTTAGGAAGTCTTACTCCCATAATATGATTATTAGATGTTAATTTATCATTCAGAAAGAGAATGTAATAAAAGAAGGATCTCTATACCTCAATTTTATACTATCTTAACAGATATTTAGAATGAGAAGTTTTAGAATGCAACATGGTTAGACTAAGCCTATTAATCTGAAGAGTTGAATAAACCTTATAGAAAACATTAACATATAGATGATTTGGATTGACCTTTAATGGAAAGACCTATCTATTCAATTGTGACCATGAAATGAAACTCACTATTGATCATAATGGTGCAAAAGTGTTCACTTACTCGGGGGTTGGCTAGGACCTTAGAGATCTCATGATGCCATTTGGATGGGTGGAGAGCATGTGCATTGTTATTATTTTCCTTTGGTACTCCTCTGATGATAAGCATACTCTGAATTAGGAAATTTTCTAGAGTGGAACTTTAGAATTATGAGTAAGAAGCTTTTGGGGAACTACTTAGTAAACTTACTAAATGGGAATGTATCTAATGGGGATCTATTTAATAGATTCCTCGTTAAGACTCAAATAACTTTTCCTTGAAAGATTAAATTAATAATGATTTACTCTTCTTCATAGCTCATTTATTTCTTTCATCTGTCATTAATTGACGTGAATTACTTCTTTGTTTATCTATGTAACATATCGATGAAAGAACTATCTTCAGGATCTTATATCTAACCTCTAATGGATTTTATATTATGCACCTAGTTGGTAGTCATGTGTGCAGGAATAGGTAATTAGGATGAGAGTCAAGCATATAGAACATTAAGAGAGTTCTCAGGTATGCAATTGCTAGTCTTGATCATTCTTTGAGCATTTTTATAAAGTTTATTGTTCTAGTTAGATGTGTTATCTTGTTGGATTCTTTATTGCTGATATATGTAGCATGTCTTGTATTGGATACAAAAAAAAACTTGTCATGTTTTTCCTATGTTTGAGTAGATTAAATAGGTTTTGTGATGTTCATTCAAGTGTGTAAAAATTGGGCATTACAACATCCATGATTTCCTCTAATTCCTTTACTGATTTAAAGATCTGCCAAGTAAAATACCTCAATTTTGTGATTTAGGGCTTGCATAGATTCGGCACAAAATTCTTCTCCAAATCCTTGAAAAATGCTTCCAATCAGTGCTCTTTGATCTTCTTAACACTTGAATTCACTTTGATGATCAAATAATACTGATCATGACCTTTTATTAATTCAATCTCACTTAGATCTGACATCACATTCAATTCTTTTGCCGCTTCTTTCCAAAAAGTTGATTCTGCTAACCTGCAAAACTTAAAACTTCTTGCAATCTCGCAAAACATAATATTTTTCTTTTGTGCTCTTAACCATAGCATTAGAACATCATATACTACCTTTCATTAACTACACAAGACTTAATTCATCATATATCTACTTCTACACTAATCTAAGTTCCTATTCTACTGTAATTTTCATAAATTAAGTACTTTGAGATGGGTCAGGTAAAGATTCATTCTTACCTTTTAATACTTCACCTTCCTGATTACCTTCACTGTTGAATATGTCTCCTTGATCTATGCTTTTGATAAAATTCACTTCATCTAAATTACTATAGCATCCTTTCTGACTGTTACTTGCATCTTCATTACTTCTTGCATGACTTCTAGGGTTAGGATTGGTATGAAAAACTCAATTGTTCATTCTACAAAACCTTGTTGTGTGTCCAATCTTGTTGCATATCAGACAAACTATTCCATTGTTGCCATATCTTGGTCTAGGCTGATTGATTTGTGATCTGCAATTTCTAGCAATGTGTCCAACCTTGTTGCATCTATAACATATTACTCCATTTCTTCTATTCATATCTTTAGTAGGTTTCTTATCTACATTGTTAGTATTCCTAAACATTCTAATACTATTATTATTCTCAATAAATTTAGGTTTCCTGCATTCAATAGCTCTATGTCCAAAACCATGACAATTGTAACAATAACCATTAAGAGGTTTGAATTTCTTACCTATGCAATATCGCTTCATATGACCAATAGTACTACAAGAAAAACATCTAGCTTTGAATTCTCTTTGCATACCTTTAGGTGATTCCTCTTGCTTAGGTGATTCTTCTTCCTTAGGTGTATCTTTAGATTTGTTAATCTCATCATACTTCTTCTCATCTATGCTTTCAAATATTTTCAGATCTAGTTCCTTGCTTTCTTTATTTGCTTTAAAAGTGTTGAATCCAAGACCAGTCTTATCATAGAATGGTTTTTGATAAGATATTTGTTCATCAATCTTCTCACTAGTTGAATATAGCCTTTCAAGTTGTTGTTTTGATTGAGTCAATTCACCATTCATAATTGCATTGTATTTCTCAAGTTCAGCATACTGCAAATAGACTTTCTCAAGTTCAGATGTTACTTTACCAAATTTAGATTTTAGTCCTTCATTTTCAGTCTTTAGAATTTCATTCTTAGATTTCAGATGCTCTTCATTCTTGCCGTTTCTATCTTTCAAACTAAGCTTCAAATTTTCTATCTTCAGTTCATGCTTAAGGATCTCATTTTCTTTTTCTAAATTGTCATCACAATCTTCAATAAAAACTTTGGATTCCTTTTCAGATTTCAGACCTTCCAACTATTGGAATTAGGAGAGATAGGTACTGAGAGGGGAGGGGTGAATCAATTCCTTCAAAACTTTACTTGTAACAACCTTTCTAATATATAACTAAATACAATAATAATCGATCAAAATAACTTGAATCTAATTGCATAAATCATCATCTAGTTAACTTAAGAAAGTAAACAACATGAAATCAATGTGACAATCACATAACACAAGTATTTTGGTAACATAGAAACCCTTGTAAGAAGGTAAAAACTATGATGAAAATGACACCCACAAATTCTTCACTACTGCAGATAAAAAAGGTTTGCCTATTAAGGCTACAAGTTTTGATCACTTCTGGTGATCTTACCCTGTTAGGAGTAACATATTGGATAAGCTAGATCTACCTAGTTATAGGATTTAACAACACTAATTGAAGTGTGTACTCAGTTAAGAGATTTATACAAAGACTATTAAGTCTACTTGGTTAAGAGATTTATCAAAAAACTCTATCACAATTGTCAGAAAGTAATAGGTAAATTATCTGCTAGCTAACAACTCACTTGTCTGAAATAGATCTATAAATGCTCATCAAAATATCACCTTATCTGTGATGGTTCTTTGCTCTGTTCTGCTCAGTAGCCTTGTTTGATTCTTCTCAATCTGATGTCCTCTGTACTCTGTTCTACTCAGTAAACTGATTGTCTTAAAGATAGGCAAATTCTTCAAGTTCTCTGTGATTCATATATATCAATTCAACAACCTCATAAAAAATGGTGCGAACAAACAAAATATATAGTGTTCTATTTTGCCACCTTAGCAAAAATTAGGTTACAAAAATAATCATAACCCTAAGATCTATGGTGCAAAATAACCTAGATCAACTAATACAAATAAGATAATCATTTCATTTAATGAATATCTTTTACAATAAATGCTCCTCGATCTTGGTAAACTATTTTACTATCTGTTATAACCATTTGCATAGAATAATGAGCCATTTCTGATTACTATGCCATTTCCTATGATCATCGGTAAATACTGTATAATCTTCTTGGTGTATACTATGATGCTCGATGTTTACTGACCATTGGTGTCAGTGTCAGTGTCTCTGGTGCTCAGTTAACTATGTGATGCTCGGTGTAACAAGCTTTACCAACTGCTCTGTATTACTTCTAGTTACCGATTGTCTCAATATAAGTAATCAACCGACCTGTTTACTATCCTTTGATACTAATGACAACCTTAAATGCTCAATAGAGATTAACATCTCCCCCTTTGGCATTAGTATCAAAACTTCAAAATGTATATAGACAAAATATTTCTATATATTCCTTATGTCTCCACCATATACATATTCACAACAAAAAACTTCTAAGTACTAAAAATTACTCCCCCTCGGTGCATGCTCCCGGTAGTATGTAATATACATATCAAAGTATACTTAATTTTGCATATACATGGTTTTCCCCCTTTTTGATAATAATGCCAAATGCAAAAAAAATATAATGTATACTTACATCTTATAAAAAAATGTTTGGATGGGTTTTCTTCACAGACTCCAAGAGGTTGTCCCATTCCTCTTTCAAGTTGGTAAGAGCAATATGCTCAAGACCAACTTGTGCATGCATGTCAAAGATATTATCCAACACTGAAATATTTCATGTTGCTACAAGTTTCTTAGCTTTGACAATGTGTGTTTAAAAAATCTATAGGTAAGGAGTGAGTTCTTAATTCTGTAACTCTGTAACCTAATCAGTGATGTGTGCTTCTTATTTCCTTAAATCTACTATCAGCCGCCAAAGTTCCTAAACTCAATTAATATGCTTTAAGAAAGTAGTTAGCTCGGTGATTTTTCTGAAGTACAAAGCTTGATTAGCAGTTGACAGATTATTTGGGTGATGGATTTTACCTTGGTAATGACCTTAGATAATTTTACTTTGTTCAGTGCCACTTTTGTGCTAATCCTTTCTGCCAATTTATTCTGAATCTTTGATTCTACCCTTTCTTCTATTCTTTTGTCTACATCTATATCAGGGGCATTGATTTTGTCGGTGAGTGTGACAAGTTGATCTATGATGGGAATATTCTCATCAATGTTTGTTTCCAGTACTATCTATCATAGAATATCCCGTACATCATTTAACACTTCTTTTCATTTGTGTTCTTGCCTCAACTTCTCTTGTGCCACTTTCCTTGAACATAATTCCCCATATCTACTTAGTTCCTTGGGGCTTAGGGTTCTTGGGTCACATTCTGGTATAATGATAACTTCATCAATGGTGACCGGCCCTTTGGATTTCTTCTTCTTCTTCTGTAGGGAAAGAGGTGACTTCTTCTCACTTATGAAAAATAGCTTTTTCTTCACTCCTCAGAGTATCCTTACCAGTTGACACTGTATCATCCTTCTTCTACTCCTTGATAGATTGAGTGGGAGTCTCGGTGGTAGTGTCAGGTGGGTTCACCTCGGTTGACTTGGTTTCTTCAAGTTCTTTGGGTTCTGTAGACTGTGCCTCTAGTTTGTTAGGCTCATTTGTATCTATAGGTTGCTCGGGTGCTTGAATCTTAGTAGTATCTTTAATTTTCTTAGGATGAGAGACATCAGGTTGTACTTGTGAGATTATCTCAATTCCCTCTGCAAGTATAGGTAGTTCACAAGGTAGTGATGTGAGCACACTAGCAGTGTTGAATACTTCATCTTTGTATTGTGTAATGGTAACGTCTTCATCATCTGCATCATCAAGATCATCGTTAGTGATGTCCTTAATGAGTACATCATCGGTTTTCTTTTGCAAGTGGATCTTAACTTGATCTGATGCATCCTGTGAAATTTTGATTTCTTCTTTTTGTCCTATGGTATCAATTACCTCAGTAACTGATATACCGATGTCTTCTATTTTCTTACCTTTGTTACCATCAATGAAAATACCTTTATCTTTTGAACTATGTCTCTTTTTAGACAATTTCAGGAATGCTTCCTGTTCAACTTTCTCTTCTTTCAAAATTGATGTCCATAGGGAGTCACATATGACATCCATATCATCCACATTCTCATCCATGATTTGCATTGATCTATTCTTGACTAGAAATATAGCTTGATACTTTGTCATGTATTCACTTACCTCAACATAGCTAAAGTGTGTGGCAGCTCGGCCTAATGACTATTCTCTTTTCCTTTTCTCTATATCTAATGCAATGGCCCATCTCTCACTTATTTTTTCATTGAGTTCTTTTGGCAATTGATATGAAAATTCCATTGGTACTCTCTTGAATTTTATCATCATTTGGACGATAGCATGTTCGATATTTTTTTGTCCTCGATTGACATTTTGCCAAATTTGCCTATGCCTCGATCTGTCAAATTTCCATTCTCAATTATATCTTCAATAATTTCTTCTATAGTACTATCCCTCTTATGAACTAGCTTCAATTGATCAGGGTCATTTTTAGTGTCAGTCTCCTCTATATCTTCCTTACTCCTTATGTATTTCCTCTTTTTCTTAGGTGGCTCAGCTACATTCTTGTTCTTTCTCTTTACATATTTCTTCATCAGTGTAGCTGCTCTTCTTTTTGCTACTTTTACTGCTTCTTCTTTCCCAGTAGACTGTGTTGCAGTTGTTGAACATGTCCTCATTCCTTTAGGTTCTGGTAGCTGAATATCTTGTTCATCGGTTGTGTTTAGTTGAATTTCTTCTTCATCATTGGTGGGAGGAACTGGTGTATTATCCTTGTCTTTTTTTGACTCAATCTCCTCATTTTCATAGGGTTTGTCAGCCAACTGTAACTGACCTTTACTTGCTTCATCAACTGGTGACTCCTTAGGTGAGTTAGATGTAGTTCCATATCTTGCTGAAAGATCTTTTCTCATTTTCTTTTCCCTTCTAGACATTTTACTAATCTCTATGTTCATTGTTATTCTAGACTTAGCTTCCTCATATACTCCAAACCTACTAGCAGTGATGTCTATCGGTAATGCCAGCAATGCATTGATAGATTTCAAAGTGAAATCATGATTCATTTCATAACCCATCGGTGCTAGCCATTTTGTTCTTGGTTCTACTGCCTTTATCATTGAGTGGTATGTGCTTACCACAAAGCATATGTCATCTTCAAATTTACCTACTAATTCCTTTGGAATTCTACTTCTTTGTTGCATTTTTTTTTTAAATTCCTTGAAATATGCATTGAACTCCTTGTTCAGATTGTCTCCTAGACTTCTCATCATTTCACCAATTTGAGCAGTTATCGGTTTGTCTGATTGCCAATTTACTTTTCCAATACCCAGTACATATTTTTGCAAATAGAGGAATGTACAGACAAGCAATGATCCATACTTACATGTATTGGACTTCTTTGCTTTTATTGTCTTCATATTGTCATGCAATTGGTGTAGAAGTAGCTCGACAAGATCAACCTGGTGATCTTTCTTCATGATTTTGTAAGCCATGTCCACGACACTACAAGGTACACTATTCGGTCTGCTTGATTGAAATATCTTGTACCCAATGACATGAGCTGTGAATTTTACCATTGGATCTTTAATAGTTGAGATTTTTAGTGCCCTACTATCCCATTGAGCTCCAATGTTCTTTTCTATGTTGGGACAAGACAAACTTCAAAAGGCTTTGGCTTTGTCAGTTGTAGGGTAACCAGTAACCCTACTAATAATCTTCTTGGTGATCTCAACAGGTTTGTCTAACCAAAATTTTCTATCATGAAATTTTCTTAGCATGATTCTTATCCAGTCATTATGGAAGGATTGCAGGAAGTATGTGAAACATCATAACCCTGACTCTTCAATCTTCTTATATTCAGATTTGATCTTACCATCCGGTCCACAAATTTTTTGATAAGTTGCTATGGTCTCAAAATCACATACTTCACCGATCTTGTAGTGAATGTAAGCCCTAACGTCTTCTGTTAACAAAACCTTATCTGGGATACTAGAAAATGCACCCATATCATCTATTTGTGCTGGGACCTTGGGATGAGGTTTAAATTTCTCCTCGAAAAAGTGTTCCCTAACAATTAATTCCACTTCCTCCTCAATGTTCCATGATTTGCTTGCGGTCAAAGATGATGCCATAAATTTTTTCTAGGGTTTCGACAAACAATAGATAACCAGTGTTCGGTAGGCAAATGAACTTACTAGTTATCATCAAAGAATTGTCATCGGTTCAATCTATAGTAGCTTTGAATCTATTCTAAAAATATTTAGCTCAAACTCTTCTCTGTAAAATCTCCTTTCTTCAAAATCACAATGTAACAATGAACTCTATTTGTGTGTATATATAGGGTTTTTTGATATTCCCGCTCAAATTTGGATGCATTAAATGTGTGACCTAACTTTTGGTATTAAGCAGTTGTCAACTTGGTAATGTCTACAATATATTTTTCTCAGTTAACATAGAATTTCTTCATTGGTTTGTATTTTTGTCGGTTAACCTTGTATAGTGATTACCGATGGGTAACCAACTCATGTTTCTTCTTTTACCGACTAGATAACATTTGTAAACTTATAACATATAAACTATAGTGCATCTTCATTCATGAAAATTTGGTATTTTTACATCATATATAAGGAGTTGTATGTAAAATATGATCATTTAAAATTTTAGTTACATACATACCTTGTCATCTTAAGTGGAGGTACCGATATCACCCAATCTAATGGATGAGGTTTCACTGATAGTGTTACTTGACTCAGCATTCTCAGTAGATGCCTTCTTCCACATTGTGTTCCTTAACTTCATAATATCTACAATATTATATCCACTCTCAAATATATGGTTTTCATCTGGTGCTCGGTCTCTGTAGTTCTTTCTTACATGACCGACCTTGTGACAGTCCATACATGCCATTCTTGCATTTGTCCAGTTTCTTGATTGTCCAATCCGACTCTTTCTATAACAGTTTGCTACAATATGTCCATACCAACCACATGAAGTACAATTAGTCCATGTATTATAATCCCAAACATATGAGTTACCTTGTCTCTTCGGTTGATGTGGTTTTCATTGTTATTTCTCTTTAGGTGTCCAGACTTGTTTCATTTTCACCTTGCAGTCCCTTGCACTGTGTCCATGCTTATTACAAGTATAGCATATTTTCTCCTCAGTAGTATTATTAGCAATGCCATTCTTCTTTGCTCTACATTCATAAGCTGGATGTCCAAACATACCACAATAATAACAATATCCATTGAATTTTGGAGTGACAGGAGGTTTACCTTGTGCTTTGCTTCTGCACACATTAGATGTATGTCCTATTTTTCCATAGTGGTAACATGTCATCACCTTAGGTTTCTAAGTTTGATTTTTGTTGCCTTTTTCATCTTGTTGTGATGACTCTCCTTCACCGGTGTAGCCTATACCAACTTTGCTTTTGAATCTCCTCTGATTAGTCAGGAAATCATCAATCCTTTGTTAGAAAGTAAAGCTCCTCATGATAACTAAGAGGGGGGGGGGGGGGGGGGGGGTGAATCAGTTATCAGATAATTTATCCATTCAACTACTTTAAACAATGTAATCAATGTACTGATCAACCATAGAAAGATAATCATACATAATTGCACAATAACACAAGATATGTTGACTAGGGAACCTCTTAAAAAGAGTAAACCCCAGTGGGAATGATGCACTAATATGAAAGTTCCTTGTTAGAGGATGGACCCTATTAGGAGTCTTATGAAATACATTCAGTACATATAAATCCTTGTTAGGAGATTTTGAATCCCTGTTAAAAGATTCTAACCCGGTTAAGAGTTTATGGAAGACAGAAGGACCCACTGCCCAAACAGCTTCAAGGAAAGATCTTTGAACCCACTATCCAAAAGATCTTAGAATTATTCAATAGAATAATATGAAATATATTACCTCCTTCACACTATGCCAAAACCACACTCTCTGCTACACAAGATCACAATTCCAGATCTCTGTACTCACAAGTCTTCCTTCATCACTGAATTAGCTCTTTTCTTCACTTCATGCATATATTCACATCTCAATCTTCATAGTAAACATTACAACAAGGAAAAAATTCCTTCTTTTATACCAAACTCAAATAATTACAAATGAGTCGGTCCTCAATTACAAAATAATAAATTCTACACGCTACACACAGAATTCACATAAAACTGTCGGCTTCTAGATACTGTAAATTTCTCCAAACATATCCTCAAAGTTTGCACTGTGAACCACATCATCATTAATGAGTCTCCAACATTCCTTTAACTACACAAAATCAGATTCCATCCCAGCTAAGAGATATCCTCTGATTTCTGAACATCGCTTCACAGAAACACTGTCTAAACACTACTTTCACCAAAATGCTCATAACTCTCACAAATGAATGAATTTTTTTTTTTGCTATTAACCATAGGTTAATAACACACCAAAGAACATACCATCAACTATGAAAAAGCCAATCTACAATACAACATGTGCACAAAACAAAACTATACCTGCTTTCCTGCTAATATCCAGAATATCACTGTGTTGACATCAATGACAATCCAAGTCATGAATACAACAAAAACTACTACAGAATGACTGCGAAAATACTTTGCATTCATTCCTAACAATCTCCCCCATTGGCATTGATGGAAACATAGATGAAAAAAATCCAATGTTCCAAAAATCCAATACTGCAACATCACTACAAAATATCAAATTAAATCTTGCTTCATTTTCCTATTCAGCTCTCTCATATAATCCACAATGTTTTTCATGTATATCTCTCCCCCATTGACATCAATGACAAAAATTCCATCACTAAGTCAACAACAACTTAATGTCAAAAGACACTTTTCAGAAGAAAAAAAAATACAATAACAAGAGTCCTCATGACTCAGCTCATAAACTCCCCCATAGAGGAAGTTCCAACATCCAATCCAGAAGAAACATAGGGCTCATATACCACTGGATGGATGCAATCATCTGCATCAATTCTCAAAAATAGGTTGGGGCATAACCCCAAGCATACCTCTTAGATACATAAATGTATCCTTAGGTAAAGGCTTTGTAAATATATCTGCTATCTGCTCCTTTGTACTTATGTACTCCAATCTTACTTCTTTTTCTACAGCTTTCTCTCTTACAACATGATACTTGATCTCAATATGTTTAGTCTTAGAATGTAAAATGGGATTTTTTGACATACTCATTGTACTAGTGTTATCATAATGTATAACAACAGGCTCATCAAACTTTATTCCAATATCCTTCAACATCTGCTTCATCCAAATAATCTGATTACAATTATTTGCTGCTGTAACATATTCTACTTCTGCTGTGCTTTGTGAAGTACAATTCTACTTCTTACTTAGCCAAGAGACCAATTTTCCTCCAAGAAAAAATGCTCCACCACTGGTGCTTTTCTTGTCATCAACGTTGCCTCCCCAATCTACATCAGTATAGGCACATAAAGTAAAATCATCAGAATTCTCATACCATAATCCATAATCCATTATTCCTTTCAGCTATCTCAGTATCCTCTTTACTACTACATAATGTGATTCTCTAGGTTCTTCTTAAAATCTTGCTACAATCCCCATTGAATGTGCTATATTAGGTCTTGTATGCGTCAAGTACTGCAATCCTGCAATCATAGATCTGTACTTTTTCTGCTCAACTGCTGGTGTCTCATCTTTGCTAGATAACTTATGTCTGATTACCATAGGTGTTCCAATAGGTTTAGAATCTTCCATTCCAAATCTTTTCAATAATTCATTCAAATACTTAGTTTGACTTACAAATATACCTTCCTTGCTTTGTGTTATCTATAATCCCAAAAAATATTTCATTTCTCCAATCATGCTCATCTCAAATTCAGTCTTCATTTCATCTGCAAATTTGTCACTAGCTTCATCTTCTCCTCCAAAGATAATATCATCGACAAATATAACTATAACCAACAAACCATTCTAAATTTCTTTTTTGTATAAGTTATTATTTGTTGTTCCTTTTATAAATCCCAATTTCAATAAATACTTATCCAATCTTGCATACCAGGTTCTAGGTGCTTGTTTTAATCCATATAAAGCTTTCTTTAACTTACATACCATATCTCCTTCTTTGTCAAAGGAAAACCTTTAGGCTGCTCAATGTAGAATTCTTCTTCCTATTCACCATTCAAAAATACTGACTTCACATCCATCTGATACACTCTGAATTTTTTGTAAGTTGCATATGCTAGAAACATTTTCACTGCTTCAAGTCTGGCCACAGGTGCAAAAGTTTCTTCATAGGCAATTCCTTCTTGTTGTGAATATCCTTTACATACCAATCTTGCTTTGTTTCTTATCACTTCTCCTTGTTCATTCATCTTATTTCTGAATACCCACTTTGTTCCAATCACATTCTTGTCTTCAAGTCTAGGGACCAATTCCCATGTCTTTTTTTTTTCAATCTGCTCTAGTTCTTCTTTCATAGCATTAATCCAATGTTCATCTTCAAAAGCTTCATTAGTAGTCTTAGGTTCAATTTGAGAAATCAAACATAAATGTACCTTATTTCGAGTCAAAACTCCTCTATCTAAACTTCCAATAACTTGCTCAACAGGGTGATGTCTTGAAGTATACCTGTTAGGTGTCATAGTTACTGATCTTGTTCCGACTATAGATTCTTCTCTGTTTTCTTCTCTATTTTCTTCAGTATGACTTTCATTCAGCAAATCACTATTAGTTTCAAAAAATAATTCTTCATTTTCAATGTTAGGCTGAGGTTGTGCTTCTCCATTAGATTCATAATCAAGCATTCTTTCCTGAATTTTAAACTTCTCATCAACTTTTACATTTGCACTTTCAACAATAGTCTTAGTTCTTTTGTTATAACATCTATATGCTTTTCTTTTTAAAGAATATCCAAGAAATATTCCTTCATCACTTCTAGGATCAAACTTTCCTATATCATCATCTCTCTTTATATAACATTTAATTCCAAAAATTATAAAATACTTAACTGAGGGTGTATGTCCAAACCATAATTCATAAGGTGTCTTGTTTGTATCTACTCTGATTTGTACTCTGTTCATAGTGTATACTGCTGTGTTCACTGCTTCTCTACAAAAAGTCTTAGCCAAATCATTTTCAAACAACATAGCTATTGCTACTTCAGTTATTGACCTATTCCTTCTTTCTGCAATACCATTTTGTTCTGGTGTTCTAGGGGCTGAAAGTTGTCTCTTAATACCATTCATTTCACAAAAGGTGTTAAACTCTCTAGATGTAAATTCACCACCTCTATCAGATCTTAGACACTTAATCTTCATTCCAGATTCATTCTCAATTTTTCTTTTCATGATCTTAAATTTATCAAATGCTTTAAATTTTTCTTTCAAAAATGCAATCCACATCATTCTTGTAAAATCATCAACAAGAATCATAAAATACCTTTCTCCATAGAATCCTCTAGTCCTGGTAGGACCACTGAAGTTTGTATGAACAATCTCCAGCTTCTTTGTTGATGTGAACTTCTTATTGGGAAATGAACTCCTTTTCTGCTTTGCCATCATACATTCTTTGCAAATCATGTAAGTAGGTTTCATAATTCTAGGTAAATCTCTTACCGCAAGTGTAGTGCTCACCTTGACAATATTAGCAAAGTTTATATGACAAAACCTTTTATGCCATAACCAATTGTCATCAATCCTAGTTATCAAACATGTCATCTTAGTGGGATTCAACTGAAATACATTACCTCTGGTTCTGGATCCTTTCCCAATCAGATTTCCATCTTTATCTTTTATCACACAAGTTTTCTTAGAAAACCAAACTTGATAACTCTTATTAGCAAATTGTCCAACGCTTAGTAGATTATGTCTCAGTCCATCAACAAAGTAAACATCATCAGTGTTAGTCTTTCCATCAAGAGTAATAGATCCTATACCCTTAATCAAACAAGGTGCATTGTTACCAACCCTAACAATTCCTCCATCATAATTATCTAACTTAACAAACTTTCTTTTATCTCTAGTCATATGATGTGAACAACCACTGTCTATAATCCAATCAGATTTCTTTTCAACTTGTGAAACTAATCTTTTTCTTCCCTTTTATTAGATTTAGAACTTTCTTCTTTAATTGCTACAAATCCTATTTCCTCAAAGTTATCATTATCACTGTCACTTAAATGTTTTTCAATTCCTGCTTCAAGATCTTCATCATTTGCATAATAACATTCTTTAGATCTCCTAGGTTTAAATTTGCTTCTATACTTCTTAACTCTTTTAGGACATTTAGATGCAAAATGACCATATTCTTGACAAGTCCAACATTTAAATATTTTCTTACCATCTGGTTTTCTTTTTACAAGTAATGCAATAACTTCTTCAATCTTCTTATCTTCCTCAGATTTTCTACTGCTAGCATAATCTCCATTCACACTAGTACTTCTTGTAGGTCTAATGTTAAGAGCACTGAATGTTGTTTCCATTCTAGGTAGCTCTCCTGATAATCTCAAGTTCATCTCTGCTATTTCTAATCTTCCAAGAAGAGTCTCTCTTGAAAATTTTTATGTACAAGGTATCACTTGTTCAATCATCTGCATTTTCTATCACTTCATTCTCTATCTTATCACCTCCACAAGCCTTTATTCCTATTACAATCTTAGACATCCTACCAATATAGCTTCTAATAGATTCATCTTCCATCATTCTGATATCTTCAAATGCACAAATCCAATTATGTAATCTAGCCTTCTTTGCATGTTCATCACCGTCAAAAGTAGAATGTAAAGCTTTCCAAATTGCATGAGATGTTTTCAAACATCTTACCTGACTATATTCATTCTCCGGTAGTGCTGACAAAAGTGCTCCTCTTGCAAGTATGTTACACATGAATAGATCTAGTTCCTCTTTAGTTCCTACCTCTAGATTGTCTTCCTTAATGATAGTCTACTCATTCTTTGTAATCAACCAATAACTTGGTCCTAAACACAATAGATGTGTCTTCATCTTTTCTTTCTAGTTGTTAAAATTTACTCCATCAAACTTAGGGCTTTCTTTTCTAAAATTCGCCATGGATCTCCCTAAGTTGTTAAACTTTTCTTTCAAGGACCTGTTGCTCTGATGCCAATTGTTAGAAAGTAAAGATCCCCAAGATAACTGAGAGGGGGGGGGTGAATCAGTTATCAAATAATTTATCCATTCAACTACTTTAACCAATGTAATCAATGTACTGATCAACCATAGAAAGATAATCATACACAATTGCACAATAACACAAGATATGTTGACTAGGGAACCTCTTGAAAAGAGTAAACCCTGGTGGGAATGATGCCCACAAAATGATGCACTAATATGAAAGTTCCTTGTTAGAGGAAGGACCCTGTTAGGAGTCTTATGAAATACATTTAGTACATATAAATCCCTCTTAGGAGATTTTGAATCCCTGTTAAAAGATTCTAACCCGGTTAAGAGTTTATGGAAGACAGAAGGACCCACTGCCCAAACAACTTCAAGGCAAGATCTTTGAACCCACTGTCCAAAAGATCTTAGAATTATTCAATAGAATAATATGAAATATATTACCTCCTTCACACTGTGCCAAAACCACACTCTCTACTACACAAGATCACAATTGCAGATCTCTGTACTCACAAGTCTTCCTTCATCACTGAATTAGCTCTTTTCTTCACTTCATGCATATATTCACATCTCAATCTTCATAGTACACATTACAACAAGGAAAAAATTCCTTCTTATATACCAAACTCAAATAATTACAAATGAGTCGGTCCTCAATTACAAAATAATAAATTCTACACGCTACACACAGAATTCACATAAAACTGTCAGCTTCCAGATACTGTAACTTTCTCCAAACATATCCTCAAAGTTTGTGCTATGAACCACATCATCATTAATGAGTCTCCAACATCCCTTTAACTACACAAAATTAGATTCCATCCTAGCTAAGAGATATCCTTCGATTTTTGAACATCGCTTCACGAGAACACTGTCTAAACACTGCTTTCACCAAAATGCTTATAACTCTCACAAATGAATGAATTTATTTTGTGTTGTTAATCATAGGTTAATAAAACACCAAAGAACATACCATAAACTATGAAAAAGCCAATCTACAATACAACATATGCGCAAAACAAAACTATACCTGCTTTCCCGCTAATATCCAGAATATCACTGTGTTGACATCAATGACAATCCAAGTCATGAATGCAATAAAAACTGCTACAGAATGACTACCAAAATACTTTGCATTCATTCCTAACATCCTTTCTGAGCTGTCCTCAACTATCTTCATCATTTCATTATGTTGCTTTTGTGTCTTTATTTCATTTCATAGTTTTTCATTATCTTCTCTGAGTATTGCTACATCTTCAAGTCTTCTTGATAATTCTCCATTTACTCAGTTCATTTCTTGATTAACTATCATCATCTAATTTGATACTTGGAAGTGACAATTAGTGAGTCTCTATATTTCATTTTCTTTTTCTTGAAGTTGTTTAGTCATCAATCTTCGGTCTTCAATAGCCAGATTTTGATCTTGTTCAACTTGTCTACCATTGTTCATAATTTCCACCATTCTCACCATTTGATATTCATGATTGATTTGAAGTGCTTTCACTTTCTTAGATAGATGTTGATTCTTTTCAGATAGCTCAGAGATTATGCTTGTAATACCTCTCCTATGGTGATACTTAGACTTTGTTGATTTGGACATTTTCATTATGATGGTCGGAACTATACATTTACATTTATGTTCAATGGATGATGATATGATAGATGTGCTCATTTATGGTTATTATTTATATGCTTATGAGATTAGAAAACCATCTATTTTTATATGTTTTATAGATCTAACCCAAGGATTTGAATCTAACCATTATCATGATGTTTTATGTTTTATGGACATGTGTCTAATGTGTTTTCATGACTCAGGATGAAGTCGTAGTTACTCACTTAGTTGAGGTCCACATGATGTATTGATCCTAGTCATCTGCTTGCATATATCTGATTTGCATATCCATATGTATATATATGTATCTCTTCTTGGTGATGCAAGATTGCAGGTACTAGGTATCGTCTCCACTTGGCTTCACAGGTCTGAGCGATCCCTCAAAATCCTTGATCATTGTTGTTGTTATGGAGATATCACCAGGTTCCATAGGAAGAAAAAATCACCTTTCATCCTTTTATCCTTAGGTGGGAAGCGTCGAGTCAATCCCTTGTGTGGATGTCTTATGTGATCTCATAGTTGTTGGATTGGTGGATTTGGTAGCTAGTTCTTGTCTTCATGGTATGGTCAATGTTGTTAGTAGATTTCGATAGATATGACTTAGTAATTTATCGTTATAAGAAGTTATGTATATACATACTAGTGTGTTGTTGGGAACGAGTTAGTATGTGATTTAATTCGTGTGATTTAATATCATTAATAATAAATAATATATGTTATAACAATGTTATTTTTAATATTTAACATTAATAATGTGCCTTATTTATGGTATTATTTTATAATACTAATAATGACAAAGAGTCTATAGCAATAAAAATAATGGTAGGTTTCATCTTATATATATATCACTATTAGATTTGGTAAGAATATGGATTTGAAAATAATATGTTTAATAATAATAATATATGTACACATAGGCATATGGGTGCACACATATGCATATGCATACATATATTTATATACAATTATTGGTAGGTAATTATTATATTATATTAATGAATAATTAAAGTAGCTTATGATGTGATTGTACTTAATAATTATTATTATTTAACTTTCCTAAAGTAAAGGAAATATAAATTTAATTATGTTAATAGATTATAGCTTTATAAATTAATTTATCCCTTTACGAGAATAAGTTTTCACAATCGTATTATTAACGATTGAGAGGTTGGGATGGTTGCACAGTTGGGTTACCCGTGCAACCACCTCCTCCATTTTATTTACAGGAAAGATTTCCTGTGGGGAGAGAGAGGATAGAAAATATTATTATTGAAGGAGAAAATTTGGGATATTGAAAAAGTTTTGGCATTTGGATTTTGGCAAATAGAGGCTAGAGATTCCATTCAGGAAGAGTTTGAGGCTTGCTGGAAGGAGACGGAGAGGAAGGATTCATCTTCATCAACCGGATTTTGCAAGACTCCAGGTTGGATCCCATCCTCAGAAATAGATTTAGTTTAATAGTATGAATGTGGTTTTGTTTTGTTTTTAAGATTTGTTGAAAGCTTCTTTATGTGGTATTATTATTGCAAAACATATGTGTAATATTGTAGTATTATTGTACGGTGTAAGGTTAATATATTAATGTGTTCTGTAATAATATATTATTGCAGAAGGTTGATACATTAAAGTATTCTGCAATAATGTATTATTACAAAATGTTGAAGTATTAGATGTATTATTATAGTATGTGAAACATTATTGCATTATTGGTAATAGTGTGTATATTATGATATTATTTTGCCGGCCATCTGTACATTATATAAATGTTGTGTTATGAATGCTATAGTAATTTATTATTCTTTCATTTGTCAATGGTAATATTCTATCAAAATAATATATATATGTTTCAATAAAATTATTGGAGTTCTTTTCTTGTTATAAACAAATAAATAAATTATTATATAGTTATAAAATATATGTTCAAAAAAAATAATAAACAAAAAAAAAGGAGGGGGGTTAAAAAGTAAAATTTTAATGGAAAATGTTTTGGGGAAGTGGGGGCCACCACCTTCCCCACTCCCCTACGGCATCTTCTCGTAGTAGCAGGCACTGCTACGGTAGTACCTGACTGCTACGATAGTAGGTACTGCAGTAGCAGTACCTTGCTACGTCCGCAGACTAGGGAAGCGCACGGGCGCTTGGTAAATGGGGTGTGGGGCCTGCAGGGTCCCCCCCATGAGTCATTGTTTTTTTGTTTTTTTTTTAAACCAAATTTGTATTTGGTATTTGTAAAATTTATTTTAGATTTTAATGATTATTTATTTTCTATCAAATTTAGTTATTGATTTATAGTATTTAATAGTTTAGGTAGGTTGGTTTATAAATATTGGATGTATAAATGAAAACTATCTTAGTTAATTTAGATTTTTTTTGTAATAGTAGCTTTATACAAGTATAACATACATTTAAGTATAAGTTTACGTATTTTAAATTTCTTATACTTTAAGTTATACTTGTATAAAGGGATTAGGTACCTTTCGGATTGAATGGGATAGGTTTCAATTTCCTAGGAGTTAAGTTGCAACTCCTAGATTTTAGATTTTTAACAAAATCAGACTTAGTCTATTTCCAACTTAGAATGAACTTTATGGAGTGTTATCTTTGGTATATGGAATATTGTGAAAACCTTAAAATTGTCCATTCCTTGTTTAGTGGAGGTTATGTTCAGTGCATTTAGATGCCTTAATAGGGATAGAATGTGTGTAAGGAGCATTTTAGGGTTTAGAGTCTTCTAAGAGGATCAGGACATTCTAAACATCCTTAAACGTACCTAATTTCTCTAAACATCCATAAACTATCCTATTATTTCCAATTCTTTGTAGCAATTTTCAAATGTGTTTACAATGTGCTTCTACTATGTGTATGATGTAATTGTGATGTATGGGTTGAGGGTAGAAAACCTAATGACACCTAGTGAGTGGCTCTCAGTGCGGGGCCGGGGCCCTAAAGTGGCTAGAACCAGGATAACCGGCTGAAGAGTTATTTAACAAGTGAAAACTTAATTAAACTGATGGGAATGGGTTAAAACATTAAAAAGATTAAATGTGCCTCACCCATGCCATTAGTGCTAGTAAAGGCTATGGATGGGAGTGGGAGAAGGTACCTATGCGTAGGTACAATCAAATGGCACTTGTCTGTACGAAAGGCATTCAATCCCGCATGTGCCTACTTGGGGCCGGGGCCCGAAGTGGCTAGTACCAGGACAACCCAAGGAGTGAGGGCTATGTGATGACACTCACTTAGGTTGTTTCTTAGAGTTTCTACCCAAGCCTTAGAACCTTTTGGGGAAAGATTTATACTTTGATCATCTTTTATTTTCTATTTGGGAAAGGTTACCCAACCCTAGGTTTGGCCTAGCTATGCCTTCTCTGTGGACCTTGGTGTTTATCTCCTAGCACGGGGGAGTGGGCCTTTGGGTATCCACATGGTTGGGCGGTAAATATTTTATCGAGGTATCTTTTGCAGATGCAGTGTTTGAAGATTCATGCTTTCTTATCTACCAATTTTTGAAGAATAAAAGCTTTGTGATGTAAAGTTATTGTTGCCTCCTGAGTGGAGATGAATGTAATGTAATCATTGATATAATTTAAAATGATGTATCTGGAATGGGTAGATTTAGGAAAAAGGGAAAGGGAGATGTGAACTTTATGTTTAAGATGTATGTTGGAAAAGAAAAGGATTTTTGTAACATTCCAAATTATGTAACATGCTTTCATTATTGTTGTTTAAGTGAAGCTATTGAAAAACCAAATGTAGTATATTTTTAATGTATCAAATGAGTTGGATAAATTTTATAAGTTACATTGTTCATAAAGGATACTTAGGAATATAGATGATTTTTAAATGGAAAGTTGAAATGAAAATATTTTGTATTTCTTAAAGATATGATGCAATTTGCTTTCAGAAATAAATCTTGTTGTTAGTTTACTTAATGGATTTGAATGAATCATGCATTTAAATGAAAAGGGAACCTTGGGAGGAATCTAAGTTTAAGTTTGGTTCACATAATTATTTTTAAAGTTCAAAATTTTTCATAAATTATTACTTAGGTTTTCTTTAACAAAGAGAATCTTTGTTCTCTTCCCCGGTTCCCTTGCGGGGCATGACAATGCTTTTAGATTTATCAGAGATGCTTCCAGAGCTTGATCCAATATGATCAAATATTTCATCAATAGGTTCTTCATGATAACTTATTTCATTCAGCTAAATTGCAAGGTTCTTTCTTTCAACTAGTAATTTCTTCAGTTCTTCCTTGGCTTGTTTATATTGTTCCACAAACATCTGCATTTGTATCTTTTGATTCTCAATAGTCTTGTCAAGCTTGTATCTCTCCATGACTTAGATATTTTCCCTTCAGTGGTTAAACTATTCAACAAGAGAACTGTGCTCTGATACCAATTGTTGGAATTAGGAGAGATAGGTACTAAGAGGGGAGGGGTGAATCAGTGCCTTCAAAACTTTACTTGTAACAACCTTTCTGATATATAACTGAATACAGTAATAACCGATCAAAATAACTTGAATCTAATTGCATAAATCATCATCTAGTTAACTTAAGAAAGTAAACAACATGAAATCAATATGACAATCACATAACACAAGTATTTTGGTAACACAGAAACCTTTGTTAGAAGGTAAAAACTGCGGAGGGGATGACACCCACAAATTCTTCACTACTTTAGATAGAAAAGGTTTGCCTATTAAGGCTACAAGTTTTGATCACTTCTAGTGATCTTACCCTATTAGGAGTAACATATTAGATCAGCTAGATCTACCTAGTTATAGGATTTAACAGCACTAATTAAAGTGTGTACTCGGTTAAGAGATTTATACAAAGACTGTTAAGTCCACTTGGTTAAGAGATTTATCAAAAAACTCTATCACAATTGTCAGAAAGTAATAGGTAAATTATCTGCTAGATAACAACTCACTTTTCTGAAACAAATCTATAAATGCTCATCAAAATATCACCTTATCTGTGATGGTTCTTTGCTCTATTCTTCTTAGTAGCCTTGTCTGATTCTGCTCAATCTGATATGCTCTGTACTCTATTCTGCTCAGTAAATTGATTGTCTTGAAGATAGGCAAATTCTTCAAGTGCTATGTGATTCATATATATCAGTTCAACAACCTCATAAAAAATGGTGTGAACAAACAAAATATATAGTGTTCTATTTTGTCACCTTAGCAAAATTTAGGTTACAAAAATAATCATAACCCTAAGATCTACGATGCAAAATAACCTAGATCAAATAATACAAATAAGATAATCATTGCATTTAATGAATATCTTTTACAATAAATGCTCCTCGATCTTGGTAAACTATTTTACAATCTATTATAACCATTTGCATAGAATAATGTGCCATTTCTGATTACTATGCCATTTTCTATGATTATCAGTAAACACTGTATAATCTACTTGGTGTATACTATGATTCTCGATGTTTACTAACCATCGATGTCGGTGTCATTGATGCTCGGTTAACTATGTGATGCTTGGTTTAACAAGCTTTATCAATTTCTCTATCTTACTTCTAGTTACCGATTGTCTCAATATAAGTAACTAACTGACCTGTTTACTGTCCTTTGATACTAATGACAACCTTAGATGCTCAATAGAGATTAACACCAGCTTGTTTTTTAGTTTCTAAATGAGGTTCTTTGCATCATGATATTTTCTTTTCAAAGTATCTCTTTCATCAGTAAGCATATCAATCTATTCAAGAGCTTCTTCAAGATTCTTCTGTAGTTGATCCATATCCATAGAGATCTTACTCAAGTTGCTAGGCTTTCCTTGAATGATTCTTTCCTGAGTAACTAAGCTCTGATACCAATTGTTAGAAACAGGGAATACTGAGAGGGGGGGGTGAATCAGTATTCTAAAAACTTTTACTTTTTCCCAATTATGCATATAATAGATTATCTTAACACATGCATAACATAAGAAGCTAAACAACATGCATAGCAATAAAACTAAAGAACTCATAATACATTATTTGTTCTCGAGGAAACCCTGGCCAAGGGAAAACCCCAATGGGGATGGTACCCAAAAAGATCCACTAATCAAAAGTATCATGTTAAGGATGTTGACCCTATTAGGAGTCTATTACATGCATATGGTGTCTCAATACTGATTAAGGGACTATAGGCCTTGTTAGAAGCCTCAACCTTGTTAGGAGTTGGCAGTACGAAAAGTAATTACCAAATGAGCTCACTGCCCAAACAAGTAATGTACAATATTTATTGATTACAAAACTAGGGCAAGGTACATAACCTTATACTTCTTGCATCAATATCTTTTCACTTCTCTTTCACTATCGCTATTACATATATTTGTTCCTTCATTATATCCTTCTCACAATTTACAATTACATTTATACAAGTTATTAAGATTAATAACTTTCCTGATGGCTATCATATTACAAAATAACTTTCTCCAAGGGTTAACATCTAGGATGTCATCCTTTTATATTGTTAAGTCATTATTTTGATAAAAAAAATAATCCGTTAAGTCTTTACCAATTATGTCTTCATATTTTGTCCTGTCGGATTAACACTATGTTTAGGAAAACTGGCATAACTTCTTCCATACATGTCATACTGACTTGCACTCTGAGATGAGTCTTCAATAGTCACCATAGAGTCTATGTTCAGGTGCACAAGCACTGAACTTACTCTAGTTGACATTGCAAACAAA
Source organism: Chamaecyparis obtusa (assembly GCA_027943335.1). Classification (NCBI taxonomy): domain Eukaryota; kingdom Viridiplantae; phylum Streptophyta; class Pinopsida; order Cupressales; family Cupressaceae; genus Chamaecyparis; species Chamaecyparis obtusa. Next base: position 304,964 of record BSBK01000014.1, on the reverse strand, counting down.
AACTATCTTCAGGTTCACTGGTAAAAACACACTATCTCATACTTAGACAATTTCACATTGCGCTTTGACATACTAGCTCTCTGACCTATGTGATCTTTATGTAGATCATATGTTGCCATAATGACAACATCTATGTAACCAACTCAGCCAAATTTCCAACACATCTTAAATGCATCATATTTCTCTTTTAAAAACATGACAGTCATCAATCTAGTATAGTCATCAAAAAATATAATAAAGTATCTATCTCCATAGTAGCTTTGAGTTCTCATGGGATGACATAGGTCAGTGTGAACTAACTCCAAGATTCTTTGTGTTGAAGAGTCTTTACTTTTAAAACTAGATTTTTTCATCTTCCCTTTCTGACATTGATGACACATAACATGATCAGGATTAGTTAAGCTAGGTAGTCCTCTAACTTTTCTCTTTTTATTGATCTTAATCATGTTATCAAATTTTACATGACATCACCTTTTATGCCACAACCATCCATCTTCATTTTTAACCAGTAAACAAGAAGTCTCTACATTGTCAAGATAAAATAAGTTACCTATTGATTGTCCTTCTATTCTGACAAGCTTTCCATTTTCATTATATATCTTCATCTTCTTGCATTCAAATGCAACTCGGTGACCTAAGTTGTTAAGTTGTGAAACACTTAGAAAATTATAATTTATTCCTTTTACCCAATAAGCATTATCACATCTGATTTTATCATTTATCAATAAAGATCATTTTCCTTTAACCATGCAAGGTGTATCATTACCCATTCTTACTAATCCTCCATTATAATGATTAAGATGATCAAACTTATCTTCATCACAAATCATGTGATGAGTACAACCACTATCAATGATCCAAGTATCATTTTTACTAACTTTAGAAATGAGTGTTGTTTCTACATACCTTTCTTCTTCATCTAAATCATCATTGTCTATGTCAGTGTTGATGTCCTCTTCTTCAAGTAAGTAACATGCCTTTTTTCCCTTGTGTTTGTAATCTTGATTATTCCTATTGTAGTATCGATAACATCTATTATTTCTTCTTCCATAGCTTCCATCACCAGATCAGTCTTGATCTTTTTCTTCCTCCTTCCTATTGGGACATCTAGCAGAAATATGGCCAACTTCTCTACAGTTAAAGCATGCTAAAGGAACTTTCCCTTATATATACCTTTACCTTTAAGCAGTCTCTGAGCCATATGAGCTTCAAGTTCATCTAGATCATAATCAGTATTAGTATCACTGTTATTCCTTATATTATGTCTACTGCTAGATTTATCGATCTTCACAAAAGACATAAAAGTAGACTCAACATACAGTACAACACTATTATCAAAATTATTCAGCTCAAAAGTTGTTAACTTACCAATCAGACTATCAAGAGTAAGAGTGTTTCCAGGTGCAAACCTCATTTCATGTATTGTAGATATTCTGATTGCATATGTAGGAAACAAGGTTCTTATAATTTTACTTACCATTGTATCGTCATCAATGACAGTACCAGATCCTTGGATAGCATTGACTACCTCTTTGATTTGGTTTGAATATTGTGTAATGTTTTCTCCTTCTTTCATTTTTATATCATTAAATCTTCCTTGTAAGCTTTCAGATTTGCATCTTTTCACATTTGCATCACCACCATAAACTTGAGAAAGTTTTTCCCACATTTCCTTTGAAGTAATGTAATCTCTTACATCCTCAAATTCAACATCTGATAGAGCAGCAACAATCTCTATCATAGTCATGTTGTGTTCATGTTGATCTTTCATTTGATCAAGAGTCAAAGGTCCAGTTGGTGGTTGTAAGTAACCATTTTAAAGTAGATGTAAGGCAGAATCTTTGATTCTAGATATGTGAAGTTTCATTTAGCTTTTTCATATTGTAAAGTTGTCCTTGTTCAACTTCAGCACCTCCCTCTTATACATTTTGTGATCTTTTTGTTGAAGTCCTTAAAACTATGTTCCAAGAAACCAATTCTCTGATACCAATTAGTAGAATAATTGAGAGGGAGGGTGAATAAGTTAGATCAATTATCCTATAGTCCCAAATGCAAAAATGTAAATCTCAAAACAATTTCAACAAATTTTGTAGCTTGGTAACATAAACTATTAAACTGTCAGTTTCTTTACTGATTACCAATAAATTATCTTACTATGATTATCGACCAAATCAAATATGTAGTATGTAAAGTATGATAATAAAACAATCATCACATAAACACATAACATAATGATTTAACGTAGAAATCCTGCTAAGGGAAAAACCACCTAGGACTGGTAACCCAAAATAATTTTCACTGATTTGAAGTGAGCTTAGTGAAGAGCCAACCCTATTAAAGGTTACAAAACACACTGTTAGGTATGACCTTGTTTGAAGATTTAAGACTAACAGTTATCGTTCAACCAACATTCACTATGGGGTTGTGATGTAGGAGCATCCTGGGTGTAAGAGCAATCTTGCATCACCCAAAAATATTTATGTTTTTGTATTCAATAAAGGCTATCTTGTGCAGAGTTGCTATTTGTAGAAACTTGCTATTTTTAGTAAGTTGGTCTTATAATCTCGGAATGTCTGATTTTACATATGGAGGTTCATCTCAGTCATATCAACCTGCCAGCAAAGTTTCATGGATAGATCAAATGTAGTTTTGAAGATATTGAAGATTTTCAGTATTGGCAGCAAGGTACAGAAACTTTGAACTTAGTTTTGAAGGCTTTAGAGGCCTCGGATGAGGTTGAAAATTTGGGTGACACGTGCTTTACATTGATCAAGCCTATAGAGCACTTCGTGGCATTTCCAAAATGGGGTTATAATAGTCAATCGGGTCAACGGGCGATGACTTATGGTCTTCAGAAGTTGGGTGACCTGAAATGGCAGAAAATAATTTTTCTTCAAAATTTATGTTTGGGTTTCAAAACTCATTTTGAGCCGACTTTGATGTAATAAATTGTAAAATAAAATAATTCTAAGTTTGGTCGGCCCTAAGGGCTAAATTTCTAGAACCTTCTCAGGCGGTGGAAATTGCCTATATAAAGAAGGCCCATAGTGTTGTCTAGGGCAGTTCTGGGTAGTAGATCTGGGTATTGATTCGAGGCTTTGTCCTACAGAATATTGTAAGGGAATGCCCATGTGGCTTTGCATATTGTAATTCTGAAAGTTTATAATTCCACATTTGTGGAGATAATAAGAAGCCAATTTTCTATTCTTGCATATTATTGTTATTGTTTCTCTATTTCTATTATGTGCTTGTGGTATTAAGGGGAGCACCCTTCATCAATTGGTATCAGAGTAGGAGTTCTTGAGTGTGTAAATAGATCGCTGACTGTGAGGCAGTTTGCACCAAGACCGTGGTTAGGGTTTCAGCGCGCATCGCCAAAATGCCTCCATGAAGAGAATGTGGCGGAAGAGCTGGTGCTATGACACCTGAGGTTAGAGAGCTGTAGAGACAAGTGCGAGCATTGCAAGAAGAGATTCGTAGAGGAATGAATCTTAATGTCAAAGAGGAAAGTGAGGATGAAGCTGAAGAAGAATATCAAGAAGAAGAAGTTGAAATTATGAACCAGGAGGAAGAAAGACTTTTTCGGGCGATTTCCAATATTCGGAAAAGACCTAAGATTGAGGTTCCTACATTTTCTAGAAATCTTAACCCAGAGGAATTGATCAATTGGATCAATGAATGTGAGGAATATTTTGAGTATGAAGATGTTGAGGATCCTGATAGGGTCTAATTTGCGAAGGCCAGACTGAAAGGTCATGCGAAGATTTGGTGGCAAAAGATTCAATTGGAGTGAAATAGAAGAGGGAAAGATAAAATCACAAGATGGGATCGGATGGTGGATAAATTGAAGTGACAGTTCATTCCTATTGATTATGAGCTTGACCTACTAAAGAAAATGCAAAGTTTGAAGCAAGCAGGAAGATCTATTCAGGAGTATACAGAGGAGTTCTATCGACTCCTCATCAGAACAGGCCATGCAGAAGCTGATAAGGAAAAAGTTGCCTGATACCTTAATGGGTTAAGGCTAAGCATTCAGGAGGAGTTGAATCTGGTTCGAATGAACAGTATTGAGGAGGCATACCAGTTTGTCCTAAAAGTAGAGGAAAAGTTGAACAAGAAGTTTGAAAGCAGACAAACTGGAAGAGGTCGTGGTGGAAGATCTGGTGGACGGTCATATGGTGGCCGAAATGAAGATCCGAAAAAGAAGGATGAGGCAAGTAGCAGCCAAAATCAGAGAGGAAACAATTCCAATCATTTCCAAGATCAGAATAATAGAGATCAGAGAGGAAGAGGAAGAGGACAAGGATCTGGAAGAGGAGGCTTCCATGGAACATGTTTTCACTGTGGAGAAGAACGTCATAGGGCATTTGAATGTCCTCAGCACCAAGGCAGAACAGACAGGAGAAATGAAGGCCAGGTCAGAGTTGCACATGTAGATGAAGATGCTAGATCATCAAATTTTGAAGATGCTGAAAGAGGAGAAACACTAATTAACAGAAGAGTCTTGATGAGTGGTGAGAATGAACCTGAATAAAGGAGGAGCTTGTTTCACACCAGGTGCAAGTGTGAGGGTAAATGTTGTGATGTGATTATCGATAGTGGAAGCACTGACAATTTGGTGTCAGAAGAGATGGTGACAAAGTTGAAGCTCAAGAGACAGAAACACCCACATCCTTATCGGATTACCCGGGTGTAGGATGACCACAAGGTCATGGTCAGTGAACAATGCCTAGTAAAGTTCAATATTGGTAGTTACCAAGATGAGGTACTATGTGATATAATATCTATGGATGCATGTCATATGTTGTTGGGTAGACCGTGGCAGTTTGACAGATGTGTTGTACATGATGGTCATGCAAATACCTATTCCCTAACAAAGGATGGAGTGTGACATAAGCTAAAGCCATTGAAGGAGACTGAAGAAAAGGTATGTGGTAATGCAAGAATAACTTTTGTTGATGGAAAAAAATTCCTAGATGGTATGAGGCATGAGCATGTGTGTTTTGCTTTAATTCCAAAAGCTAGTAAAGAAGAAGTAGAGGATGTACCTGTAGAGGTTGCAGATTTGTTGAATGAGTTTCAGGATATTGTATCTGATAATGTACCTGATGGATTACCACCGGTAAGGAAGATTAGTCATCAGATGGATTTGATTCTAGGAGCTAGTTTTCCAAACAAGGCAGCACACAAAATGACACTAGCAGAAAGTGAAGAGTTGAATAAACAAGTACATGAGTTGTTACAAAAGGGATTGATTCAGGAGAGCCTGAGTCCATGTGCTATACCAGCAGTATTAGCACCAAAGAAGAATGGAGAATGGAGGATGTGTACAGATTCCAGAGCAATAAACAAGATCACAATCAAGTATAGGTTTCCATTGCCACGAATGGATGATATTATGGACTGTTTGAGTGGAGCTGTGTATTTCAAAAAGATAGATCTAAAGAGTGGATATCACCAGATTCGGATCAGAGAAGGAGATGAATGGAAGACTGCCTTCAAGACAAAGGAAGGATTGTATGAGTGGTTAGTCATGCCTTTTGGGCTAACCAATGCACCGAGCACTTTCATGCGGCTCATGAACGAGGTTCTGAAACAATTTCTGGGTAAGTTTGTCATTGTTTACCTAGATGATATTTTGATCTTTAGCAAGACATTGGAGGAGAATATGATGCATATTCGTATGGTGTTTGGGAAACTGAGAGATGAGAAATTATTAATTAACTTGAAGAAGTGCAGTTTTGTGAAGAAAGAGTTAGTGTATTTGGGATTTTTAGTTTCAGCAGAAGGTCTAAAAATGGACCCAGAGAAGGTACAGGCTATCCTTGAATGGCCTACTCCAAGGAGTGCTACTGAGGTAAGATCTTTTCATGGTTTGGCTAGCTTTTACAAAAAGTTTATCAAAAATTTTAGCAGTATTTGTGGACCCCTAACTGAAATAATGAGAGGGGATAGAAAAGAGTTTAAGTGGACTAATGGGGCAGAAAAGAGTTTTCAATTGTTGAAACAAAAAGTTACAAAACAACCTGTTTTAGCACTTCCAGATTTTAATAAGGTGTTTCAAGTAGATTGTGATGCTAGTGGTACTGCAATAGGAGCTGTTATGAGCCAAGAAGGTAAACCTGTTGCTTATTTTAGTGAGAAATTAAATGATGCCAAGAGAAAATATTTTTTCTATGATCAAGAATTTTATGCTATAGTTCAGGCATTAAAGAAGTGGATACATTATCTGGTTCCTAAGGATTTTGTTTTGTATACTGATCATCAAGTTTTGCAATATTTGAATAGTCAAGGAAAGTTGAATCAAAGACATTTGAAATGGGTTGAGTTTTTGCAGAGTTATACATTTGTTTTGAAACACAGGAGTGGAAAGTCTAATAGGGTTGTAGATGCTCTTAGCAGAAGACAACTATTGCTGACAGAGATGCAGATTGAAGTGGTTGGATTCAAGGAACTCAAGAATTTGTATCCAGAGGATCCTGATTTTGGTGGAGCTTGGAAAGCTTGTAAAGAGCCTGTTACTCTAGACAGGATGAAATGGCTGGATTTTATCATCCAAGATGATATGCTATTCAGAGGGAGTCAGTTGTGCATTCCACGAAGTTCTATGAGGGAGAATCTCATGAAGGAGAAGCATAGCGGAGGATTGGCTGGACATTTTGGTCTAGATAAAACCCTTGCTTTGGTTAGTGAAAATTATTATTGGCCACAGTTGCAGCAAGATGTCAAGAAGTTTGTACAGAGTTGCAGAGTATGTCAGATATCAAGGAGATTGAAGACATACTAGACAGTCATGTTGGTAGAAGCACAAGGAACAGGACATATGAAGAGTATTTGGTCAAATGGAAAGGATAACCTGTTGAAGATTCATCATGGCTAACAAAGGAGGAGGTTAACCGTCTTGGTTTTCCTCTGCACACCTGAGTCATGACAGGGTCACTTCTCAAATTACCTCGGGTGTCTGATGCAGGAGCATCCTGGGTGTAAGAGCAATCTTGCATCACCCAAAAATATTTATGTTTTTGTATTCAATAAGGGCTATCTTGTGCAGAGTTGCTATTTGTGGAAACTTGCTATTTTTAGTAAGTTGGTCTTACGATCTCAGAATGTCTGATTTTACATATGGAGGTTCATCTCAATCATATCAGCCTACCAACAAAGTTTCATTGATAGATCAGGTGTAGTTTTGAAGATATTGAAGATTTTCGGTATTGGCAGCAGGGTACAGAAACTTCAAACTCAGTTTTGAAGGCTTTAGAGGCCCTGAATGAGGTTGAAAATTTGGGTGACAAGTGCTTTGCGCCGGTCAAGCCTGTAGAGCACTTCATGATGTTTCTAGAATGGGGTTATAATAGCCAATCGGGTCAACGGGCGATGACTTATGGTCTTCGAAAGTTGGGTCACCTGAAATGGCAGAAAATATTTTTTCTTCAAAATTTATGTTTGGGTTTCAAAACTCATTTTGAGCTGACTTTGATGTAATAAATTGTAAAATAAAATAATTCTAAGTTTGGTCGGCCCTAAGGGCTAAATTTCTAGAACTTTCTCGGGCCGTTGAAATTGCCTATATAAAGAAGGCCCGTAGTGTTGTCTAGGGCAGTTCTGGGTAGTAGATCTGGGTATTGATTCGAGGCTTTGTCCTACAGAATATTGTAAGGGAATGCCCATGTGGCTTTGCATATTGTAATTCTGAAAGTTTATAATTTCACATTTGTGGAGATAATAAGAAGCCAATTTTTTGTTCTTGCATATTATTGTTGTTGTTTCTCTATTTCTGTTATGTGCTTGTGGTATTAAGGGGAGCACCCTTCATCGGGCTGATAAGATAACAATGTACATTCATTGAATGACATAGGGCATAACATAAGATGGTTAAGTCTACTCAATTAGGAGAGTTTTTGTATCAATGGTTAAACTAAAACAATATTTGATCTGATTACAATACAACTTATTTTGTAGATGTTCAGATCTACTCTAAGCCCATACAAATCCTCTAATCAATATTTCAATTTAGTTCCTCAACATTCACTAACTTACTATCCCTTGGTAATAGCTCTCTGACAATCGGTTAACTCTGTAGTTCGATTATCCTTCAACCAGTCTGATTAGGCATGCATGAAATTGTATTCATACGAAATCACTACAGTCTTCTTTCTTTCGGCATAGATCCAATAGTGAAACTCATATCTCTTATATAGACAAGTAAACCATTTTCATATCAACCATCAGATTTTTCCACTTAATCTTCTTTGTTGATCTTTCCTCTTAAACCTTCCTCGGTAGTTATGTCAGTAACACGTTTCAATTCCATCCTTTATATTTTCTTTGAATTTTTTCAGTCGTGGATCTCATAACAAACTTTATCATTAAAAATCATAAAAATTTCTAGCTCATCCATTTTTGTTGGCTAAACTAAGCATTTAATTCTTTCATCCATAATCGATTAACAAAGAAATGTGTCAGAAAATACAAGCTCAATTAATATTGTCACTCAGTATACACTACACTAGCTCGGTGTATACTGAAGTGCTTCATTTACTGACCACATTGCCTTGTGTAATTTTGCTTCCTACTTCATCGTAGATTAATGCAACATAATAAAGTCAACAATATAAGGTCATAGACTCATCAATAAGTTACCCAAAGTATTCCTTATCCTCATCTATCATATCCATCTTACTTTATGTAGATGTCTTAGTTCTTCATCTTTTCTCCCTTCTACAAATATTTAGATGTTTGTAACTAACATGATAAGTACTGTCAAAAACTAGTTGAAATCAATGACAACATAATGATTGATTTAATTATCTTACATATCATTTTAGTAACTCTGTGATCTTAATCATGGATCTTCAAGTTATTCAAGTATTCAATCATTTGTAGTTCATCAAAACCCACCTTAGCCCAAAAAGGGGACGACTCTTGCCTAGACAACAAAGAATAGGTGAAAGAAACATAGAAGAAACCATCTAGATTGGGATCCCAGACAAGGTGTGTTGGAAATTTTTTTGAGTTAGATATCTAGATGTTGTCAGTATGGAAATATATGATCTACATGAAGACCGCATATGACAAAGAGCAAGTATGACAGAGAACAGAGAAAAATTGTCTAAGTATAAGCAGTATTTTCCTATTATACTCAGAAATAGTTTTGATTGTTGACATCGATTGAAGTACATTTAGTGCTTGAACATTTGAAAATGGATACTATGATGCATATTGAAGACTCACCTAAGAGTGCAAGTCTATACAACATGTACGGAAGAATTTATTGCAGTATTGCCAAAGATAGTGTTAAAGCCGATAGGATAGAGAAGAAGACAAAATTGGCAATCAGTTAAGGGATTATTTTGTTTATCAAAATAATGTCTTAATCATATGAAGGGATGACATCCTAAATGTTAACCCTTGGGTAGCACATGTTAAAATGTATTTTGTAAAGTGCTTTATGTATAGTAAAGCCAACTGTAAAAGTTATTTTCCCTAATAACTTATATAAATGTAAGACATATGGAATGCAAAGAGGTGTAATCAAAAAATATGATATAAGTGAACATATGTATGCAAAAGATATTGATGCGAAGTTGTGAAAGACAAGAAAGAAAGTATATGTTAGAAAGTTGACTATACTGATGTATATGACTTAATATAGTGTTTTCATTATGGCGACAAAGTCATATAGCAGTTTGGAGTCAGCACACTTGATGAGAAGATCAGAAATTGGTTAAGTGTTGAAGACTAGATAGTGTACAGAGTTCATATAGCTCAGAGCATCAGCACACAAGTGTACAATATAATTATGTTGTGAGCCCTAGAATTTAAGTTGGTTAGACTATATTAATGCTTATTCTATGAGTGCATGATTAGATGTGCAAGTATGAGAAAGATATAGTCAGATGAAGTTGCACAGCCAGTGTGTACCAGTGAAGAATAGAGCAAGCAGCCGACAGTTATCATTTTGTGTTGTGACTATATTCTAATGTTGTAAAGGTTATGCACCTATTGTATTTAGATTGCCTACATATGTATATGTTTTTTTGTAAACACATTTAAGCCAATTCATTTGGAAGCATTGTATGTAATAGGTCTAACAAATGACCTAGTTGTTTATTTTGTATGTGTGTATAAATATAAGATGCACCCATTGTATTCGGTATGGAATTTGATAAAGAGTTGTGCGAAGAAAAGAAGAAGTATGCAAAGAGCCAATAAGATGTATTAGAGCTTTGCAAGAGGTCAAAGCATTAGCGCATCAAAGGAATTGATCTGACAAGTAGTGTCACAATGACATTTCATCTAATAGATATAGTGCATATTTGAGATCAGAAGGTTGTAGCCTTCACCACTTGAGCAATGATCTCTAGGATAGTTTTTCCTCTCCCCTAACAGGGAATATTGTAAAAGACTCCTAATAGGGTCTGACCCTTAACAAGGTCTACTATACTTAATGTATTATAAAGCAACTCCTAACAGGGTTAAGGATCTTCTAACAAGGATCACAAAACACAAGTCCATAATATTAGTGGGTGTCAATTCCCATTGGGGGTTTTACCTATTTGGGTTTCCCCATAACCATATTGGTGTCATGTGTTGATTTGATGTTTCATGTTTATGTGAATGTTTATTTTAGTTCTTAATCATTCAAGTTCAATTTAAAGATTAAAGTAAAAAGATAAAATACAGTGAACATTGATTCACCCTCCCCTCTTAGTATTCCCATTCCTAACAATTGCTATCAAAGCTCTAGTCCTCAGCAAATAAGTTCAACCACTTGAGGAGATCATGGACAAAGAAGAAATGAAACATCTAAAAAGAAATCTTGAAGCTTTTCTTGAAGATCTGGACAAATCAGAAAGAGAAATTGAAGAACTAATAGAAAAATTCAGTGACGCACAATTGGTTATCAAAAGGCTAAGAAAGGATTTGAAAGAATGCTCTAACAGTGATCTAGGAGCAAAGGTCAAGAAGCTCAATGAAGAAAATACATCTATGAAAGAACTACTTGAAGAATTTGATGATAAGCTGAACAACAATCAGGAAGTCTACAATGAACAAGTCAAAGAGAACCTTCAACTCAATGAAGAACTAAGGCAAGCAAACATGGAAATCTTGGAGCTAAGTAATAGAAAAGAAAGATTGGAGTCTGAATTGAAAGAAGCAAAGAATCATATGGAAAAATTGCACACTAGTTCTGATTTGATAGAATCTCAATTGTATGCAAGGAGAGCCAAAGGAGACACTAGCTATATTAGATACAATGAAGCACAAAATTAGATTGACAACATGTGAGTAAGAAAGGATACACAAAAAGACTCTACTGATACTGAGAAGACTGAAGATCAAATCAAAGATAATGGTGGACCACCTAAGAATAAGCACAAGCAAGTAGAATTGACTTGTTTTTCATGTAACAAGCATGGACACATTGCAAGGAATTGTATAGAGGTAAGACATTTTAATGGTTACTATTATTCATGCAATAAATTTGGCATAGAGCTATGAATTGAAAGACTAGTAAGAAGAACATGATTCAGCATGATCAAAGAAATCAGAATCAGACAAATGTAAGAAGTTCACGGAATGTTACATGTCAGATATGTAACGATAATGGTCACTTAGTGAGAGAATGTAAAATGGTGACTCATGTTAATGCATCGAGGAATTAAAGACCTCCACTCATTTGTCACTCTTCTAAAAAGGCTGGACATATCTCAAAGTTTTTTAGATCAAGGACGCAAGGTCAAGAAAGCCCTAAAAAAGCCAAAGAACCAGTTTTGGATCCCAAAGAAGAAGTCAAGTTTTTGAAAGCCTCAGAGGATGTGAGCTTGATTTGGACAGTAGGAAAGAAGGAAAAAGTTGATGAGAATGTATTGGATGCATCCACAGTGGACGTACCCTCTAGATCTAGATGAATGGCCCTCAGGGTAATAGGGGGAGCTAATTTAGCTCTAAACCCCTGCATGGCTAGTATACTCATTCTTAGAGTATGCACCTTTGGACTTAAGCTTTTGGAGTATAAAGGAACCTTCATGCAAGAGTGCACACACTGATTGTTAGCAGAACTCAAGTTGGAAATTTTTAGGTGACAACTTGGTTTATGCTGCAAGCACTAATGGTAGAATTTTCACTTTAAGTACAAAAAAAGTTGTTTGGTTACTCATTGCATTCAAATTTAGAGTGATTAAAAAGTAGAAAGAGCCTTAGAAGTTGTTGTGAAGACTTGTAGAGCGATCTATCAACAATTTGCAGTAATTAAGCAGTGCATTTGGTCGGTTACATAAACCCTAGTTTGTCACTCCAATTCAGAAGTCCTCATATTATCTCAGAGATTAGTTGGAAAGAAATTAAACAAGTAATTCATGGCCACTCCCATAGTTTTTGATTTTGTAGAGAATAAGAGATATGTATTTAAAAAGAATCCATTTAAGTCAACCCTAGATGATTTAGAAGCAGCATTCTCCCGCACGCCTATGGGCATTATGCATGTCGAGGACATTAGGGCTTCAATCTACTACAAGAAATAACTAGTAGGGTTGGATAGGTTAAGGGCACACATGGATACCATGTTGAAACTAGATAAAATATTCATGGATGAATATGTTAAGTGGAATGATCACCCTATAGTTGAGTATGCTACAGCATATGAATTTTATGAGACTGAATGGATTAAGATACTGTAGACTAGGATTTGAGCATGCACCTAAACCTGTTTTGAAAGCCAAAGACAAACAAACGTCATAGCATGTAATCAAATCAAATTTAATGGTAAACAAACTAAAATCAAAGCCACCTCAGTTTAAGCCTAAAACGGATGCGCCCATGCACCGTTTGATATGCTTAGATATAGACAGATGTGGGTGTGCAAACTCAAGCACTTGGAGCATGCAAATTAGGATGATTTGAGGATCAAGAAGACCCAAAATGACACAAAATAGGTATGAGGAACCTATTTTGCCTCAAAGGCCTCAAGAACACACAAATATGCAAAGCTAAAAGATGAACTAAGATTGCTAAGATGCATGAATCTATGTTAATCCATTTAAGCTAATTTAGATGTGATTTAAGCTTGAAAATGATCTAAAATGATGAGTTTATGCTTATGCTAGAATGAAAATGGCATTATAACTTTGCTATTGAGTTTGAGAGTTGAAAGATGAGAGAGGATGGTTTGCTCAAAGAAGTGAGGCTATTTATAGGAAAAGGGAAGGTCTTGGGTTAAAAGGATGAGTCAGAGTTAGGGCTAAGGTTAGGGTTGAGTCAAGGACAAGTGTCCTGACAAGTGTCAAGGGAGGATTGAGTTGAAAGTTTGAGGGCATGTGCACAATTTGGTAAATGTGCCCAAGGCCAAGAGGTGGCAAGGAAGGGATAAGAAGGTCTTAAATGCATAATGAATGCATGTAAGAAAGATAAGGAAGGCTTAAATGCATCCTTAAATGCATTTGCAAGAGGTGGCCAAGAGGTGGCCATCTTTGTTGACTAAGGAGGAGGTTAGCATAAGTTTTGGTAAACCTTTTGCTAATGGAATGTGACAAGATTAGAAAGGGGTTTAGGATTAGGATTAGGAGAAAGGGATGGGCAAGTGGCTTTTGGTGAGATTTAGATATTTATTAAAGGTAAATTTAATAAATATTAAATATCTAGGCTTAGGGTTTGAAGGGACTAGATTAGGGATTTGACCCATTTAGAGGAAGGTTTAGGACTTTCTAGAAGAGTTTAGTGCTCTTTAGAATTTTGGCCAACTTTGGGATAAAAAATAAATTAAAAATAAATTAATTTATTTTTGAAGTTTTTGGGCAATTTATTAATTAAAATAATTAATAAATTAGGGATACTGTCCAAATGACATTTTTAGGCTAGATTCCTTAATTAAAGATTTTTAATTAAGAGAGAGGGATTTAATGCCATAAAAATAAATTAATTAATTAAATAATTAATTAATTAATAAATGATGATGTCATCAAGGATTTTCAGAAAACAAAAATAATTTATTTTCTGAAGGATTTTTCGGTGTCTACAGATACTATTGAGCAGAATTCATGATGATTTATTCTGGATAGGTGATGTACCAGTAAAAATCACTAGTGACCTAATACATGAGATGATAGGCCTTTCTAGGACAAGTGTTGTCCTTCTTGTGGGTAAGGATGTCAAGAAAATTGTTGAGCAAATATGTAAGTCAAGGAGTGATAGGCGCAGGATGACAATTGAGCCTATTGAGCAAGCATACATCAAATTGATGTCTATGATACTTGGATATAGATTTCATCACACCAGTAGAGTGACCAGTGTTTCTGCAGGAAAAATTCTAGAAGCCATTAGACTTGTGAAGGAAGATGGAGAGTTCAACTTGTGTGATATCTTGTGCACATAGTTGATTGATAACATCAAGGCAATCTAGCATGACAAGACCAAGATATTTAGTTTTGGGTCTTTGATCATTTACATGTACCTACATATAGTTGGGAGAGTATCAGATTTGTATTTGGGCATGTCCATTCCAACCATGCCATAGATATCTTACAAGGCAACCATTGAAAGTACTTTGAGAGATTACATAGCATTGGAGCTAAAGACCTAAGGTCAATATGCAAATGAGGTACAGAATTCCATAAAACATTGTTGAAAAGTAGAAGGATACAATTTGTTTTATGGATGAAATAGATACAATGTCCATGGAGGTAGTAGTCCCTAAAACAAAGTGGATTCATCCACTTGGATATGAAGTAGAGGAACAAGTTTTAGAAGCATATGCTCAAGTATTGCTTATAGCTCCTACTGACCCTAATGAACCTAGATGGGGAACTTATGAGGAGAAGACAAGAGAAGTAGATTCCAAGCTAAACAACATAGCAACAAAAAGAAAGCTTGCTAAAGTCACATCAAAGATCTTGAGAATACATGGTGTGTCTCAAGAAGATCTTGACAAAGAAAAAGAACAAAAGATTACTTTGGAACTAAAGAGCACAGATGCAACAAAGGTAGAATCACAAGATCCCAAGTTGAAGAAGGTAAAGATTGAGAAATCTAATGAGGATATAACTAATGATACTCCTACACCCAAGGAAAACATTGACCTTACTGCTCCTCCAGAGTATAAGGCAATGCCAAAGAGGAAGAAAGAGGTTGGCACTAGTCATCCATCCTTTCGAGCAATAAGAAGTAGAAAGAACACTCAAGCACCTCCTGAAGTAAGTTTCAAACCTAGTCTCAATGTGCTAAGTGCCAGAATAATTGATGAGGGAAGAATTGATCAAGTAAAGAAGTTTTATGATAAATATAGTGAAATAGACAAATCAGAGATTCATAGCATGATTATAAAGCACATGATCAAGTTCAAAAGGATAGTCTTGGAACTAAAAACAATGATCCTTGACAATGTATGGAATATCCTAGAATTCCAAAAGAGACAGGCTATTGAGGAAGATCTGTGGATAATGGAAAAGATCTTAGATGAAACTCTTCCTATATGTGAGGTAGAAGAAAAGAAGTTGTTGTTAGATTTGGTGAAGCCTCACCTCAGAACCAAGACAAGAACTTTGAATATAATGGATAAAAATTATGAATTAGGTGCCAAAGAGATAGAGAAATCCTTTGAGAAGGTTTTTATGAACAAAAACATGTATCCACCTGTTGTGCCCACAACACATGTACCCACAATGGTTACCAAAGGGTCAGAGACCATCAAGCTAAAATCTACAGGTCCTCAGGATTCAGCACCTGCAGTGGAAGCACAAACAAAGTTACATAAGTATGCGCCCATGATAGAGTCACTCAAGGATAACACCATTATCATTGATAATGTAGAGATAGCCATGGAAGACATTGATACTGAGTTGGACAAGTTTGAGGAATCTTTTTTGACCACACAAGAAGCTGAAATGTTATGCAACAACACACCTCCCACTCATAAAGAAGAAGTATTGATTGATGATGAGAAAGAAGAAGAAAAGATGGAAGAAAAAGAAATTGAAAAAGAACAAGAAAAGAAAGAAATAGAAAAAGAAAAGAATAATGAACCATCAGTTGAGCTAGTCAAGGTAAAACAAGAAGTGATGGATAGCACTCCCATCACTCCCTCTGTAGAATTTTTGTCAAGTTTGACACCTGACACATCAAGTTTGGACTGATGGAGAGAAGAAGACCTAATTAAGTTCAACATCTTAGCTATGGAGAAAGCCAAAGAAAAGAAAGTGATCAGGAATCCCCTCCTAGTAGAATCAGTAAACATTTTGAACAATATGTTGCCAGAAGATAAGAAAGTGTCAAAGATACACTCAGTTGATGGTGTGAGTATAGTCATCTCACATTTCAAAAGCAATTTGTCAAGCCTTGAAGAATCTGTATCCCTAGTTGTAGAAGAAAAGTATCTGAAGAAAACATTGAATGAATTGGTGAAAAACTTTGCACTTGACCTTAGCTCACTCAAGACTAGTCAAGCATCCTTGAAAGAATTTGGAGATCAAGGAAGAAAAATCATTGCAGAATGCATGGATCAAGATAATCTTACTAATGCTCATTTCAAGAAAATAAAAGAGGTAGAAGCTATGATTGAGCAAGTGAAGAGTTTAGTTAAAGACACATCCATAGATGTGAACATGTGCAATAATTTCTACCAAGGTTAGATAGACAAAATTGAGAAGGCAGAAAAAGAGATGACAAAGTTAAGGGCTAGACAGACTCAGTTGAGGAATGCTCTTGCACCCTCATTAGACATTCTAAATCAGAACATCAAAGAGATTGATGCCACAATGATAAACTATGATCAAGGTCCTTCCAAAAATTTTAAGAAGATGGAGAAGCTTCAGTATGCATTATGCGCCCATCTCCAAATAGTAAACTCTTTGATCACATTTTGGAAGAAGGAGATCCAGAACCTAAAGATTGCATATCTAGATGTTTTCCCTCAGTGAGTATATGTAAATATAGTTTGTGTAACACCTTTGTCATTAATGTCAAAGGGGGAGTTTTTTATAGAATATGGATTGTAATATGTATAGGGAGATATAAGTATATGTATAGATGACAAAAAGTTTTTTGTATTAAGCACAGTTAGCAACTTAGCCATATTCCTTTGTTGCCGTCAATGAAAAAGGGGGAGATAGATAGAAAGTTGACTATACTAATGTATATGACTTGATATAGTGTTTTCATTATGGAAACAAAGTCATATAGTAGTTGGGAGTCAGCGCACTTGATGAGAAGATCATAAATTAGTTAAGTGTTGAAGATTGGACAGTGTACAGAGT
Source organism: Chamaecyparis obtusa (assembly GCA_027943335.1). NCBI lineage: Eukaryota > Viridiplantae > Streptophyta > Pinopsida > Cupressales > Cupressaceae > Chamaecyparis > Chamaecyparis obtusa. The sequence continues at coordinate 287,718 of BSBK01000014.1, read as the reverse complement.
TCCTACAGCTCAAAGCATCAACACATGTGCGTACAGAAGAATTATGGTGTGTGCCCTAGAATTTAAGTTGGTTAGACTATATTAATGCTTATTCTATGATCACATGATCAGATGTGCAAGTATGAGAAAGATATAGTCAGTTGAAGTTGCATAGCCAATGTGTGCCAGTGAAGAACAGAGAATGCAACTGGCAGTTATCATTTTGTGTTATGACTATATTCTAATGTTGTAAAGGATATGCACCTATTGTATTTAGATTTTTGACATATGTATATTCCTTTTTGTAAAAATTCTTAAGCCAAGTCATTTGGAAGTGTCGTATGTAATACATCTAAGCACTGACCTAGTTGTTTATTTTGTATGTGCGTATAAATATAAGATGCGCCCATTGTATTCGGTATGGAAGTGGATAGAGAGTTGTGTGAAGCAAAGAAGAAGTATGTGAAGAGACAATAAGATGTATTAGAGCTTTGCAAAAGGTCAAAGCATCAACACATCAAAGGAACTAAACTAACAAGTAGTGTCGAAGTGATAGTTCATCCAACAAATATAGTGCTTATCTAAGATCAGAAGGTTGTAGCCTTCACCACTTGAGCAGTGAGCTCTAGAACAATGCGTCCTATCCCATAAAGGGGTATTGTAAAAGACTCCTAATAGGGACTGACCCTTAACAAGGTCTATTGTATTTAATGCATTGTAAAGAAACTCCTAAAAGGGTTAAGGGTCTTCTAACAAGGATCACAAAACACTAGTGTGGAATATTAGTGGGTGTCAATTCCCACCAGGGTTTTACCTATTTGGGTTTCCCTGTAACCATATTGGTGTCATGTGTTGATTTCATGTTTCATGTTTATGTGAATTTTTATTTCAGTTCTTAAGCATTCAAGTTCAATTTAAAGATTAAAGTAAAAAGATAAAATATAGTGAACACTGATTCACCCCCCCTCTCAGTGTTCCCATTCCTAATAGTATAAGGTTATGTACCTTTCCCTATTTTGTAATCAGTAATCATTGTACATTACTTTTTTGGGTAGTGGGATCCTCTTGTAATTATTTGTAAGTAGTACTACCAACTCTTAGCAGGGTTGAGGCTTCTAACAAGGCCTAGAGTCCCTTAATCAGGACTGAGAAACTATACATATGTAATAGGCTCCTAATAGGGTCAACATCCTTAACATGATACTTTTGTTAGTGGATCTTTGTGGGTATCATCCCCACTAGGTTTTTCCCTTGGCTAGGGTTTCCTTGAGAACAAATAATGTGTTATGCGTTCATTTGCTTTACTATTATGCATGTTCTTTAGTTTACTCTATTATGCATGTATCAAGATAATCTACTATATCCATAATTGGGAAAAAGTAAAAGTTTGTAGAATACTAATTCACACCCCCTCTCAGTATTGCCTATTTCTAATAATTGGTATTAAAGCTTATTTGTACTCAAAAAATAATCATTTAGAAAAATCCTAGCAGCTTGAGTAAGATCTCTATGGATATGGATAAGCTACAGAAGAATCTTGAAGAAGCTCTTGAATAGATTGATATACTTGCTGAAGAAAGAGATACTTTGAAAGGAAAATATGATGATGCAAAGAACCTTATTGAGAAGCTAAAAAAGAATCTGGAAGAACTGAAATTAGAAAAGGAATCTACAATTCAAATTGAAGATTGTGATGATAATCTGGAAAAATAAAATGAGATCCTTAAACATGAATTGAAGATAGTAAATCTAAAATTGAGTTTGAAAGATGGAAATAGAAAGAATGAAGCAAATCTGATTTCTGAGAATGAAAATCTGAAATTTGAGAAAGAAGATCTGAAATCTAAACTTTGTAAAGTGACATCTGAACTTGAGAAAACCAAATTGTAGTATGCTAAACTTTAAAATTACAATACAATTGTGAAAGGTGAACTGACTCAGTCTAAGCAACAACTTGAGAAACTATATTCCACTAGTGAGAAGATGGATGAACAAATGTCTTATTAGAAGCCATTCTATGATAAAAATGGTCTTGGATTTAACTCATCTAAGGTAAGTGAAGAAAGAAAGGAACCAGATTTGAAAGTTTCTGAAAACATGGATAAAAAGAAATCTGATGAAGCTAACAAATCTAAGGATACACCTAAACAAGAAGAATCACCTAAAGGTACGCAAAGAGAATTTAAAGGTAGATGTTTTATATGTAACACTTTTGGTCATATGAGGAAATATTGTATAGGTAAGAAATTTAAACCTCTTAATGTTTATTGTCATAATTATCATGGTTTTGGACATAGAGCTATTGAATGTAAGAAGCCCAAAATCAATGATAATAATAATAGTAGAATGTTTAGAGATACTAACCATGTAGATAAGAGGCCTACTGACGATATGAATAGGATAAATGGACTAGTATGTTATAGATGCAACAAAGTTAGACACATTGCCAGGAATTGCATATCACAAATCAACCAGTCAGGACCAAGATATGGAAAAAATGGAGTAGTTTGTCAGATATGCAACATGTTTGGTCATACAGAAAGGTTTTGCAAAATGAATAACATGAAAAACCCTAACCCTAGAAGTTACACAAGGAGAAATGAGAATGCAAGCAACAGTCAAAGAGGATGTTGTAGTAATTTAGAAGAAGTGAAATTTGTTAAAGCCACAGATCAAGGAGACACATTGAGCACTGAAGGTAATCAGATAGGTGAAGTATCTAATGGTAAGAGTGAATCTCTTCCTAACCCATCTCAAAGTACTTAATTCATAAAGAATGCATTAGAATAGGAACTTAGGATAGTGTAGAAATTAGCATAAGATGAGTTGAGTCTTGCACAATTAATGTAAGGTAGTATATGATGTAATGATGCTATGGTTAAGAGCGCATAAGCTAATATGAATTTATGCAAGATCGCAAGAAGTTTTAAGTTTTTCATGTAAGTAGGAACAAGTTTTTGGAAAGAAGTGGCAAAAGAATTGAATGCAATGTCAAAATCTTGTGAGATTGAAAGATTAAAAACTTATGATCGGTATTATTTTATCATTAAAGAAAATATAAGTGTTAAGGAGATCAAAGCAGTAGTGATTGAAAGTAGTTTGCAAGGATTTGGTGAAAGAACTTTGTGCCAAATTTGGTGAAAGAACAAGCCCTAAATCACGGAGTTGAGGTATTTTACTAAGAAAATCTATCAATCAGTTAGAGAATTTGCAGAAGATATGGATGTTTCATTGGTTCATAGTATAAGAGATAAAATCAAACCTAAGATTAAAAGTGAACCAGTAGAACCCTTGGAAGAAGACCCTAAACTAGCATTATCATCCGTACCAGAAGAAGTTTTACATTTAGAGAATGTTAGAAGCTATTTGGGATGCAAGCTTGAAACCCTAAGTGAAAGTGATTTTACTAAGGATTATGAGAAGCTATATAATCAAGATATGTCATTGAAAGTAGGATTTGAACATCTGAAAGACAACAAAATCATAAAGTATTCTCTACAATATGAATTTGATGATGAAGAATGCACCAATATAATTTTGAGTAGAATTCATAATGGAAAGTTTTGGTTAGATGACAGAGTGATAGATATAACAACAGCCCTAATTCATGATGTAACTGGTTTATCAAAATCTGGAGTTAAAGCATTGAATGAGAAGAATATGAGAAAAATAGTACTGGATAACACTAAACCAACTTATAATGGTAGAGGAATAGTGATCAGTAAGATTCAACAAGATGATGTTAGATATTTATGCAGGATCTTAACATCTAAGTTTTGTGCTTATTCTAGAGAAGATGATATGGTAGCTGGTATGATTCATGTAGCCTATTTGATGTGTGTTGACAAAGTGCAAGTGGATATGTGTGAAATCTTGAGAATTTAGTTATTTGAGAATTTGGAGAAGATTAAAAAAACAAAGAATTCCTAGTTTAGATTCTCATCCTTGATTACTTATATGTTTTTCCATTTGTTGAGAAGATTCCCTTACACTATTAGTGAAGATTGGAATGATGGAAAGACCATAATGGAAAGAATAAAAAAAGTATATATGAGACACCTTATAGACAAGGTCAATGAGAGTGCAGTTTTGGTGATCAAAATATTTCAGAACTTGATGAAGAATAGATAAGAATTCCACAGTCTATTGTTGAAAAGTATAAGAATGAAGTATTCTTTATGGTTGACACTGACTTTACCTTCATTGAAGCAGTTGAACCTAGAGTAGAACTCATAGACCCTCTTGGTTATGAAATTTCTGAAGTTGAAGAAGAAAAATATGTGAGTAGATTGTTGAAATGTAAGTTGGATGTAAATAGAAATAGATTTGGGAATTATGAGAACTTGAACTCCGCAAAGTCTATTTAAGAAGAAAAAAAATATAAGAAGAGAGTAGAAAGTACCACCAAGAAAATTCTAAAAGATACAGGTATGACAGAACAAGAGTTTTTTATTGCAAAGAACACAGGAGCAACACTTAGAGATATTGGACAAAAGGAAGTTTTGTCTGTTCCACCCCTATCAACAGTTGCAAATGAAATTGGAAATTTACAAAATGTAGTGAAAGTGGAGAAAGAGGAACAAAAAACTAGGAAGTCTACAAGATCTTCCACCACTCCACTAGGGAAAAAGGTAAAAGAAATAGCTACTGGACTAGGTAAGAGATAGAAGACAATAGTTGCCCCAGTACAGAGGAAAATAGCAGAGATAAAAGATGATGAAGACACAAAAGTTAAGAAGAAGAAATGGAAGCCTAAGATTTGAAAAGGTGAATGACCAAATCATTAATGATGGATATTTTTCAAAGATGAACAAGTATTATGATCTTTACAACTATTCAGAGAGATTGAACTTTGTAAATGCGGTTGTAAGACATATGATCCTAGCAAACAAGAAGTTTGATACAATTCAATGAAAGATACCTAATGACTTGTTTGAGAAGCTACTAAACAGGAAGAAGAGAGCAGCTGAAGAAGATAAAAAACTCAGAGAAAACTTTGTAAGGAAGTTATGTGACATTAGAGATGGACACTTTAAAGAAATTATGAAAGAACTTGGTACCCTTTTGAGAACAAAAAGGAGAACAATTCAAATAATGGGAGGTAATTATGAGGAAATAAATAAGGAAACTTAGCAGGCAGTTGTAAAAGTGATGACAACAAGTGTTGGTAAGTGTTTATAGCTGACTGTGTACCTCTAATCCAGCCATATACACAACATAATCATTGCTCGATCATCAAATCATGAAGATGAGTATGAATTACTCAATTTGCAAGATTCTATCGATTTGACCTATTGCCTCCTAATTGGCTGGGGTGTTTGAATTACTCTTAGAATGAGAGGCAATAACCAAAAGACCAAGCTAATATGAAAGATTTTGAAAGCTTGAAAGATGAAAAAATTGCAATTAATCTAAGATGAAGATGAAATTAATCTAAGAATGAAGTAAGATTTAATCTAAGAACTTGAAATAGATAACAGAATTATGCTAAAATAATAAGAAAATTACACTAATTATGAGAATGCAATTATACTAAATGAGATTTAAAACTAATATGCAATAAAATCTTGGAAACATGAAATAATTGAGACAAAAATTAACTATAGTTTTGATATCTCACAAATTGCCTTGCAAAATGAAGAAGAAAAGGTTCATAATATAGACAAGCCCAGAGGAAGGATGAAGAGTTTCTTGAAATGAAATGGCTGACTTTTCATTTCCATGGAGGAAGATGAGACAAATATTGAAGAATTATTTAATTAAAAGAATGAATTATTGCCACATGGGTGGCTTTTCAAATTATTGGAATTATTAAATTCAATTAAGAGATAATCCATTCAAATAACTAGATAATATTAATTCCCTTTATGCATATTAGCTAAAGGGGGTGGGTTTAATTTAATTTAAAGCGCTTAGGACTTTAGAATTAAATTAATTTATCATAGGGATTATTTTAGCTAATAAAGTTGAATACTTAGGAATTAATTATAGTGTGAGATTAATGAAATTTAGGGTTTTGGCAATTAACACCAAGTCAAATAAAGTTAGGTAGGAGAGAGAAAATTGCCTAGTAAAATAGGACTTTAATGATGTAAAATTGAAGAAATGCACCAAAATTGATTGAAATTATAAGGTGCTAATTTTGGGGAATTACATTTGCCCCTCTTTGAATTCATGTGGGAGTAGTGCGTTGATTCAAAGAATAGTCTAATGTGATATATGAGGTTTTGGAAGTCTAGGTTAGGATGCCAAGACACCGATCAGATCGAATTGCAGAACCACCTCCAGAACAAGGCATGGTTCTCCAAAGTCTAAGTTAGATTGTGAAGACAATAGTCTAATGACAACTTGAGAGGAGACTAGAATTAGGGTTGTTAGGAATGAATGCTAAAGTGTTTGGCACCCATTCTGTAGTAGTTTTTGTTGCATTCATGACTATGATTGTCATTGATGTCAACATAGTGTTTTACCAAAGACTTGCAGAGAAGTAGACAGTGTTTTGATTAGCGCACATGGTATATTGTAGTTTGAGCTATGCAACATTGAGGATATACTCTTTGATATATTATATGTCTATGGTTAAGAGCTTAGATAGTAATTCTTTTATTCATGAAATTTATGAGCATTTTGGTGGAAGTAGTATTCAAGCAGTGTTCCTGAGTAGCGGTTTTTGGAAATCGGATGATATCTCCCAATCGGGATGGAATCTGGCTTTGTGTAGTTAAAGGGAAGTTAGAAAAACATTGACAGCGATTTGAATGATAGTGAAAAATTTGAAGTCACATGAGTGAAGATTCATTGTATTTGGAAGCTGACAGTTTTATGTAATTTTGGTGTAGCGTGTGGAAACTTTTATTTTGTAATTGTGTGCCAACTCATTTTTAATTATTTGAGTGTGGTATAAAGGAAGGAATGTTTTTCCTTGTTGTAAGAAGATAAGAGGATAGTATTGTATAAATATGAAGTGAAGAAAAGAGCTAAATGTGAGAGCGAATTGTGAAGGAAGACATGCGAAGTACAGAGATCTGAAATTGAGATCTGGTGTAGCAGTGAGTGCAGTTCGGCATAGTCAGAGAAGAGGTAACATATTATTCTATTGAATAATGAAAAGATTATTTGGATAGTGGGTTTAGTGATCTTACCCTGAAGCTATTTGGGTAGTGGGTCCTTCTATCTTCCATAACTCTTAACAGGGTTAGAATCTTTTAACAGGGATTCAAAATCTCCTAACAGGGATTTATATGTACTGAATGTATTTCATAAGACTCCTAACAAAGTCCATGCTTTCACAAGGAATATGTTGGAAATTTGGCTAATAAGGATGCATAGATGTTGTCATTATGGCAACATATGATCTCTATTAAGAGCGCAGAATCTGGAATGCAAGTATGGCAAGTTGAAGGAAGAAATTGTCTAAGTATGGATACAATGATCCTGACAGAGCACCCGATGAAGATTTAGTTGGTGACGTCCACTAGAGCAATATTTTTGTTTGCATAGTTAACTAAAGCTTCTATAGAGTATGAGGATACCCCATCTCAGTGTGCATAAAGTTTGGAGTAGTACAGACAAAGTTATTCAAAGTTTATCGAAGATAGATTTTGTAGACAGAACAGTTTTGGAGACAGTATTAGCGAAAGAGTTAAGGGATTATTTTTTTCTTGTCAAATTAATGACTTAACATTATGAAGGGATGACATCCTAGATGTTTACTCTTGGATAAAGATTTTGGAAGCTGACCATGTAAAGTTATTAGCTCTAATAACTCATATATTAGGCATACTTGAAATGTAATGAAAATATATATGTGATGTGAAAAAAGAAAGAAAAGATAACTTGAGATAGTTGTATATTGTGATAGCAGCAAAGACTATTGATGCAAAGTTGTAAGCAGTACCATATTATAGTCAGAAACATTTTGTATTACATGTTTGGGTAGTGAGCTCAGCTGGTGATGAGGTTTTGTAATCTAACTCCTAACAGGGTTAAGGCTTCTAACAAGGCCTAAAGTCCTTTAACTAGGACAAATCTACTATATATTGTAAATTGACTCCTAACAGGGTCCAATATCCCTAACAGGATAATTTTGATTAGTGATCTTTGTGGGTACCATCCCCACCGGGGTTTTCCCTTGGCTAGGGTTTCCTCGTGAACATATCATGTGTTATGAGTTCTTTCTATTTACTGCTATGTTTGTTAATCATCTTGATAATCTTTTTATGCACTAAAGTAATCTTTTATATCCATAAGTGGGCAAAAGAAAAAGTTTGTGAAATACTAATTCACCCCCCCCCCCCTCTTAGTATTTCCTATTTCTAACATATCAGAGCACAGTTACTCAGAGAAGGAACATTCAAGGAAAGCTTAGCAGCTTGAGTAAGATCTCTATGGATATGGATCAACTTCAGAAGAATCTTGAAGAAGCTCTTGAACAAATTGATATGCTTACGGATAAAAGAAACTCCTTAAGAAGAAAATATGAAGATGCAAAGAATGCTATTGACAAATTAAAAGGTAAGATTGAAGATCTGAAATCTGAAAAGAAATCTGATATGCTTGTTGAAGATTGTGATGAATTAAGAAAGGAAAATGAGATCCTTAAGCATGAGTTGAAGATAGTAAATCTGAAGTTTAGTATGAAAGATGGAAATTTGAGATCTGATAATGAAAAATTGAAAATTGAGAATGAAGATCTTAGGTCAAGACTTGAAAAGGAAACATCTGAATCTGAAAAAGTAAAAGTGTAGTATGTGGAACTTGAGAAGTATAATAAAATTGTGAAAGGTGAATTAACTCAATCTAAACAACAACTTGAAAGGCTATATTCAAATAGTGGTAAGACTGGAAAACAAATTTCTTTTGAAGAACCATTCTTTGATAGGACTGGATTTGGATTTAGTATGTTTAGAACAATCCATGAAAGTAAGAAGATAGATCTGAAGACATCTGAAAGTGTGGAGGAAATAAAGCTAGATGAGAACACATTGGAAGATCTACCTAAAGAAGAACCACCTAGAGAGCAAGAAGAATCAAAATAGGAAGAATCATCTAAAGGTATGCAAAGAGAATTCAAAGGTAGATGTTTTGCTTGTAATACTATTGGGCACATGAAGAGAGATTGCACAAGTAAGCAATTTAAACCTTTTAATGGACATTGTTATAATTGTCATAGTTTTGGACACAGAGCTAACGAATGTAGAAGACCTAAAGTAATTTTGAATAATTATGATAGAATGATTGGGAATACTAACAATGCAAATAAGAAATCTATTGAAGAAATGAATCAAAGAAAAGTGGTAGTATGTTTTAGATGTAACAAAGTAGGACATATTGCTAGAAATTGCAGGTCACAGATCAACCAGCAAGGACAAAGATTTGGAAACAATGGAATCATTTGTCAAATATGCAACAAGTTTGGACACTCAACAAGATTTTGTAGAATGAACAATGGAGGTTATCATCATAACCCTAACCCTAGGAACAATGCAAGAAGGAATGAAAATGTAGGAAACAAAGAGAAAGGTTGTTGTAGCAATAAAGATGAAGTAAAATTTGATAAAGGCACAGATCAAGGAGGTATAGTCATCACTGAAAGTAGTCAGGAAGGTAATGTAACTAATGGTAAGGATGAATCTTTACCTGACCCTTCTTTAAGTACTTAAATTATGTAAGTTTATGTAGTTTAGGACTTAGGATTAGTGTACATTAGGAATTTTAATGAGTTAAGTTTTGCACAGTTAGATATAGGTTTATTATGTTGTACTAATGCTATGGTTAAGTGTGCAAAAGAAAACATTGTGTTTTGCGAGGTCGTAGAAAGTTTTATGGTTGCAGGTTTGCAGAATCAGCTTTTTGAGATTTTAGCGCAAAATGAATGAATGCGATATCAGATCGAGTTAATGTGAAGTGTTATAAGGTTGAAATCAAAGTTATCACAATTACAAAGTGATCTAAAAGAGATTTGAAAGAAGAAAAAGCAAGTTGAGGATGATTTGAAGAAGTTTGGAAGTAGTTTGTAGCGACGATCATAACGAAACCCTAGATTTGTAAAGTTGAGGTATTTTTTGATCTTTAATTAGTTGATAAGATGGATATTTCTATGGTTCATAATGTTAAGGATAAGAATAGACCTAAGATTAAGAAAGAACCAGTAGAACCAAATGAAATTGATAACAGTCTAGCACTATGATCCGTACTAGATGGAGTATTGCACATTGAGAATGTTAAAGGATATTTAGGTTGGAAGTTTGAAACTTTGGGAGATGAAAATTTTAGTGATGATTATAGGAGATTGTACAATCAAGACATGTCAGTTAAACCAGCTTATGGGCACCTAGAGAAAAATGAAATTATCAAATATTCCATGAAGTATGAATTTAATGATGAGGAATGTACCAAGATCATTTTAAGTAGAATCCATAATGGGAAATTCTGGATGGAGGATAGAGTTATTGATATAACTGCCGACCTAATTCATGATGTTACTGGATTATCAAAAGTTGGAGACATTCCACTGAATGAAAAGAACATGAAAAAGATTGTTTTAGACAACACTAGATCTAGTTATAATGGTAGAGGAATTGTGATAAGTAAGATTAAGCAAGATGATGTTAGGTACCTTTGCAAGATCCTAACAACTAAATTCTATTGTAGTTCAAGGGAAGATGACATGGCTGCCAGAATGGTTCATGTAGCTTATCTTATGTGTATTGAGAATCAACAAGTAGACCTATGTGAAATTCTAAAAATTTAGTTATTTGAGAACTTAGAAAAGATTAAGAAGGCTAAGTACACACAGTTTAGGTTTTCATCTCTGATAACCTATATGTTTTTCCATATTTTGAGAAGATTTCATTACACAGTTGATTGGAGTGACAATGTGAACACAATGGAAAGAATAAACTCAATCTACATGAAGCACCTTTATGATAAAGTTAATGACAGTGTGAAGCTTGTATTGAAGACTTTTCAGAATATTGTTAAGAACAAATCAAGGATTCCTCAATCCTTAGTTGTAAAGCATAAAGATGACATTTGTTTTATGGTAGACATTGATTTCACCTACATTGAAGTAGTTGAGCCTAGAATGGAATTCATAGACCCTCTTGGCTATGAAATATCTGAAGCAGAAACAATAGGATATGTGAATAGATTGTTAAAGTGTGAGTTGGATGGTCATGCAAATAGGTTTGGAACCTATGAAGAGAATTTCAACTCTATAATAATTTTGAGAGAAAAGAAGCAATCTAGTAAGAGAGTTGAATATACTATGAAGAAAATACTGAAAGAATGAGGTATGTCAAGTCATGAGTTTGACATAGCTAAGAAGACTGCAGAAGCCTTGAAGCAAAGTGAAAATCTTGTAATTTCACCTGAGGCATCTAGTACAGATCCTGTTGATCCTATTGCAGTAAAGGTAAAAGTTGAAGTACCTAAAAAAGATGAAGGAGATAAATCTTTTTCTCCTATTCCTAGCAAAAGAGTAAAAGTGAGTGCAACAGGACCCGACAAGAGACAAAAAGTGATTGTACAACTTGTACCTAGAAATGTAGAAGTAATTAAAGATGATGATGTAGTTTCAATCAAGAAGAAAACTTGGAAACCAAGAATTGAAAGAGTTAATGAAGATATATTGAAGCATGGAGACTTCACTAAGTTGAATAAATTCTATGATCTATATGGATCATTTGACAGATTGAATTTTGAAAATGCAATGATTACACATATGATTGTGATAGATAAGAAACTTAGCACTATTCATGATAAGATCCTAGAAGATTTGTATAACAAATTTGTGAATAGAAAACAAAGAGCACAGGAGAGGACATAAAGATGAGAGAACATGTAATTAGACAGTTCTATGAAGTTGAGGATGAAGATCATTTGAAGAGATTCTTGAAGTCTCTTGGAACTTTATTGAGAACTAAGAGAAGAGCAATCCTTATAATGGGAGGCAAAAAGGAGGAAGTACAAAAAGAGACAGAGCAAGCAGTAATGCAAGTTCTTGTAGATATAGTTGTAGGAAAGTAGAAGCAATCAGAGGAACCGCATGCAGAGGAAGTTGGTATTGAAGAAGTTCCATCTTCTTCACATATCAATATTGGCAAAGAATCAATGGACATTGAAGGAACCAAAGTGACACTAGAGTCAGATGATGTAGTATTTCATGATCTAGGAAACATTGTTGACAATTTGGCTTTAGAAGAGCAAGAGAAGATTACAGAATCAGAAAAGGATACAGAGGTAGTGGAAGCACCAGTAGTATCAGAATCAGTTCCAGTAGAACAGACAGTTAAAGGTAAACAAATTTTGATAAAGGTCACTACCCCTAGTGCACCTCACAGTAAGAAGAGACAAATTGGTTCAATTTTTGAAGACCTTGGAAAAGAAGTTGAAGATGATGATTAGCTTGAGTTCATCAAATCTCTTAATAAAATTATTGGAAAGAATAAGAAGGTGAAGGACCTTGAAGGAAAAGTTAGAGTTTTGACAGAGAAACTTGAGAGTGTGATCAGCACTAAGGTATCTGAATCAGATCCACTTGAGAAAGCTAAAATAGTAATAAACTCTTTTGACTCTAAATTTTCTAACTTAAAGGATATTGCTAGAATAAAAGTTCAGGAAGACTTTGAAGCAGAAATGCAACAAAATTTAAGTGTAAATATTCAAAATGATATTGGTAATTTGGATGTATGCAGAAAGAATTTGAGGAAACATTTTGAGACTAGAAAGAGTTTGTATATACAATGCACAAAATCAGAAATCCTAATAGCTGAAGAAGATAAGAAGATCAGAGAGAAGATAGATACAATTTCAGCTGAAACAAACACCTTGTCAAGCCCAAATGTAAAGATAAGTTCTGTAGAGAAGAACATAAGGAAGTTAAATGATGAAATTAGAATGTTAGCAGAGGAGAAGAATAGAAAGATGCTCAGGATTAAAATCTTGAGAGACCACATCTCAATCAAGACCTCAATTGTTGAAGACCAAATTGAGCAGTGTCTTTCAGCAAAGACATCTTTTCAGAAGTTTAGCTTCAATTCCCTGCAAGCTTGTCAGACAACAACATACAGATTGAGTACTCTACTCAATGTTGTTGAATCCATCAGAAAGATATGGGAGAAATATTTTGAATCATGGAAGTTAGAGTTTGGTGACTATGTTGCAAGCCTACCCGCTTTGCAATAGCTGATAACAAGGTATAAAGGTTTTTTTTGCAATTTTTGTACACCCTATCTTTGTCATTGTTGTCAAAGGGGGAGAGATAGAAAAAAATTGAATATATATTCAGGAAGGATACTCATAGGGGGAGCTATTCTATGGAGTACAATATTGTATATGTGTTGTATACCTTTTGGCCACAATTTTGTGTAAATACTTTGAAGTTTTGTTTGGACACTTAGCCAATTTTCCCATATGTCGCCACCAATGACAAAGGGGGAGATTGTTGGAAATTTGGCTAATGTGGATGCATACATGTTGTCATTATGGAAACATATGATCTCTATTAAGAGCATAGAATTTGGAATGCAAGTATGGCAAGTTGAAGGAAGAAATTGTCTAAGTATGGATACAGTGATCCTGACAGAGCACCCGATGAAGATTTAGTTGGCGACATCCACTGGACCAATATTTTTTTTTGCACAGTTAACTAAAGCTTCTACAGAGTATGAGGATACCCCATCTCAGTGTGCATAAATTTTGGAGTAGTACAGACAAATTTATTAGAAGTTTACCGAAGATAGTTTTTGCAGACAGAACAATTTTGGAGACAGTATTAGCGAAAGAGTTAAGGGATTATTTTTTGCTTGTCAAATTAATGACTTAACATTATGAAGGGATGACATCCTAGATGTTTACTCTTGGATAAATATTTTAGAAGCCAACCATGTAAATTTATTAGCTCTGATAACTCATATATTAGGCATACTTGAAATGTAATGAAAATATATATGTGATGTGAAAAAAGAAAGAAAAGATAACTTGCGATAGTTGTATATTGTGATTGCAGCAAAGGCTATTGATGTGAAGTTGTAAGCAGTACCATATTATAGTCAGAAACATTTTGTATTACCTATTTGGGTAGTGAGCTCAGCTAGTGATCAGGTTTTGTAATCTAACTCCTAACAGGGTTAAGGCTTCTAACAAGGCCTAAAGTCCTTTAACCAGGATAGATCTACTATATATTGTAAATTGACTCCTAACAGGGTCCAATATCCCTAACAAGATACTTTTGATTAGTGATCTTTGTGGGTACCATCCCCACCAGGGTTTTCCCTTGGCCAGGGTTTCCTTGAGAACATATCATGTGTTATGAGTTCTTTCTATTTACTGCTATGTTTGTTAATCAGCTTGATAATCTTTGTATGCACTAAAGTAATCTGTTATATCCATAAGTGGGCAAAAGAAAAAGTTTGTGAAATACTGATTCACCCCCCCTCTCATTATTTCCTATTTCTAATAGAATATTCATATTAGCACATCTTTTGTGGGAATCATTCCCACCGGGGTTTACTCTTTGATAAAGAGGTTCCCTAGTCAACATATCTTGTGTTATTGTGTAATTATGTATGAATATCTTTCTATGGTTGGTAATTATATTGCATATATGGTTTAATGCTTTTGAAGATGATAAAAGTAATAATTATCTAATAACTGATTCACCCCCCCCCCCCCCCCCTTAGTTATCTTGGTGGACTTTACTTTCTAACAATTGGTATCAGAGCGGCAAGTCCTTGAAAGAGAAGTTTAACAGCTTAGGAGATCCATGGTGAATTTCAGGAAAGAAAGCCCTAAGTTTGATGGAGTAAATTTTGACACTTGGAAAGAAAATATGAAGACACATCTATTATGTTTAGGACCATTTTATTGGTTGACAACAAAGAATGATAAGACTATCATTGAAGAAGATGATCTTGAGACATGCTCTAATGATGAGAGAGATCTATTCATGTGTAACATACTTGCAAGAGAAGCACTTTTGACAGCACTTCTGGAGAATGAATATAGTCAAGTAAAATGTTTGAAACAGTCTCATGAAATTTGGAAAGCTTTGCACTCTAATTTTGAAGGTGATGAACATGCAAAAAGAGTTAGATTACATAATTGGATATGTGCATTTGAAGATATAAGAATGTTGGAAGATGAATCTATTAGAAGCTATATTGGTAAAATGTCATAAATTATTGTAGGGATAAAATCTTATGGAGGAACAAAGAAAAAGAATGAAGTGATATGGAAAATTTTGAGGACATTGACTCCTGTATTTAAGTAGACAACATAGATGATTGAACAAGTTATACCTTGTACTATGAACTTTACAAGAGAGACTCTTCTTGGAAGATTGGAAGCAGCAAAGATGAACTTGAGGTTTTCAGGAGACTTACCTAGAATGGAGACAACATTCAATGCTCTTAATGTTCACCCTACATTGTCAAGAAGCATCAGTGTGAGCAGAGATTATGTTGGCAGTAGCAAATCTAGAAATGAAGAAGACAAGAAGATTGAAGAAGGTATTGCCTTGCTTGTGAAAAGAGAACCAGACGGTAAGAAAATTTTTAAATGATGGACTTGTCAATAATATGGTCATTTTGCATCTAAATGTCCTAAGAGAGTTAAGAAGTACAGAAATAATTTCAAGCCTAGAAGATCTAAGGAATGTTATTATGCTAATGATGAAGACCTTGAAGCTAGTATTGAAAGAACTTTAAGTGAAAGTGATACTGAGAATAATGATGAAATAGGATTTGTAGCAATTAAAGAAGAAAATTCTGAAACTAATGTTAAGGAAGAAAAAGCCTTAGTTTCCCAAGTTGAAAAGAAATTTGATTGGATTATAGAGTGTGGTTGTTCACATCATATGACTGGAGATATGAAAAAGTTCATAAAGTTTAACAATTATGATGGAGGAGTTGTTAGAGTTGGTAA
Source organism: Chamaecyparis obtusa (assembly GCA_027943335.1). NCBI lineage: Eukaryota > Viridiplantae > Streptophyta > Pinopsida > Cupressales > Cupressaceae > Chamaecyparis > Chamaecyparis obtusa. The sequence goes on along the minus strand of BSBK01000014.1, from coordinate 271,812 downwards.
CAATGCACCTTGTTTGATTAAAGGTATATGATCTATTACTCATGATCAAAAGACTAATACTGATGATGTTTACTTTGTGGATGGATTGAAACATAATCTTTTGAGTGTTGGACAGTTAGTTGATAAGGGATATCAAGTTTGGTTTACAGAGAAAACTTGTGTGATAAAGGATAAAGATGGAAATCTGATTGGAATTGGATCTTGAACTAGAGGTAATATATTTCAATGGAATCCTACTAACATGACATGTTTGATTACTAAGATTGATGACATTTGGTTATGGCATAGAAGGTTTTGTCATATACAATTTGATAATATTGTGAAAGTGAGTACTACACTTGTAGTAAGGGATTTGCCTAAAATTATGAAGCCTACTAACATGATTTTCAAAGAATGTGTGATGGCTAAGTAGAATAGAAGTTCATTTCCTAGTAAGAAGTTCACATCGGTAGAGAAGTTGGAGATTGTTCATACAGACTTGAGCGGTCTTACCAGGACTAGAGGATTCTATGGAGAAAGGTATTTTATGATTCTTGTTGATGATTTTACAAGAATGATGTGGATTGCATTTCTAAAAGAAAAATCTAAAGCATTTGATAAGTTTAAGATCATTAAGAACAAAGTTGAGAATGAATATAGAATGAAGATTAAATGTTTGAGATCTGATAAAGGTGGTGAATTTACTTCTAGAGAGTTTAACACTTTTTGTAAAGTGAATGGTATTAAGAGACATTTTTTAGCCCCTAGAACAGCTGAACAAAATGGTATTGCAGAAAGAAGAAATAGATCAGTGACTGAAGCAGCAAGAGCTATGTTATTTGAGAATGATTTAGCGATGACATTTTGGAGAGAAGTAGTGAATATAGTAGTATATACAATGAATAGAGTACAAATCAAAGTAGACACAGACAAGACACCTTATGAATTATGGTTTGGACATGCACCCTTAGTTAAGTATTTTAGAATTTTTGGAAGCAAATGTTATATAAAGAGAGATGATGATATTGGAAAGTTTGATCCTAGAAGTGATGAAGGTATTTTTCTTGGATATTCTTTTAAGAGAAAAACATACAGATGTTACAATAAGAGAACTAAAACTATTGTTGAGAGCACAAATGTTAAAGTTGATGAAAAGTTCAAAATTTAGGAAAGAATGCTTGATTATGAATCTGATGAAGAAGCTCATCCTAAGCCTAACACTGAAACTACTAAATTATTCTATGAGATTGACAGTGAAATGTTGAATGAGAGTCATCTTGAAGAGACCAGAGGGAAATCTAGAGAAGAATCTATAGTTGAAGCAAGATCTGAGACTATGACACTGAACAAGTATTTATCAAGACATCATCCTGTTGAACAAGTTATTGGAAGTTTGGACAGAGGAGTTATGACTCAGAATAAGGTACATTTATGTTTGATTTCTCAAATTGAAACCAAATCTACTAGTGAAGCTTGTGAAGATGAACATTGGATTAATGCTATGAGAGAAGAACTAGATTAGATAGAAAAGAACAAGACATGGGAATTGGTCCCTAGACCTAAAGACAAGAATGTAATTGGAACTAAATGGGTATTTAGAAACAAGATGAATGAACAAGGAGAAGTTGTAAGAAACAAAGAAAGATTGGTATGTAAGGGATACTCACAACAAGAAGGAATTGACTATGAAGAAACTTTTGCACCAGTAGCAAGAATTGAAGTAGTAAGAATATTTTTGGCCTATGCAACTTTTAAGAAATTCAAAGTGTATCAAATGGATGTGAAGTTAGCATTTCTAAATGGAGAATTGGAAGAAGAAGTCTACATTGAGCAGCCTGAAGGTTTTCCTTTGACTCAAGAAGGAGACATGGTATGTAAACTGAAGAAAGAATTATATGGACTAAAGCAAGCACCTAGAACTTGGTATGCAAGACTGGATAAGTATTTGTTAAAGTTTGGATTTGCTAAAGGAATAGCTGATAGCAATCTGTACATAAAAGAAATTGAAAATGGTTTTTTGATTATAGTTATTTTTGTTGATGACATTATTTTTGGAGGAGAAGATGAGGCTAGTGACAATTTTGCTGATGAAATGAAGACTAAATTTGAAATGAGTATGATTGGTGAGATGAAATACTTTTTGGGATTACAGATAACACAAAACAATGATGGTATCTTTGTAAGTCAGGAAAAGTACTTGAATGATTTTCTGAAAAGATTTGGAATGGAGGACTGTAAACCAGATGGAACACCTATGGTAATTGAACATAAGTTATCTAGCACAGATGAAACACCGATAGTTGAGAAGAAGAAATACAGATCCATGATTGCAAGATTTTAGTATTTGACACACACAAGACTAGATATAGCACATTCAATTGGAATTGTAGCAAGATTTCAAGCTGAACCTAGAGAATCACATTATGCAGCAGTAAAGAGGATATTGAGATATTTAAGAGGCACAATGGACTATGGATTGTGGTATGAAAAATTTGATGATTTTACCCTATGTGCATATACAGATGCTGATTGGGGAGGCAATATTGATGATAAGAAAAGCATCAGTGGAGGAGCATTTTTCCTTGGAGGAAGATTAGTTTCTTGGCTAAGCAAGAAGCAGAATTGTATTTCATAGAGCACAGTAGAAGTAGAGTATGTAGCAACAACAAACAATTGTAACCAGATAATTTGGATGAAGTAGATGCTAAAAGATATTGGAATTAAATTTGTTGAACTTGTTGTTATACATTGTGACAACATGAGTGCCGATATGTCTAAGAATCCTATACTATATTCTAAGACAAAACATATAGAGATCAAGTATCAAGTTGTAAGAGAAAAACTTGCTGAGAAAGAAGTCAGACTGGAGTACATAAGCACAAAGGAACAGATTGGAGGCATATTTACAAAGCCTTTGCCTAAGGATACATTTGAGTATCTGAGAGGTATGCTTGTGGTTATGCCCCAACCTACTTTTGAGTAGTGATGTAATTGGCTGCATCTATCTAGTAATATATGAGCCCTATTTTTCTTCTGGACTGGATGTTGGTACTTCCTCTATGGGCGAGTATGTGTATCTGAGCTGAGTCATGAGGACTCTAGTAAATATATTTTTTTTCTGAATAATGTCTTTTGACGTTGAGTTGTTGTTGACATAGTGATGAGATTTCTATGATTGATGTCAATGGGGGAGAAGTATGCATGAAAAACAATATGAGAAAACTAAACAGGATAACGAAGCAAGATTTGATTGATGAAGAGGATTTGAAGAAGCAGTGTTGTACTATTGGATTTTTGGAACATTAGATATTTTTCATCTATGTTTCCATCAATGCCAATGGGGGATATTGTTAGGAATGAATGATAAAGTGTTTGGCACCCATTATGTAGCAGTTGTTGTTGCATTCATGACTATGATTGTCATTGATGTCAACACAATGTTTTACCAAAGACTTGCAGAGAAGCAAACAATGTTTTGATTAGCACATGTGGTATATTGTAGTTCGAGCTATGTGATGTTGAGGATATAATCTTTGATATGTTATATGTTTATGGTTAAGAGTGCAGACAATAATTCTTTTATTCATGAAAGTTATGAGCATTTTGGTGGAAGCAGTATTCAGGCAGTGTTCCTGAGTAGCCATTTTTGGAAATTGGATGATATCTCCTAATCAGGATGGAATCTAGATTTTCTCAGTTAAAGGGAAGTTAGAGACACATTGATAGTGATGTGGATGATAGTGCAAACTTTGAAGTCACACGAGCGAAGATTTATTGTATTCAGAAGTTGAAAATTTTATGTAATTTTGGTGTAGCGTGTGGAAACTTTTATTTTGTAATTGTGTGCCCACTCATTTGTAATTATTTGAGTGTGGTATAAAGGAAGGAATGTTTTTCCTTGGTATAAGTAGATAAGAGGATAGTATTGTATAAATATGAAGTGAAGAAAAGAGCTAAATGTGAGAGCGAATTGTGAAGGAAGACATGCAAAGTACAGAGATCTGAAATTGAGATCTGATGTAGCAATGAGTGCGGTTTGGCATAGTCAGAGAAGAGGTAAAATATTATTCTATTGAATAATGAAAATATTATTTGGACAGTGGGTTCAATGATCTTACCCTGAAGCTATTTGGGTAGTGGGTCCTTCTGTCTTCCATAACTCTTAACAGGGTTAGAATGTTTTAATAGGGATTCAAAATATCCTAACAAGGATTTATATGTACTGAATGTATTTCATAAGACTCCTAATAGAGTCCATCCTTTCACAAGGAATATTCATATTAGTGCATCTTTTGTGTTCATCATTCCCACCAGGGTTTACTCTTTGATGAAGAGGTTCCCTAGTCAACATATCTTGTGTTATTGTGTAATTGTGTATGAATATCTTTCTATGGTTGTGTCATGCCCATCGAAAAATAGACTAAAAATGCACCAATTTTTTTTTTAAAAGGATTAATTATGTTTAATTTAATGTTGCAGGTTAACAGGGTGATCGTGGCAATAGATCGCAAGGACTCCAGATAAACAAATTGATAACCAATGTCGGTCACCAAAGGACACTAGCAATTAAAGTGATAACAAGGGATTTCGTTAAAGTGGTGACATTGCAATCCAATTCAATAGGGATAGAATGATCTATTCTCGATTAGCATTAGGTGATGCCAAAAAGGACTATCCAAGGATTCCTAATAGGTTAACCAATCATTATTAAATCATTAGAGTGACCCTATATCAAGGAATTAACCTAAACTAATCACAATCGGGTCACCCTATTGGTCACAACTAGGTTACAATCTAGGAAGGTCTTATTTGCATAATTTATTCTCTTAATGGTACCCAGAGGTATTTAAACATTATGAGGTGTCGATATTTGAAACTAACAAACAAGTTGTTGATTTAATATCCACTTAAATTATTTAGAATGTAAAGAACATTGCCTAGAGCATTCTTTAAATAACGTTTTATAAAGATTGATTAACGATATCGATAAGTTTATGTTATAATCTCCTAAAATAAACATTCTATTGAATGACGATAATAATTAGACGAGACATATATTAATAAACTAATAGTTATAATATATCAATTGATTAATGTAGTTTTTTTAACCAATTGATAAATTAAAAAAAAAAAAATCTTTTAGTAATAAATTTGATTAACAAATTTAATTAAATAATATATATATATATATATATATATATATATATATATATATATATATATATATATATATATATATATATATATATATATATATATATATATATATATTTACTAATTAATAATCATAATATATTAACTAATTAATATAACATTAATTAATTAATATACTATAATAAATTAATAATATATATATATATATATATATATATATATATATATATATATATATATATATATATATATATATATATATATATATATATATATATATATATATATATATATATATATATATATATATATATATATATATATATATATATATATATATATATATATATATATATATATATATATATATATATATATATATATATAGTACTTTAACAAATAATATTAACATCACATTGAAATATCAATTAAATGACACATTAAAAATTATAAAGAAGTTTCCCTAAGCTAAGCAAAGAAAATCAATTTAAAAGTTCACCTAAACTATATGCTAAACTAATCTTCCCTTAATTTAATTCTAATAACACCTACCAAATTCCCTACCTACTTCCCTAACCTACTTCCCTTGACCCCACATGCCTTGTGGAAGGGAACATCAAAAAAAGAGGCTGCGTACATCAAGGAAATGAAGGTTTTGCATAAAGCATGAGCAGAGTTAATGGTTTAAAAAAACATAGGTTCAAGTCCCAAAACCAAGGAAATATGGCCATGCCCCCAAAATCTTGTGCAGGTTTCTTAGGGGAGTGGTAAAAAGGTGATGCTTTGGGGGTTTGGGTCCCACCACAAACCCATTCTAAAGACTTGGCCCAAGTCCAAAGGCACTTCCAACAGACAACTCACGCAGGCCTAGGGAAGACATAGGTTGGTCTTAGAAGTGACTATAAAGCAATGATAAAATTTGCAGCCAAGTACACCTGTTTGATAAGTGTGTTGGCCAATGAAAACACAAGATCATAAATGCTAAGTCAGTACCACATACTGAGTGCCCCTTTTTTGAGGATATTGATAGTGTGAGGAGAGATATAAATATAAAAATTAAAAAATTAACATGTAAATACATAGCATTAGAAATCAAGTAATTCATCTGACAATTCATAAATTACATGACAATTGATTATCCACAACATACAACTCATCTTAAATACTTAATTCAATTAAATTCAAACATAAACATTGCATTCATACATAATTCAATTTGCAATTAAACTTCATCATCATAAATGTTCATAATTTAAAATTAAAACATACATGTTAGTCTCAAACCAATGTCTCAATATTCATCATATAATCATAATATAGCATCCATCAATCTACTAAGTGATAAAACCACATCATAAAGTATCGATAAAACCATAAGGCATCAAAATATAATCATAAAATATGTCTATGTCAAAAGTAGAGCTGAATGGCTATGATAGGCTAGGGGTGAGGCCTCACATCCTCCCCCCCTAGGCATGAACTTCCTCCTAGAGTTCATCAAAAAGATGGGGATACTATGCTCTCATCTGCTCTGTGTCCTCCCATGATGTCGTAATCTCATCATAGCAATCCCACTTGACCCTAACCTTGTCCAACTCTCGGCCTCGAAGTGCTAGCGTCCGGCGAGCCAAAATGCGGATTGGCTCCAAAGCCAACTGACCATCCGACTCCACCTGCAAAGCATCCCAATCTATAATATGAGTCTCATCATAGATATATTTCCTCAATACTGACACATGAAAAACATCGTGGATGCGTGACAGGCTCGGTGGCAAAGCAAGATGATAGGCAATAGGACCTATCCGCTCAAGTATCTCAAAAGGGCCAACAAATCTAGGTGCAAGCTTAGAGCCCTTTCCAAATCGGATTGGACTCTTATGAGGTCGCACTCTCAAAAAGACCCTATCTCCAACCTGATAACTATGGTCTTCCCTCTTGGCATCTGCATACTTCTTCTGCCTATCCTGAACCTCCTTCAGATGCTGTCTGATCAATGTCACCTACTGCTCTAACTCTCGCACTAACTCAGGACCTAAAGCAACTCTATCCTCAATGCGGTCCCAACTCAAAGGTGTCCTGCATGGTCTGCCATATAATGCCTGATAGGGAGGCATACCTAGAGAAGTGTGATGCCCATTATTGTAGGCAAACTCCACTAAATGAAGATACTCCTCCCACCTAGTCTGATGATCCATGACATACATGCGAAGCATATCCTCCAATACCTGATTTACCCTCTCTATCTACCCATCGGTCTCTAGGTGATATGTGGTGCTAAAATTGAGCTTAGTGCCCAAAGTTGTTTGTAGTCCTCTCCAAAAAGATGATGTGAAGAGAGAATCCCGATCTGAAATGATCTTACGGGGTATGCCATGAAGTCTGACAATATCCCGCAAGAAGACCTGAGCAACTGCTGGGGCTGTGAAAGTGGTCCGAACGGGTGAAAAGTGGGCTACTTTGGTCAGCTTGTCAACTGTCACCATGATGGCATCATGGCATCGAGATGACATAGGAAGACCAATGATGAAGTCCATGGAAATAACATCCCACTTCCACTCTGGTATATCATGAGGCTGAAGCAACCCAGCAGGGTGATGATGCTCTGCCTTGACCCTCTGACACTCAAGGCATTGTGCCACTATCTCTGCTACATCCTGTCTCATCCCTGGCCAATGATATAACTGTCTCAAATCTGCATGCATCTTCTTGACTCCGGGATGTGCTGCATAAGGAGCCCTATGAGCCTCTAGCATGATGAATACTCGCAAGTCACCGGAGGATGGGACATAGATGCATCCTCTATGGCGTAAGAGCCCATCTAAATCTAGGGAATAGTCTAAATATTTACCCTCAAGGGTACTCTGAGACCGAATGACCTGACTAACCTCTGCATACCAAGCATCCTCATGAAGATGATGCAATATCCGATCCCTCAACTTAGTACTTACTGTCATAGAGTAGGCCCCATGGCATCTCCTACTCAAAGCATCAGCTACCACATTCTCTTTCCCCTTGAAGTAGTGGACATCAAAATTATACTCACAAAGAAATTCCATCCACCTACGTTGTTGTGCATTCAGGTTCGGCTGAGAGAAGATATACTATAAACTCTGATGGTCTGAATGGAGCTCAAACCAATGACCCAAAAGAAAATGCCACCATCTCACTAAAGCATGTACCACTGCAGCTAACTCAAGATCGTGAGTGGGGTAATTGAGCTCATGAGTCTTAAGTTTCCTTGACTCATATGCAATAGCTCGCCCATTCTGCATAAGAACTGCTCCCAAACCATCTAAGGAAGCATCCATGCAAACCACAAAATCTGCTGATGGATCAGGTACCGCTAGAATAGGAGTGCTAGTAAGTGCCTTCTTGAGTTCTTGAAAGGCCCTCTCGCACTTCTCAGTCCACTCAAATTTCTTTCCCTTACGCTGAAGAGAAGTGATGGGATGAGCCACTCTAGAAAAACCCTCTACAAATCGTCTGTAATATCCTGCCAATCCCATGAAGCTCCTGACCTCGGTCACTGAAGTAGGCACAGTCCATTCCATGATGGCTCAAATCTTAGATGGATCTACTGAGATGCCATCTCCTGAAATAACATGCCCTAGATAATGAATCTCTGTCCTATAGAAAGCACATTTGGACAAGCTTCCATATAACTGATTGTCTCTAAGACATTGCAAAACCTGTCTCAAGTGCCCTTCGTGCTCCTTTTCATCTCGTGAATAAATCAGGATATCATCAAGGAACACAACCACAAACTTATCAAGAAAAGAGAAAAATACCCCATTCATAAGGCTCATGAAAACTGCTGGAGCATTAGTGAGTCCAAAAGGTACAACTGTGAACTCATAATGTCCATATCTGGTATGGAATGCAATCTTAGGAATGTCGCTGTCAACAATCTGTAGCTGGTGGTAACCTGACTTAAGATCAATCTTTGAAAACACTTTAGCACCCTTAAGCTGATCAAATAAATCATCAATCCTAGGGAGTGGGTACCGATTCTTGATGGTAAGCTTATTAAGCTATCGGTAATCCATGCATAACCGTAAGGATCCATCCTTCTTCTTAACGAAGATAACAGGTGCACCCCAAGGTGAAACACTAGGTTGAATGTGGCCCTTCTCCAAAAGTTCCTCTAGCTGAATCTTAAGCTCATTAAGCTCATTAGTGGTCATCCTGTAAGGTGCCCTCGAAACTGGAGCAGCCCCTGGAACAAGATCTATATGGAAATCAATTGCTCTACGGGGAGGCATGCCTGGAAGCTCAGTAGGAAACACATCAGCATACTCCTGAAGTATAGGATAATCATTAAGAGAAGTTTCCCTTTCCTCCTCATCCCCCCTATCACTGTTGGTAATGGCAAAAAGCTAACATCCCTTCCGCATGCTCCACTTAAGCTGCATGGCAGAGATCATACGAAGAGAGATGCCTCTCTGAATCCCGCAAATCACAATAGGTGCACCATTATCATCAAGGCACTCAATCCTCTTCTGTCGACAATCTAGCGTAGCTCTGTGGGCATAAAGCCAATCCATGCCAAGCACTATGTCATAGGAACCAAGAGGTGTGATATGAAGATCCACTGTAGTGATGAAATCACCAATCTGCACCTGGTTGTCCTTCACTAAAGAGTCAACTGACACTCTAGACCCTGAAGCTAACTCCACCTGCCAACTAACTTCCTATCTTGCTGCCACAAGCCCGCAACGTTCCACAACAAATGGAGATATAAAAGAATCAGTAGCACCTGAATCAAATAGTATAGTAACACTAGTACCACTGATCATACCTACTGCCTCTATCACAGTGGCCTGGTGTTCGGCCTGGCAGTTATCTACCGCTGCAAAAACTCTATGAGACTTCCCAAAGTCTCCCACTATAGGCTCTGAAGCTGCCACACGCTGACTGCCTGACATCTGACCCTATGGACAGTCACGAGCCAAATGCCCCATAGCACCACAAGCATAGCAAGGACCTCATGTGAATGTCTGTACTCCCTGTGGCCTAGAAAATTGCTGACCACCTGTCCTGCTAGAACCACTGAAACCCCCCCAAGAGGATTGCTGAGTCCATGCTGGGGGTGCATCTGTATACTATTGTCGCTGATCCTTCTTCTGACCCTGTGCATGCCACTATTTGGGCTTAGAGCCCTGCTGTCCCTGTGGTGGCTTTTTTTTCTGGTTTTGTTGAGTCTGCTGCTGTGGGTTCCTGTTAAAAGACCCTGAGGAATGTCTTTTATTATTCTTCCAGTGACTCTTCTGATGCCCCTGTGACTGTGATGCAGAGTTATAGTTTTGAGACCTGTCACGAGCATCTCTAGACCTACTCCGAATCTCTTATGCAACCAAGGCCTTTTCCACGGCCTCACGAAAGGTCTTTGGTGAGGTCATGCGAACCTGTCCCTCTATCCAATCTTTGAGTCCTTTAATGAAATAGTTGATTCATAGCTTTTCATCCTTCATGTATTCCACATAGGGTAGCAATTCTAGGAATCGAGTCTCATACTGTAGCACTGTGAGTCCTCTCTGCTGGAGCTCGTGGACCTCATCAATACGTCTCTATCTATAGTGCTCTAATAGGTATCTATCTCTGAACCTTTCTAAGAAGGTCTCCCAAGTCATAGTGTCCATAGTGGTGTTATTCTTATATTCTTCTTGTTTCCACTATGTGGAAGCACCATCTCTCAAAAGGAGTACTGCAAAGCGAGCCTTGACATTGCTATCATACTGACGCATCCTGAAGCACCTCTCTAAGCTCGAGAGCCATGCCTCGACATCTGTACCATCTGTAGAACCATGATATAAAGGTGGTTGTAACCGTAGGAGATCTCTAATATGATCCTCCGCATCTCGAGGTGCCCTCTGAACAACATCTAGTGGTGGTTCCGGTATATGAACTGAATCTGCCTCATGAGCCCCCTGACCTTCCTCTCAATCTGGTGGAGGACTCCTAGTCCTCTCTCTAACCGGAGGAAACCTTTCCTGTATAACACTGATGAGGTTCTGTAAGGCTAATAGGACTATCTAATTATGGTCTGGTGGTGGTGGTGGTGATGGTTTTTGATTAACAGCCGATACCTCGGCCCTTTGTTCAGCTTGCTCGTGACCCGAGGGAGCTTGCCTAGCCCCTCGTCCTCTAATATGCCTCCGAGCTTGATGCATAAGAGGAGGCATCCTAACAATTACAGAAGGGGTACAAAGTTAGCTAAGAAACGCAATGGGTTAGGTTCCAATGTTGAAAACTACGCTCTGATACCAAGTGTCATGCCCATCGAAAAATAGATTAAAAATGCACCAATTTTTTTTTTAAAAGGATTAATTATGTTTAATTTAATGTTGCAGGTTAACAGGGTGATCGTGGCAATAGATCGCAAGGACTCCAGATAAACAAATTGATAACCAATGTCGGTCACCAAAGGACACTAGCAATTAAAGTGATAACAAGGGATTCCGTTAAAGTGGTGACGTTGCAATCTAGTTCAATAGGGATAGAATGATCTATTCTCGATTAGCATTAGGTAATGCCAAAAAGGTCTATCCAAGGATTCCTAATAGGTTAACCAATCATTATTAAATCATTAGAGTGACCCTATATCAAGGAATTAACCTAAACTAATCACAATCGGGTCACCCTATTGGTCACAACTAGGTTACAATCTAGGAAGGTCTTATTTGCATAATTTAATGACTTGCCCAGAGGTGTTTAAACATTATGAGGTGTCGATATTTGAAACTAACAAACAAGTTGTTGATTTAATATCCACTTAAATTATTTAGAATGTAAAGAACGTTGCCTAGAGCATTCTTTAAATAACGTTTTATAAAGATTGATTAACGATATCGATAAGTTTATGTTATAATCTCCTAAAATAAACATTCTATTGAATGACGATAATAATTAGATGAGACATATATTAATAAACTAATAGTTATAATATACCAATTGATTAATGTAGTTTTTTTAACCAATTGATAAATTAAAAAAAAAATATATCTTTTAGTAATAAATTTGATTAACAAATTTAATTAAATTATATATATATATATATATATATATATATATATATATATATATATATATATATATATATATATATTACTTTAACAAATAATATTAACATCACATTGAAATATCAATTAAATGACACATTAAAAATTATAAAGAAGTTTCCCTAAGCTAAGCAAAGAAAATCAATTTAAAAGTTCACCTAAACTATATGCTAAACTAATCTTCCCTTAATTTAATTCTAATAACACCTACCAAATTCCCTACCTACTTCCCTAACCTACTTCCCTTGACCCCACATGCCTTGTGGAAGGGAACATCAAAAAAAGAGGCTGCGTACATCAAGGAAATGAAGGTTTTGCATAAAGCATGAGCAGAGTTAATGGTTTAAAAAAACATAGGTTCAAGTCCCAAAACCAAGGAAATATGACCATGCCCCCAAAATCTTGTGCAGGTTTCTTAGGGGAGTGGTAAAAAGGTGATGCTTTGGGGGTTTGGGTCCCACCACAAACCCATTCTAAAGACTTGGCCCAAGTCCAAAGGCACTTCCAACAGACAACTCACGCAGGCCTAGGGAAGACATAGGTTGGTCTTAGAAGTGACTATAAAGCAATGATAAAATTTGCAGCCAAGTACACCTGTTTGATAAGTGTGTTGGCCAATGAAAACACAAGATCATAAATGCTAAGTCAGTACCACATACTGAGTGCCCCTTTTTTGAGGATATTGATAGTGTGAGGAGAGATATAAATATATATGTTATTATTTATTATATTTTTTTTTTTACTAGAGAAGGAAAACTTATATTTTATTATATATTGTCTTTCATTTTAGACAAGTAGGCAAATAATATAGTAAAATAATGACTGTGTGTTTGGAGTTTGTATGAGAATTTTTCCCATACAAATTCCAGAGACCTGTAGGTCTCATTTTGCAACTTTTTATTTTGCTCTTCTTATATCTTTGGTGTTTGCAATATAGTTTTATCTACACACTTAATTCCATTAAATGATTTAGTTTGTTATAGAGAGGAGGTTGATTTTTTTTTTTCCTCTATTATTGTTTCAATAGATTGCTTTATTACTTTACATTATAGTCACATATGCAAATAAAACTATTGGCTACACTACTCCTTTATCATAACAGAATACTAATTATTTGCAAGAATAAAAGAATGAAAAACTAGAGATTGATTTACTATATGAATTCAATTCATTTACAACAATGATCCAAATACAAGGTCTATACATAATGAAAACTCTCTCTCATTTCATTAATCTTCATTGCAAGAAATAATCTTATCTTTTCACAATAACATAGTGTTTATTACAAAAACAAGTTGAGATCCTTCAACAAACTAATACTGTAGGAATCTTAAAAACACTAAACATCTCTTTCAAGTTTTACAACAACAAAAAAAAACCAAAAAAAACCAAAGAATACTAATAACATAATGCAACAACTTGATCAAAATACACTTTATTCAAGAACATGATTCTACTTTTATAAGCAATTATTCTACCAACATGATGATCATACTTGTTCCAAGCTTGAATCCCATAATACAATTATACATCTCAATATTGGAGTGTCAACTCCTACTACAAAACATTTGCATTGAGCCAATGGATATCACATGATATCCCTACAAAAACTTAACACAATACAAAAGATACTTCATCAATAACATGATTTCTTTACATTTCCACAAGAGTAAAGCTCCAACAATGAATCTCCAAGGCTTTCAATTCCTGCAAATAAAAAAAACAATGCAAAGGCCATGGGGAGCTCACCTCCCAACCTAGGCTTCTATGAAGCCACCCCCGAGCTTGGGGAACCATCAAGAGACAAGGGAAACACTCAAGCAAGCTCACAACACAAGGACATGAAGACATAACAACATGAAAACTCCCTTCCAAGTTTGTCACAAAGAGTCTCATATGAACTCACATTGGGTGAAGGTGGAACTAAACCAAGAGGAGAAGCACATCTATTGATGAGAATCTAAGCCATCACTTGGCTTCCTCATCCATTTTCTTCTCTACAACACAAACTCCACAAAAGAACTCCTTATGACCCCCATTCAACAAAATGTAAATAAAGATGGCTACATGGAGCCCATACTTCCATGTTCATCCCTCTCCAATCCAAGGAGAGACTCTACACTCTTGGATGTCCCAACAAAGCCCTTCACCCTCAAGGCTACTCTTCCCTCCCAAGGCTGAGTGTGGCCTTGAGTACTCCCTCACAACACACTACAATTCACATGAAAAAAAAGGAAAAGTTCAAGAGCAACAAGAATACTACACATTCACAATGCTATGAAAATCATGAACATATCAAGTCCAAGATTTCTCATAGCTTACAAAGAAGAACACTACATAAAAACATGAATCACAAAGAAATAACTCCATTACTACAACATACAAATTCACAACACAACACTACAAGAATCCATATTTTCATTATGCATACAACAACTATTATTCAAGAGAGCATTTTCTCTCAACATGAAAAGAAAAGAACAAAAAAAACTACAACAACTAAGAGAAGTGAACCACCAACCTTGATCCAAAGCTAAAGGAAGATAGTTGAAGATGAGCTTTTCCCAATATCCAAAGTCCTCCAATTTGGCAAAATCTCTAAATCTAGAGAGTGGGTGTCAACCTTTTCCAAAGGAAGAGGGCCCTCTAAAAATGCCTCCACACACTCTCCTATGGATAAGGCTTGCATTCCTATTGGGTGGTCTTCCCAAAGGCCCTTACAAGGTTTCCAATTTTGGTCTCTTACAATGGTAAGCTAAAAAGGTGGAAAGAGGACTTCCTTCTAAGTGGGTGGTGATCTATCCAAAGCTTGGTCCCAAAAGTTGATTCTCGTCCATCTTGGGAAACCAACTTTTGGATGGGTCATTTGGTCAACCAAGGGTTATCCTTTGGTGAAAAATGACCCTTACCCTATGGTATAACAAGTGGGGTAACTAAAAATGGTCAAAACTCTCCCCTAGGTGCCTTTTTAACCTTCCAAAAGTGCAAGCAAAGTTCAAATTCGAAATACAAGGATTAGACAACACTCTAAGCTCTCTAATCAAGTGGTCATCATGGGTATCCTAAAGGTACCTTCCTAGGTTAGTGTTCAACCAATCCCCAAGTGGACATGTCATGGCCTCATGTACACACATGTGTCAAGTGACACAATACAAAAAGACACTTCACATGCCATGTATATATCCACTTGGGCTCTCTCATCAAAATAACATTCACAAATACATATAAATCAAAAACATTCATGCATCACACTTTACAAAATAAATACATCACAACGAGGTTATTGGCTTCTCACTAGAAGCAACCTTGGCTCAACAGATATTCACATTAGTCTCTGTGATGATTCCCCGAATTTCCATGGCCTATCTCCCTGCACACTCAATTCCAATATCAGTAGTCCAAGAAAATTAAAAATGAACATGTAAATACATAGCATTAGAAATCAAGTAATTCATCTGACAATTCATAAATTACATGACAATTGATTATCCACAACATACAACTCATCTTAAATACTTAATTCAATTAAATTCAAACATAAATATCGCATTAATACATAATTCAATTTGCAATTAAACTTCATCATCATAAATGTTCATAATTTAAAATTAAAACATACATGTTAGTCTCAAACCAATGTCTCAATATTCATCATATAATCATAATATAGCGTCCATCAATCTACTAAGTGATAAAACCACATCATAAAGTATCGATAAAACCATAAGGCATCAAAATATAATCATAAAATATGTCTATGTCAAAAGCAAAACTGAATGGCTATGATAGGCTAGGGGTGAGGCCTCACAGGTTGGTAATTATATTGCTGATATGGTTTAATGTTGTTGAAGATGATAAAAGTTATAATTATATGATAACTGATTCAACCCCCTCCCCCCTCTCAGTTATCTTGGTGGACTTTACTTTCTAACAGGGGTTAGATTGCCCCAATGTCCATTGATCAAATGATGATAGATGTCGATTTAGGAATAATCTCTAGAATCAGGGTTAGATTGCCCTAATACGAAGGTTATCCCTCCAAGACCTAGGTTAGATTGCCCAAATAATAGTCTAAAAAGAGATTTCAAGAGTCATCTCCAGATCAAAGCTTGACTTTTAGGAATTAGAGTTAGATTGCCCCAATACCTAATGAGATTTTGAGATCCAACTCCAGAACGAAGCTTGATCCTCTAGGATCTAAGTTAGATTGCTCAGATACATAAAAGATGGATGATAAGATGACAAGATGCGATGCACAAAGATGTCCCTAGTGAAGAGATGCACCAAGCGGTGAGGACTTTGATTTAGATCATATTGATATGAGACTGGTTCGACAAGATTCAAATGATGCAATTATCTTGCCCCCTCTAGACCAAAATTGAAAGATGACATATCAGAAGGATAATTGACAATAAGAGGTTGCTGAATAGAAGCAATCAGACTAGATTCAAGAAGCTACATAAGTAATTTGGAGCAATTGGGAGGTCCTGTTGCCAAGTTTGACCATATTTGACTAGAGTTGACCTTGATGAAAAAGATGAAGAAGCTGAGAAAATGATGAGGAGATGAGAATCTGGCATGAAAATGATGCCAGAAGGCTGACTGCACAAGCATCCAATCCCAAAGGATCCCAAAATTTTAAAATACAATTTTTAGCCATATAGAGATGTCAGATTTCAATTTTGATCCTGAAAATAGATTTAGAATGGTTGAGTTAGCCAAGGGTGAATTTTTTGCACAAAACGGAGCACTTTTGAAAATTAGGTCAAAAGCTATATAAGGCCTAGAGGGGTCATTTTCAAATCATTATTCACTTTGTCTTCTTGCGAATCTAAGAGCTCTAAGAGAGAATGGAGGGTGTTCCAGTGCATACACATTGATTCGAGCACTCCCAATGCCACAACCGACCACCGGAGTATGACCCACCTGTGAGTAGTCAATAAACCATCTTGCATTTCAAGTTTTAATCACTTTCTAGGTTGATTAGTTTAGATTTTTACCATTTTTAGGCTTAGTTGTTCAATTCTCGCGCGAGGAAACAATTTCCTCGTGCCAACCCCAATCGCCCCTCATGTGAGAAAATGATTTACTCACAAGGATTAGGGCATCCTCACATTAGGTGGTTGTATGTTCCCATGCGAGCCACTAGCAGTTGTCACACAAAATTTCATCTTGGTGATGAAATCTCGTGTGAGACAGGATCCTATCTCGCACAAAAATCTGCTGCAATTTGTAGGATCTTTGCCGAATTTACACAAAATCAGCCAAGTAGAGTGTCGTAGAGTTGTGTTTAGGATAGATTCATTGCTTCCTTTGTTGTTTTTTCTCTAAAAACCACCATGTTGAGATACTGATCCAATGTTGTCACTTGCTTTGTAGGTTGATTCCCTAGATGTCACATTCTAGTCGCACCATCCAGTCATCACCACATTAGTACAGAGGTTGACTGATGTTGAGGGTGCCCACATTGATGGGATAGGATTGACGTACTTGCATGATATACCCAACATTCAGGTAAAGTCTTCTAGGTGCACTTGTTAAGTTTTTCTATTCGGAGATGAACACATTTCATTTGTCGATGGAGGAGATGACAGTCACTCCCAAGGACATCTACGGGATAATGAAGATACCCTTCCACGGTGCCCATGTGGAGTATGATATATAGCCAAGGGTAGGTACACTGGCACTAAGAGCCATATTTAAAGATGAGTTAGTGATGGGTCAAGCCATCTCATGGGACGAGCTATTGGTCAACAGATATGGTAGTGCTTACCAATTAGCAGTCATTTTAGCCATATTCCTAAGTTGTTACTTGGTTGCGGATCAGGGATAGCATAGATTGGAGTGTAGCTGGGGATCGATGCTATAGCGAATGCTAGATAGGCTAGTTTTCAAATTTAGATGGGGTGAGTGCATGCTTGCAAAGTGTACCATGAGATGCAAAAGATTATGTATCAGAGTGCTAAGACCATGGCCGCTAGAGTCTTCATATTGTAGATCTGGGTCTGGGAGGATCTCCCTATTTGCAAGCTGATATTTCATGATACACAATAGCCCCTCGCACCCTACATTTATAGATATGCAGGCCCTATGACTCAGCCAGCACTAGGTAAGACCAAGCAGTGGCATGGGTAGTTAGATGATATGGTAGTAGTTGTATGGAGATCTTGGGTAGCCATAGAGCCATGGGATGATGCTCGAAGGGAGCTTTCTTACATGTTTGTCTCACATCCATTGATCGAGCACACCATTAGCATCATTGAGAGATTCCTAGTTACATGAGTTATGAGGTAGTTTGGGAGGCCATAGGACTTCTCATAGGAGTATGCTACATATGCTCACTTTGTCAAAGAGATGAAGAAGGGCTAGCAGCCTAGGTTAGATTAAGGTAGATGCATGATTGAGGTATGAGTACCTCCAACTTATTAGGACTACATGGTGGATATCACCAATGTAGGGATGATGCCTGCATAGGGAGATCACTTCTTGGTGCACCCCTTTCTAAGATTCACAGATCCTATCGGCATGGGCTAGGGAGCGCAGTAGCAGCCAGTACACTAGTAGTAGTAGCAGGTACCTTTCCAACAATAGATACTAGTACAATAGCCTAGATAGCAACAGGTTGGACAATAGGGGCCATAGAAGTAATAGCAGAGATAGAGGGTACTGAGGTCAAGGATAGGGTAGATGGACATACCCCAAAGAACTATGGGGTTAGATGTAGGTGCTAATAGTAGTGGGACCCAAAAAAGGGCCACTAGATAGAGGACAGGGGATCCATCATAGCAGATGCCTCCTGAAAAGGAGGCATAGGTCAAGGATACCATCATGCAAGACCCACCTACAGGAGGAAAGGATCAATAGGTTCAGAAGCTACTGCGAAAGAGCTAAGAGTTGATTTGGTAGGTGAGGAGAGAGTGGGATGAGTATCACACCCAGGTCATCATCTAGGAGATGCAAGTGGCTGAGAGGGAGAAGGAGATCAGAGAGCTCTGAGAGGAGCTGGTGAGGTCATAGCTAGAGACTAGATATGAGTCTGCTCAAGCAACTTACTACTATCTGGCATATGTTGGCATTGTTCCAGATCTATCAGAGTAGGTGCCTTCATTTTTTGAGTACATCGGAGCACCATAGGGACCTCCACCATTAGGACCACCACCATAGGAACCTCCATAAGAACCTCTATAGAGACCTCCTTAGGGACCACCGCCACCACCTCCTCCAGGTGACAATGGGAAGATTTAGTTCATTTGGACATATTATAGCCCATATTTTGATATTGTGCTCAAGTAGCACCATTCTTTTTTTTTGGTACATGACATCGATCGACTGCGATATATATATATATATATATATATATATATATATATATATATATATATATATATATATATATATATATATATATATATATATATATATATATATATATATATATATATATATATATATATATATATATATATATATATATATATATGAGATCACCTCTTTGATATCATTGTACTTGTTTATATATTGCTTTAATGTTGATGTTCATGTTTTATGAGATGTTTCCTAGATGATTTAGATGTATGGATTAGATATGTATAAGATGCACATGCTTTCTTTTATGATATGAATATGCACATGTTTTATTTTATATGTATATACAACATGAAATGCAATGATAGATGGTAGAGGGATATGTAGATGTAGAATGTATGCATATAATGAATGAAATGTGAAATGAAAAATGTAATGTATGATTTGATTTATGCTTATTATGAGTGCACATGTATATGGATATGTAGATGTAAATGTATGCATATATGTTTACAAGTGCAAATGGAAATGTAATGAAAATGCAATGTATACGGTACTAATCAACTCATGTAAGATGTTGCAATATACAATAGGTACTAATCAAAAGGATATTTGAAGATCAAGAATGAGGACCAGACACTTGTGTAGCCAAGAGGAACCCGGGACAAAAGATGAGAACCTTTGATGAATATATCCATAAGAGAACAAATGAGTGAGCACCAAAGGATTGTCTCAATGCAAGCTTAAGCTAGATGCAAGTCTAGAATGAACATGCAATCCCTAGGACTTGGTTATTGGACTCATTGTATTATCATCATATAGTTTTTAGGTACAGGATGATCGTAAGATGTCATACAATCCTCACTGACATTGCAATAATGAGAATATGAATATGACATAAGTCTTAGAGTTGTCAGAATGAGGTGTAAGCATTAAGGCACAAGAAGCCAAAATGACCTGAACACCTATTCCATTTGATTTAGCAAGTTAACATAAGCATCAAATCATAGCTACTAGAATGAACTGAATGTTTCTTGTGGACAAACACACTAGACACACAAGAGTTTCTTCTTTCACCAAAGAATTCTCGCAGTGACCCTTACATGCACTTAGCAAGATGAGCATTTACAATTTCACCTGTAGTAGAAAGAAGTCACCCAAACAAACAAGGAGAAGAACCAACCTCACCAAAGCTTCCATATAAAAGGAGTCAAGGTATACATGGCCATCCAACACAAGATGAAGGCTCTCATAGTGGACACCCCTCTTATATAGATTCTTTGGATCATTGGAACTAAACAAACAAATAGAAAGAAAGAAAAGGTCATGCCCCCTACTCTTTTCTTCTCTTAGTCTAGAAAGACATCTTAGATTCACTTGAGGAGAAATGAAAAAATGAAAGAAGAAACACATAAAAGAGAAAAGCTCAACATGCTCCAAAGAATCATAAATTCAATTTTCAGTTTCAGTTTAAGTTTGTGTTCAAGTAGATTGAAGTTGGATCAGAAGAATACAATGTGAAAAGTCATCTCAAAGAGAAAATTAGAGTTCTAAATGAAGTATCAGCAGACAGAAGCAGTGATAAATTTTGATGACTGATATAAGAGAGATCCTCAAGGAGAGAGATCTTAGTAGTACTAGCAAAACATCAGCAGGAAGACACAGTGAGAACCACTGGTGACTGATGTACGAGGGATCCTGAAGAAGAAAGATCCAAGTGATAGCTAGGTATTAGTAGGTAGAAATAGTGAGAATCACTGGTGACTAATACATGAGAGACCCTCGAGGAGAGAGATCTCAAAAATAGCTAGGCATCAGTAGGTAGATGCAGTGGGAACCACTAGTGACTAATGCAAGAAAGCATCTCCAAAAGCAATGGGACAATGTCCCCTAGACTAGGAAGATGCCCCCAAGTGTGACTAGTTCCAATCCATGTAGAGTCAAGGAAAATCTCGAAGATAGGTGAAAGAAAATGCATGAGCTAGCAAACCAAAGTAGGAAATGAACTAAAGCAGGAAACAAGGAAAGCAAACTAAAGAAGGAATGCAAGGAGACTAAAGCTAAGAAGTAAGAAAGTGAGAAGCAACTATGCAAATCTAAAAGGTGTTGTGATGAGATATAGCTTCAAGAAATAAGAGGCACCTATTTATTAGGTTTTCACCATCTTGGCAGAGATTCTATTTCAGAGGAAACCCTATGAAGGGAAAAACCACTTGGGACTGGCAACCCAAAATTGTTCACTCTTTTGAAGTGAGGTTGGTGAAGACCCAAACTTGTTAAAGGTTACAAACACACTATTAGGTGTGACCTTGTTAGAGGATTTTAGACTAGAAGTTATCATCCAACCAGCAGTCACTCTGGGGTTGACAGGATAACAATGTTCACTCTATGAATGAAACATCAAAAGACTTTCATAGTCCACTCAGTTAAGAGATTTGACTATGTACAATGGTTAAATATGTAATAGTAGATAATGTTCCCTAAAATGACTTCAATTGTAGTTTACAAATCAATGTTTAGCTCATTCAAATTTTTTTGATCAATATACCACTTCAGATTCAATACTATATCAACTTATTGTCTATCGGTAATTACTCTTTATAGCTCGATAATTGTTCTGCAGCTTGGTTCTTATTAACCAGTATGATCAAAATGCATGAAAAATTGTTCACGCGATAATTCTGTAGTATCTTCTTCTTTCGGCTATGTTTCAACAATGAAACCAATGTCTCTTATATAGATGAGTAAATCATTTTCTTTTCCTCCATCAGATTTTGCCACTTAATCATATTCATAGATTTTTCTACTTTAAGCTTCCTCGGCTGATGTGTGAATAACACATTTCAATCTTCTCCATTAGATCCTTTTTTATTTATGTTAGCCATCAATCTTCATAACAAACTCTATCTGTTACCTCAATTTCATACACTTTACAGCTCATCACTTTATCGGCTAAACTGATCATTTAATTCATTTATGTTTCGCTTGGTTAATAGAGAAATGCATCGGTGAACACAAGCTCGATTAACACTGTGCTTAGTATACACTACACTCCATTGGTGTATACTAAAATGCTTTATTTACCGACAACACTTCTTTTTGTCTTTCAGCTCTATTCTTCATCATAGATGAATGCAACATAATAAAGTCAATTTCATCAAGTCATAGACTCATCAACAAGTTACTCAATGTATTCCTTATTATCATCTATCATATACATCTTCCTCATGTAGATATTTTTGTTCTTCATCTCTTTCTCCTTTCTTCATATGTGTTGGTATAGTAACTTACAAGATAAGTATTGTCAAGCTAGTTGACATGAATGACAACATAATACTGATTTAATCATCTTCCATATCTAATCAACAACTCCTTAGTAATCTTTCAATCATAGTGTTGGTGTTTGAAAATGCTTATGCCAACTAGGGCTGCCAATATGCATTGAGAATAGTGTTAGGAATGGTTAACTCCAAGTATGAGAGCTCTGCAAGACAATTGGACCAACTATATGGACAAGATTGCCCTCTTCACTTCTGGCTTTGCAAAACCATGGCAGGTGCACCTAACCCAGTAACTTATGGCATCTTTAGGACTTTAGACTAGATTAAACAAAGTAGATGAGAATCTCCTCCCATATCTCACAACCCTCTGACACAAAACAAAATCAATGGCCGTCACAAGATCTTAAGCCTCTGACAAAACCCATAAGATTATACGCCGTCTGTCGATTCACTGATAGGATCAGGACCCACTGATAGGATTCCATCTCATACTACGTGGACCAATAAAAAACCTCCAAATCACCTCCACCTGACACCAGGACCACTGCCAAAGATACATTTGAGACAAATGAGATCAACGGCTGGCGTAAGATCTCAAGCCTCTGACAGATTCTATGAGAACTTATGCCCATCGTTGGATGGATTATAGATGTCAGGACCCCCTGACCCATCAGAAAATCAGGTCCCACTGACACATGCTGAGTAAAATTCAAAATCAATAGATGGTGCATGATCTCAAAGGGGAAGAATATTCCTTAAGATCATGCACCGACCATAGATTGAAAATCCTTCACTACAGGCCCCACTTTTAGGATCCCTCTCAGCAACACACTGACCAACGAGAGAATGCCAAGTGTGCCAACATGGCAGTGGACCCACATGAAAAGAAAGGCTACATCATCAGGAAAAATCAATGATGGTCTTAAGATCTCATGCGTCTGACACATCTCATGAGAACTTATGCTAACCATCGGATGGAAATGCTATCAGAAGACTAGGCCCAGAAAACACTAAGGCTGAAACATAGGAAAAATTAAAGCTCGTGACTTAGGAAATATCATTTAGTCAGGCACGTAGACTTAGGAAATATTAAAGGCCACCGGGGGTAAAGACTTAGGGAAAATTTAAATAGGGACTGACCAATAATATAAAGCATGTGCAAATTAGGAGTTTTAAGTGGCTCAAAAAAGTAACAACAAATTAGAACAAGGCCAGGGTAAAACAAAGGGCTTTTCAAGTAATGGCTAGTTTATGAATTTTTCCTTAGGGTTTTAGCCAGAGACATGAAAAATACTTGCAAAGGCCAAGGGAAAGAACATGTAGCCATGAAAATTTTTTAGGGTGCTAATAGTGGCTCTTCTTAGGGATGTGTGCCTCTTGTAGGCACAGCAAGGACCTCAGATCTCTGGAAAAAGTAGACCACCCACTGGAAAAACACAGAGACCTCAAAAAACATAGGAAACAGGAAAGCAGCAAGGGAAACACACAACAGGAAGGAGAAAACTATATACATAATGTACATTTTTACAAAAACCTACAACATCAAATATGAGTTAATTCCTGCCTCTGTCAAAAAATTTGATTTTCATTCTTTTTCTCATGTGGCATACCAGACATTTTTTTTTCACTTGTTTCACCAAGCATGTCAACATGTCTAATCAGCTTTTCAGGTAGAACAAAATAACTATCTTCATAATGCATGTAAATTTTTTTGGCACTCTCTTCATCTTGCTCACTATGAAGATACAATTTAGCATGCCCGTGAACATTATCATCAGATAAAAACCTTCTCTTCTCTACTGATTCATTCATGCTATCAATTGGAAACATAAAAAACTCATACTCTACCTGTTGAAAGGCTTCATTTATACCTTGACTCTGTATTTCCAAATGTGTAACTGGCTCAACTAAATCTGAAAACTCCACATGCTCCTCAAACAATGGATTGGTAATTCCATGCAATGCACCATGTTGAACATCATGACAAAAAATGGGCTGATAATCATCATAGTCCTCATCATATAAAGTGTTGGTAAACACTTTAAAATCACTACCCATTTCATCTTCATAGAGACTCTTAGCATATGAAGAATGAGCAGAAATACATGAAGGCCTAAAAATATTACATTAAAACACCACTTCCTTTTCTTCATATTGTGAAGATGAAACACTCTCAAAATCATCATGTTCACACTAATTTGTACAATGCAAAAACTGAGATGCATTTTCATTTTCAGATTCAAAAAGATAAACCATACTTTCACTGTCAAGTGATTGTTCACTCCCCTCATTACTCTCTTCCTCCCATGATGTATCTGACTCACATGAAGACACATCCACTTCACTACCTTCATTGTCCTTAGTTGAATAACCTCTACTATCACATTCAGACATCTCTGAATGAGTGGAAGATCCTACATATAATGATTATGATTCCTGCTCACTGCTAGACTTTGAATATTCCTCTGACAAAACTTCATCAAAAGAAGTATCCTTAGCATTAGATATGGATTGCTCTGGGATACAACTTTTATCCCCCTTTTGCAACTTATTCCATTCATCATCATCAGCAAACTCCTCTAAGAACAACCACTTAAACTCGGTCAAAGAAGAAATGCATTTTGGGGGTAGATTTAGATACCAATTAGATGCAACCCCTTTGAGGGATCTCCCAAAAAACATCATACTAACATCCTCATCAAAAATTTGATATTCTATAATAAATATATAGAATGCTAGGACATGCTTCACTACTGAATCAGACTGACAAACAAAAATAGGAATCAGATCCAAAAGCTCACTAGGAAAAGAGTGTGGGGACCTTGGAAGAACACAACTCAAAGGTATATCCAACCTGAGGAAACCCAGTAGCCTAGACTGGCTTTTCCTTTGATTATCCATCATAACTTAATGCAACACTCCCATAAGATTTTGCAAAGATGCAATTGAAGACTTGAAGTATGCAACCTCTATTCACACCTTATCCTTACTTTGAGTGCTTGGTCACTTAATAAGGAAACATTTTAGATCTTTGAGAAATACCTAGAAGTTTTGCAACAGAAGACCTTGTTGGTTGGAAGGCGGGGTAGATTTAGAGCTCACCATGAAGCTCCATCATATTTTGTAATGTAGAGTCACCACCTCCTTGAAGATGAAAATTTTTGTACTTGCTCTTTGTTTCTTCTTCCAACCAACACAAAACTCCACAAGTAACCACATTGTTTATGAGAAGGAACACTGATCAAACAAAGAGAATCAGAGCCACCACTCACAACTTAGGTGAGAAAATTTAGCAAATTCTTGTTTGTTCATCTGACTCTTTATCATGGCCCTCCAGAGATTAATTTCTTTAACAAGATTCTTCATTAATTCCCCAGTAGAGTCACCATCTTGTTGGTGTTTGAAAATGCTTATGCCAACTAGGGTTGCCAATATGCCTTGAGACTAGTGTTAGGAATGGTTAACTCCAAGTATGAGAGCTCTGCAAGACAACTGGACCAACTATAGGGACAAGACTACCCTCTTCACTTCTGGCTCTGCAAAACCATGGCGAGTGCACCTAATCCAGTAACTTATGGCATCTTTAGGACTTTAGACTGGATTAAACAAAGCAGATGATAACAAGAGACTACTAAATGTTAACCAAGCATTCATTGAATCTCCATTGTTATGAAGGGTAAAATGGCCTTGTGAAGGGTATTACTACCATCAACCAAACAACAACTGAAACTTAAAAGGTCTTGATATACGAGGAAGGAAAGAAGTAAATAAGAACCGATGAAGCATTGAACTCAATTAAATATACTAATCCTTGATCAGTGCCATTATCCATTGGGCAGATCTCAGATACACACATTGAATATGAACCAACTATTGTCAAAGACTCATAGCCATAAATATAAACATTCCAACCCATCCACTACTTATAAGATCCTTTTTTAGACAAAACAAATGAATCTATGTCCCTTCTAAAGTATATTTCACCTAATCCTAAATCAAGAACTAAAGAAAAGAACATATGCAAAGGTAATCCTATGCAATGGATCAGAAAATCCAAAACTCACAATATTGGCACCAAGGAGAGACCTAAAAGCTTGAAAAATTTCTATTGAGTATGATGAGGCATGTACATATTCAAAGTAGGATAGAGAATCAAACCACTTCAATAACCTACAAAAGACTACAAGGATTTTCTATTCAACCTCATACAATGTGATCAACCCTACTACAACCCCTTGGAACTAATCCAAATCAAAACCTCTGGACTGATTAAAATTCATACCCTGACTCTATCAAAAACTAACAACTTATACCACTAGCCACCTTGGGAATCTCAAAGAGATTGCATGAATCTTAGGGTGACTAGGGTTAGGGTTACAACCACTATACCAATTGGAAATGGTCAAAAACTTATTGCAGGGGTAGGAAAGTTAGGCAACTCAGAGAGAAAAGATCTCAGACTGATCTGCAATCATCAAAACTCATGAGAATAGTACAAAACAACTAGGAAATTCCATGAAAACTAGTCAAATTGGCCACCTACAAACATATCTCAAGCACAAAACCATATTTCTCCTAGTACAAAAACATCATGCCACCTACCATAGGGACCCTCAGACTAGTCTGCAACAACCAGCACCACCAAATCAATCGAAACCGGCCATTAAAACCATAAATTTTGGTACCTTCTATCACCTAAAACCCTCGACAAATTTGAATTTGAACTTCAATGGTCATTTTATGGCTTTAACAAAAAATCAGTGGTTGATATTTGAAATCAGGTTCACTTTAAGTCGTGACCATCCAATCTTCATGCTTCGCGGGATTTTGAAACTTAACTCAATCGCCAAAAGACTAAGAAACTTGACCGGGCCCGCATCAGGAAGATCGATGACCATCACAAGTTTGCATACCCATCCAAGATTCTATCAGATTACATGCCCATCATTAGATCAAGAATCTCCTCCCATCTTTGACAACCCTCTGACACAAAACAAAATCAATGGTCGTCGCAAGATCTTAAGCCTCTGACAAAACCCATAAGATTATATGTCGTCCATCAATTCACTGACAGGATCATGACCCACTGACAGGATTCCACCTCATACTACGTGGACCAATAAAAAACCTCCAAATCAGCTCCACCTAACACTAGGACCACTGCTAAAGATACATTTGAGACAAATGAGATCAACAGCTGGCGTAAGATCTCAAGCCTCTGCTAGATTCCATGAGAACTTATGCCTATTGTTGGATGGATTATGGATGTCAGGACCCCCTAACCCATCGGAAAATTAGGTCCCACTGACACATGTTGAGTAAGATTTGAAATCAACAGATGGTGCATGATCTCAAAGGGGAAGAATATTCCTTAAGATCATGCACCGACCGTAGATTGAAAAGCCTTCACTGCGGGCCCCACTTTTAGGATCCCTCTCAGCAACACACTGACCAATGAGAGAATGCCAAGTGTGCCAACATGCCAACATGGTAGTGGACTCGCATGAAAAGAAAGACTACATCATCAAGAAAAATCAATGATGGTTTTAAGATCTCATGTGTCTGACACATCTCATTAGAACTTACGATGACCGTTAGATGGAAATGTTGTTAGAAGACTGGGCCCAAAAAACACTAAGGCCGAAACATAGGAAAAATTAAAGCTCATGACTTAGGAAATATCATTTAGTCGGGCACATAGACTTGGGAAATAGTAAAGGCCACCGGGGGTAAAGACTTAGGGAAAATTTAGACAAGGACTGACCAATAATATAAAGGATGTGCGAATTAGGAGTTTTAAGTGGCCCAAAAAAGTAACAACAAATTAGAATAGGGCCAGGGTAAAACAAAGGGCTTTTCAAAGTAACGACTATTTTATGAATTTTTGCTTAGGGTTTTAGCTAGAGACAAAAAATAATTGCAGAGGCCAAGGGAAAGAACATGTAGCCATGAAAATTTTTCAGGGTGCTAACACATAGATTCTTCATTCAGGTTCTAAATCAGTTGTAGTTCATCAATCTCTCCCTTTGGCATTGATGACAACTCAAGTAATATGAAGTGTACCATACACATACCAAACATGTATTCTACAACTCTGTAATCAAATGTTGTGTATGCTCTCCCTGGCTTAATATGTTTAATCACTACATTACTAAACAACATTAAAAAAGATATAGCTTTGTCATTCTCTCCCTTAGATAGTTCTCATTGGTGCATATCTCTCCCTTTCCTTTTCATATTATTTATCTCTCCCTTTGACAACAATGCCAAAGAAATAAATAAATAATCAACTCTTGTAGTAGCTAAGTAACTCTTTGTTGTCCAATACAATCTCTGTATCTTTGTATACTAATATCCCAATCTATTTTAGTTCTCCAAAATTAATCACAACCTTGAACAATATCCAAAGTGTGAACTATGCTACATCAAAATGTGTGATCATCTGATAAGATTAGGCTGATGCAACATCCAAATCACATTAGTGACCGATAGATAGGGGACAGACCCCAAGTCTAGTCCTCAAATATTTAAATATGTCCTTCAGTGGAGGCTTTGTAAAGATATTTGCAAGTTGTTCTTTAGATGTAACAAATTCTAACTTCACTTGCTTCTCTTGCACTTGTTCTCTTAAGTAGTGATACTTAATTGATATATGCTTTGTCTTAGAGTGCATCACTGCATTCTTTGAAATATTAATAGCACTTGTGTTGTCGTAGTATATAATCATCGGGTCAGTGATTACCTCATTCATTCCTTCCAACACTTGCCTAATATATGTAATGTTTGAGAAATTAGTAGCAATAGCAACATACTCTACTTTAATTGTAGACTAAGAAATACAAGCTTTCTTTTTACTTGTCTAGGTTACAAGTCTTTCACCAAAGAAAAATTCTCCTCCGGTGGTACTTTTTTTGTCATCCACATTTCCAGCCTCATCAGCATCGGTATAAACCTTCAACTCAAACTTACCTTCCTTAGGATACCATAATCCATAATCCTCTATCTTTTTTAGATATCTTAAGATCCTTTTAGTAGCAATCATGTGTGATTCTCTAGGATTAGTAGAATATCTAGCAACAATTCCCACAACATATGCTATGTCTGGTCTACTGTGAACTACATACATTAGCTTACCAATAATGAATCGGTAAAGTGTCTGGTTTACCTTTGTAGTTTCATCTTCCTTTGTTAATTTACTTCCAGTAGCCATCGTTGTTCCTATAGGTTTAGCATCTTCCATGCCAAATGTCTTCTAGACTTCCTTTATGTACTTGGACTGTGTGATGAATATCCCATCACTCTGTTGAATCACTTGTAATCTGAGAAAGAATTTAATCTATCCAAACATAGACATTTCAAACTCATTCCTCATGTCATTAGCAAAAGATTTACATACATGATCTTGACCTCCAAAAATAATATCATCAATAAAAATTTCAGCAATAAGAATAGTGTCATCAGTATCACCTTTCATGTACAAATTTCTATTTTCATTGGTTCTTACAAATCCAATACTTAATAAGTAAGTATGTAGCCTTTTGTACCATGCTCTTGGTGCTTGCTTCAAACCATATAAAGCTTTGTGTAATCTACATACCATGTCTCTATTGTCTGGATCAATGAATCCTTCAGGTTGTTCTATGTAGACCTCTTACTCAAGTATACCATTCAGAAATGCTGACTTCACATCCATTTGATAAACCTTAAATTTCTTATGTGCAGCATATGCAAGTAGCATTCTAACTCCTTCCAATCTAGCAATAGGTGCAAATGTCTCACCATAGTCAATGCCTTCTTCCTGTTCATATCCCTTGCATACCAATCTCGCTTTATTTCTTGTCACTTCACCATTTTCATTCAGTTTGTTTCTGAATATCTATTTAGTACCAATAACATTCTTATCTTTAGGTTGGGGTACTAAGGACCAAGTTTTGTTTTTCTCTATTTTTTCTATTTCCTCTTTCATTGCATTAACCCATTCTTCATTCTCTAATGCAATTTTCACATTCTTTGGTTCAAATTCACAAACTAGACATGTACTTTGTCTTGCTTTGCTTCTTGTCTGTCTCCAATAATTTGTGTCTCGGGATGATGTCTTCTAACAAAACTAGCCAGTACTCAGTTTCTTCTTTCTTTTTCATCCTATTTAGGTTCATGTGCTTGCTCGGTAGCACCATCTTGTTCGTCGGTTTCCCTTTCCTGTTCCTCGGGGTTATTTTCCTGTTGACCGGTTATCAGAGGTTGTGACTCTGGTAGATAATTAGGAATTTCAATGTAAGTGAATCTACCATAGTGTTACAGTTCCTTTCTTTCTTCTATGTTCTTGTCATCAAAATCATCAACACGAACATTAGTACTTTCAATTATCTTATTTGTAACCTTATTCAGACATTTGTATGCTTTACTCTTAGTAGAATATCCCAAGAATATTCCTTCATCACCT
This sequence comes from Chamaecyparis obtusa, assembly GCA_027943335.1. Lineage (NCBI taxonomy): Eukaryota > Viridiplantae > Streptophyta > Pinopsida > Cupressales > Cupressaceae > Chamaecyparis > Chamaecyparis obtusa. The sequence goes on along the minus strand of BSBK01000014.1, from coordinate 240,592 downwards.
TTAGAATAAAATTTCTCTATATCACCAGTCATATGATGTGTACAACCACTATCTGTGATCCATGTATCATTTCTTCTTACTTTAGAGATTAGTGTTGTTTCTTCATGTTTTTCTTCTTCCTCTGAATCATCTTTCATAGCAACAAATACTAGTTCTACATCATCATCTGTGTTAGATTCAGATTCAAATTCTTTGACTATGTAACATACATTTTTTTCCTTTGTCATAGCTATCTCGATTATCTCTATTGTTGTTGTTGGTGTTCAAAATGGATGCTTATGCTCTTAGGCTGCCAATATACCCTCAAGTTGATTTTAGGATTGGTTAGTTCCAAAATGTATAAGGATCTTAGGGTAACTAGACCAACTATAGGGACAAGATTACCCTCTTCACTTTTGGCTCTGCAAAACCAAGGTGGGTGAGCCTAACCAAGTGAAAACTATACTTCACACACCAAAGACTGGGTCCAAACAATAGATTGAATAGTAAGAAACTGCTAAATGCTAACCTCACATTCATTGACTCATCATTACTATAGGGTGTTACTACTATCAACCAAATACAATTAAAACTTGAAAAGGTGTTGATATATGAAGATGGAAAGAAGTAAACAAGAGCCAATCAAGCATTGAACTCAATTGAATATACTAATCCCCGATCAGTGCCATTATCCATTGGGAAAATCTCAAATACAGACATTGAACATGAACAAACTACTTTCTAAGACTCATAGCCATAAATAAAAACATTCCAGCCCATCCACAACTTATAACATCCTTGTGCAGACAAATCAAAGTGAATCTATGTCCTATCCAAAGTATATTTCACTTGATCCTAGATCAAGAACTGAAGACTAGAACATATACAAAGGTAGTCCTATGCAATAGATCAAAAAATCTAGAATTCACAAGATTGATAACAAGGAAAGACTTGAAAGCTTGAAATAATTATATTAAGTATAATGAATCATGTACATGTTCAAAGCAGAGAAGAGAGAAAACCACTTCAATAACCTAAAAAAGACTACAAGGAAATTCTATTGAATCTAATACAATATGATACTGCCTGCTACAACTCCCTAGAACTAATCAAGATCAGAACCCTTTCAAAATAAAACATTTTACTTCTTATACCCCTAGTCACCTTGGAATCCTCAAAAAGGATACATCAAGCTTTAGGTGATTAGGGTTAGGGTTTCAACAACTCAACCAACCAAAAAATACATCAGAATTTATTGCAGGGGAAGGAACACAAGCAACCTAGAGAAAATGAATCTTAGATGGATCTGTAATCATCAAAATCTATGAGGACAGTACAAAACAACAAGGAATTTCCCTAAAAACCAATCAAATCAGCCACCTGCAAACATATCTCAAGCACAAAACCATACTTCTCCTAGTAAAAAAACATCATGCCACCTACCACAGGCACCCTCAGACCAGTTTGCAACTACCAATGCCACCAAATCAATTGAAACTGACCATTAAAACCATAAATTTTGGTACCTTCTATCACCTAAAACCCTCAAAAAATTTGAATTTGAACTTCAACGGTCATTTTATGGCTTTAACAGTAAATCTGCAGTCAACATTTAAAATTAGATCAACCTTAAGTCGCAACCATCAGATCTCTCCCTTTCATGGTCTTGTATGATCTTAACTCAACTGCCACCCTAGGTTTACTTCCAGTGAACACACGACAAGGCATTTCCAATTCGTGAAAAGAAAACTTAACCCACCTTCTAACTCTGTGACCTAGCGACCATAGGAAAACATTAACCTCGGTCCCACATTTAGTGAACTAGCGACAAAAGGACACTGCTAGTTTACAAAACACTTTATCCATCTGCCAGAAAGTTTAGCGATTCCGTGAACGCTTGTTCACTGAATCGCTAAAACTTTTAGAGAACTGCTGCTATTTCATGTGAACAAGTGAAGCCTACATAAATTTTTTAGATCACCAAAACATTTATCAGAACCACTAAGCCTTTACCAGGAAGATCAATGACCATCTGAAGTTCGCATACCCATCTAAGATTCTATCAGATTTCACGCCCACCATTAGATCAAGAATCTCCTCCCATCTCTGACAACCCTCTGACACAAAACAAAATCAATAGCCATCGCAAGATCTTAAGCCTCTAACAAAACCCATAAGATTATACACCATTCATCGATTCACTGACAGGATCAGGACCCACTGACACATCTGAAAACTAGGTCCCACTAATAGGATTCCACCTCATACTATGTGGACCAATAAAAAAAACCTTCAAATCAGCTCCACCTAACACTAGGACCACTGCCAGAGATACATTTGAGACAAATGAGATCAACAGCTGGCCTAAGATATCAAGCCTCTGATAGATTCCATGAGAACTTACGCCTATCATTGGATGGATTATGGATGTCAGGACCCTCTGACCCATCAGAAAATTAGGTCCCACTAACACATGCAGAGTTTTTTACCCATGGACCAATAAGAAAATGTTGACATGGCACACCTGGCATCTGGACCCACTTAAAAGGAAAGGCAACATCACCCAATGATATCAACAACAGTCTTAAGATCTCATGCATCTGACACATCACTTGCAAACATACACCCACTGTTAGATGGAGATGGTGTCACAGTTGGGCCCAAGGAAAATAAAGGCTATTGAAACATAGGAAAAATTAAATCTCAGGACTTAGGAAAATATTTTGGCAGGGAACTATAGGGCTTAGAAAAAATTAAAACACGAGCGCATAGGAAATATAAAAGGGACCCCGCCAACACATGAAGAACCTAACCACGTGACATAAAGTGAACCCATTTAAATAGCACATGCAGATAAAAGGTTTTAAGTGGCCCGAAAAGTTAACTTGAAATTATAACAATGCCAGGGTAAAAACAAAGGGTTTTTGTATGCAACAGCTAGTTTTTTGAATATTCTGCTTAGGGATTTAGCCAGAGACATGAAAATGAGACAGAGACTAGGGGAAAATTGCTAGAGCCATGAAATTTTTTGCAGGGTACTAACAGTGGCTCTAGTTGGGGATAATGGGAAACTTGTGTCCATGCAAGAAATCAGATCTCTGGGAGAGTAGACCACCCACAAAACAAAAACATAGACCTTCACAAAAACTTACAACCGAACAAGAAAGCAGGAAATAGGAAAGGGAAAGACAACTGTACAAGGATTTACAATTTTTTACAAAAATTATACAATTTTATTTAGTGGCCTTAGGCCACCAAAAGAAAAATAATGCCCCTCTTGAATCAAAAATCTAATTCTCATCCACAAATGTGACCAAACACCTGCAAATTTCATGACCATCCTTCTGCCAACATATATGATAATTCATGGGCTGAAAAACAAAATTGTACTGATCACTACCCATGTTTTTCCAGTCATAATCATCCTCATACTCATATTCCAAGAAGTAAGGAACATCATTTACTTCCTCTTGCAGACTGGAAACAATAAAAGGATCAAGTAATGCATCAGAAAATAAAGTATGCTGATTGTCATGCATTACCATATAATTACCTGGCTAAAAAGGACCTGGATCCTTTGATTTGCCTTCATGAATTGCTTCAGCCACTAAGCAACTTGGTTCCTCCCTGATGTCATCATGAACTAGATTATGAACCAAGTGAAGGTCAATGTCATAAACATTGTGACAGGGGAGCAACTAATCTACATAGTCATGTGCATCAAAAAATGTTCTGTCCCAATTATTGAAGACAAGGTCCTTAATATTGTCACCATCATTATCATATTTATCAAAAGAAGGAAAAGGGTTTGAACAAGGAACTTTTTCATCAATAGAATTCTTATGATAGGAGAACACACTGTCATGTCCTTCAACCTCTTATTTTGCAGAGTCACTACATGAGGAGGGCTCTAGTGTACATGAGTCACCAAGAAGAGGCACATGTTGCATCCTGTCTACATTTGACAAACCCAAAAAATGTTGGCGGGTGGGAGGGAGAACATCAATACATTTACCATGAGCATGTGAAATTAGAGTAGCTAACTAGCCATCCTTCCATGGCCTAGCAAAAGATCCAGAATTAGGACAAGACTCAAAATCTATACAACTTTCCCAATCAATACTCAAAACCATATCAGGGACATTAGCATCACTTGAAGATGAAAATACACTGATGACCTTATCATCTGATGAATCATACTACACTTGGTTGTCATCTAGTAGTGTTGGGGTAACAAAAGGATTAGAGGCACACATGTCAAAGTCAGATCTTCCCGACTCATGCTCTCGGTCAAAATCAATGTGTTGGTTGTAAGAACTTAGAGCCATCTCCCCCTAAATATCTAAGATATTCACAAGATAAGAAATCTAAAAATTTTTCACTGTGAAGTGAACAACTATCCCTAGCATCACCTTCCTCTGATAAGCAGTCATCAGCAACATCTTCATTAATCCAATCTTCTTCTTCATCTAACTGACTGCACAAATCTTCTACCCCATATTGAGAAAGAGCATCACTCTCATGATTACAAGAAAGAGTGTCAGCACTTGACACATCTCCTTCATAGGTTCCATCATTCTCAATAACATGACTACTAGACACAAACCCAAATGTATCTTCAAGATCAAGATCAACATCATTAAGTATCCACTCCCTAAGATGCACATAACACTCTTTATACAAGAAGGTTGGCCAATGGGTTGATTCAGGAAAATAGAGCTCCAAAAACAAGCCAATGAACACATCCTTTGGAAACACAATATCTCTTGGAAGCTGATCATATGCTTCACAAAACCTATCATAGAACAAAGGTATTGATAGCTCCTTCCTACTTCCCACTTTCAATCTTACCAATCTTATGCAATCCCTCTAGATGCCTTGATCTAATAATGCAATCTCCTCCTCAAGCTTACCCATTACAACTTAATGCACTACTTCCATAAAATTTTGTGAAAATACAACTGAAAACTTGAAGTATGCAAACCTCTACTCACACCTTGTCCTTTTCTTAGTGTTTGATCACTTAATAAGGAGACATTTCAGATCTTTGAGAAATACCTGAGAGTTTTGTAGCAAAAGGACTTTGTTGACTGGAAGGTAGGGCAGATCTAGAGCTTACCATGTAGCTCCATCAGATTCTATGTAATATAGAGTCGCCACCTCCTTGAAGAGGAAAATATTGTTTTTCTTTGTACCTCTTCCAATCAACCAAAACTACACCAAGATATCACACTCTCTATTAGGAAATACAATGATCAAACAGAGACTTTAGAGCCACCACTCAATACTTATTGAGAAGATGTTAGCAAATGCTTTATTTTATACCTGACTCTTTCCAATGGCCTCCCTAGTAGATTCACCATCTTGTTGGTGTTCAAAATGGATGTTTATGCTCTTAGGTTGCCAATATACCCTCAGGTTGATTTTAGGATTGGTTAGTTCCAAGATGTGTAAGGATCTTAGGGTAACTGGACCAACTATAGGGACAAGACTGCCCTCTTCACTTCTGGCTCTGCAAAACCAAGGTGGGTGCACCTAACCCAGTGAAAACTATACTTCACACACCAAAGACTGGGTCCAAATAATAGATTGAATAGTAAGAAAGTGATAAATGCTAACCTCACATTCATTGACTCTCCATTACTATAGGGTGTTACTACTATCAACCAAATACAATTAAAACTTGAAAAGGTGTTGATATATGAAGATGGAAAGAAGTAAACAAGAGCCAATCAAGCATTGAACTCAACTAAATATACTAATCCCTGATCTGTGCCATTATCCATTGGGCAAATCTCAAATACAGACATTGAACATGAACCAACTACTATCTAAGACTCATAGCCATAAATACAAACATTCCAGCCCATCCACTACTTATAACATCCTTCTACAAACAAATCAAATTGCATCTATGTCCTATCCAAAGTATATTTCACTTGATCCTAGATCAAGAACTGAAGACTAGAACATATACAAAGGTAATCCTATGCAATAGAACAGAAAATCTAGAATTCACAAGATTGACACCAAGGAGAGACTTGAAAGCTTGAAATAATTGTATTAAGTATAATGAATCATGTGCATGTTCAAAGCAGAGAAAAGAGAAAACCACTTCAATAACTTGCAAAAGACTACAAGGAAATTCTATTGAATCTAATACAATATGATACCACCTACTACAACTCCCTGGAACTAATCAAGATCAGAACCCTTTCAAAATAAAACATTTTACTTCTTATACCCCTAGTCACCTTGCAATCCTAAAAAAGGATGCATCAAGCTTCGAGTGATTAGGGTTAGGGTTTCAACAACTCAACCAACCAAAAACTACATCAGAATTTATTGCAGGGGAAGGAACACAAGCAACCCAGAGAAAATGAATCTTAGATGGATCTGTAATCATCAAAATCCATGAGGATAGTACAAAACAACAAGGAATTCGCCCTGAAAACCAGTCAAATCAGCCACCTACCAACATATCTCAAGCACTAAACCATACTTCTCTTGGTACAAAAACAACATGCCACCTACCACAGGGACCCTCGGACAAGTCTGCAACAACCAGCGCCACCAAATCAATCAAAACCAACCATTAAAACCATAAATTTTGGTACCTTTTATCGCCTAAAACCCTCAGCAAATTTGAATTTGAACTTCAACGGTCATTTTATGGCTTTAACAGCAAATCGGCGGTCAACATTTAAAATTAGATCAACCTTAAGTCACAACCGTCAGATCTCTCCCTTTCACGATCTTTTATGATCTTAACTCAACTGCCACCCTAGGTTTACTTCTAGTGAACATGCGACAAGGCATTTCCAATTCGTGAAAAGAAAACTTAACCCACCTTCTAACAATGCGACCTGGCGACCACAGGAAAATATTAACCTCGGTCCCACATTTAGTGAACTAGCAACAAAAGGACACCACTAGTTTGTGAAACACTTTATCCATCTACTAGAAAGTTTAGCTATTCCGTGAACACTTGTTCACTGAACTGCTAAAACACTTAGAGAATTCGCTATTTCATGTGAACAAGCGAAGCCTACATAAATTTGTCAGATCACCAAAACATTTATCACAACCACTAAGCCTTTGCCAGGAAGATCAACGGCTGTCTGAAGTTCACATACCCATCTGAGATTCTATCAGATTTCACGCCCACCATTAGATCGAGAATCTCCTCCCATCTTTGACAACCCTCTGACACAAAACAAAATCAATGGCCATCACAAGATCTTAAGCCTCTAACAAAACCCATAAGATTATACACCATTTGTCGATTCACTGATAGGATCATGACCCATTGACACATCCAAAAACCAAGTCCCACTGATAGGATTCCACCTCATACTACGTGGACCAATAAAAAAAAACCTCCAAATCAGCTCCACCTAACACTAGGACCACCACCAAATATACGTTTGAGACAAATAAGATCAATGGCTGGTGTAAGATCTCAAGCCTCTGATAGATTCCATGAGAACTTACGCCCATCGTTGGATGGATTACGGATGTCAAGACCCTCTGACCCATTGGAAAATTAGGTCTCACTGACACATGCGGAGTTGTTTACCCATGGACCAATAAGAAAATGCTGACATGGCACACCTGGCATGTGGACCCACTTAAAAGGAAAGGCAAGGTCACCCAATGAGATCAACGATGGTCTTAAGATCTCATGCATCTGACACATTGCTTGGGAACATATGCCCACTGTTAGATGGAGATGGTGTTAGAGCTGGGCCCAGGGAAAATAAAAGCTACTGAAACATAGGAAAAATTAAAGCTCGGGACTTAGGAAAATATTTCGGCAGGGAACTATAGGGCTTAGGAAAAATTAAAACACGGGTGCATAGGAAATATAAAGGGGACCCCGCCAACACATGAAGAACCTAACCGCATGACATAAAGTGGACCCATTTAAATAGCACATGTAAATAAAAGGTTTTAAGTGGCCCAAAAAGTTAACTTGAAATTATAACAAGGCCAGGGTAAAAACAAAGGGTTTTTGTATGCAACAGCTAGTTTTTTGAATATTCTGCTTAGGGCTTTAGGCAAAGACATGAAAATGACACAGAGACCATGGGAAAATTGGTAGAGCTATGAAATTTTTTGCAGGGTACTAACAGTTGTGTTGGTAACCTCTGTTGACTCTTCTCCCATATCTTCTTTCAGATCGGTCTTTGGATCTATCATGATCTTTCTTATTCAGACATCTAGCAGTGATGTGGCCAACTTCTTTACAATTAAAACATGCTAAAGGTAACTTGCCTCTATACCTTCCCTTACCTTTGGGAAATCTTCTAGCCATAAGAGCTTCAAGCTCATCAAGTTCATCATCGGTATTACTATCACTATCATTATTCTTATCATTCCTACTACTAGACTTACCAATCTTCAAAGAGGACATGAAAGTGGATTCAATAGAAGGTACAAAATTATTGTCAAAATTATTCAATTCAAAGTTTGTAAGCTTACTGATCAATGTTTCAAGAGTAAGATTTGATGTATCTCTTGTTTCATGAATTGTAGAGACCCTAATTGCAATAAACTGGAAGCAAAGTTCTGAGAATCTTGCTTATCATTGTTTCATTGTCAATAACTCCATTGGATGCTCTAATAGCATGTACTACCTCTTTTAGTCTATTTGTGTATTGCACAATGTTCTCACCTTCTTTCATCTTCATAGCATCAAATTGACCTCTTAGGATTTTTTCTCTAGCTCTCTTAACATTCACATATCCATTGTATATTAGAGTCAGTTTATCCCACATCTTCTTAGTAGTATCACAACCCTTGATGTCTTCAAATTCAACATTGGTATAGGCAGCAGCAAGTTCCATCATAGTACTATTGTGTTCATGTCTATCCTTTAGTTTATCAAGAGTTAAGGGACCAGTGGTTGATTCAATGTAGCCATTCTCCATCAGTTCTAGTGCAGAATTCCAAATTCCAGATATGTGCAACTTCATTGGGCTTTGCCATACTGTGAAGTTATCTTTGTTTAGCTTTAGCACTTCCCTCTTATACATCTTGAGACCTTTGTGTTCGAGTCCTTAAAACTCTGTTCTAAGCAACCATAGCTCTAATACCAATTTTTAGAATAACTGAGAGGGGGGTGAATTAGTTATCTAGTGTCCCAAAACAAAATGTATAATCCAAACCAAATTCTTCAACTTCTACTACTTGATGAACATAAAATACTTTCACTGTTTGTGTTTTTACCGATTGTCATTCTAAACTTTATAGCAGTTACTGATTAAATCTAACATGTAATATGCCAAGTATGATAACAAACAAATATCACAATCAACACATAACAAAAGAGATTTAATGTGGAAACCCTATGAAGGGAAAAACCACCTGGCACTAGCAACCCAAAAATTTTCACTATTCTTAAGTGAGATCGGTGAAGACCCAACCCTATTAAAGGTTACAAACACATTGTTAGGTTTGACCTTGTTAGAGGATTTTAGACTAGAAGTTATCATCCAACCAGCAATCATTCTGGGGTTGACAGGATAACAATGTTCACTCTATAAATGAAACATCAAAAGACTTTCATAGTCCACTCGGTTAAGAGATTTGACTGTGTACGATGGTTAAATATGTAATAGTAGATGATCTGCCCTGAAAAAACTTCAATTGCAGTTTACAAATCAATGTTCAGCTCATTGAAATCTTTCTGATCAATATACCACTTCAGATTCAATACTATATCAACTTATTGTCCGTCAGTAATTACTATCTGAAGCTCAGTAATTGTTCTACAGCTCAGTTCTTATTAACCAGTATGATCAAAATGCATGAAAACTTGTTCACACGATAATTTTGCAGTATCTTCTTCTTCCGACTATGTTTCAACAATGAAACCAATGTCTCTTATATAGATGAGTAAATCATTTTCTTTTCCTCCATCAGATTTTTCCCTTTAATCATATTCATAGATTTTTCCACTTTAAGCTTCCTCAGCTGATGTGTCAATAACACATTTCAATCTTCTCCATTAGATCCTTTTTTATTTATGTTAGTCATCGATCTTCATAACAAACTCTATCTATTACCTCAATTTCATACACTTTACAGCTCATCACTTTATCAGCTAAACTAGTAATTTAATTCCTTTCTATTTCACTCGGTTAACAAAGAAATGCATTGGTAAACACAAGCTCAGTTAACACTAGGCTTGGTATACACTACACTCCGTCAGTGTATACTAAAATGCTTTATTTACCGACAACATTGCTTTGTGTCTTTCAGCTCTATTCTTCATCATAGATGAATGCAACATAATAAAGTCAATTTCATCAAGTCATAGACTCATCAACAAGTTATTCAGTGTATTCCTTATCCTCATCTATCATATACATCTTCCTCATGTAGATATTTCTATTCTTCATCTCTTTCTCCTTTCTTCAGATGTGTCGATATAGTAACTTACGAGATAAGTATTGTCAAGCTAGTTGACATCAATGACAACATAATACTGATTTAATCATATTTCATATCTAATCAACAACTCCTTAGTAATCTTTCAATCATAGATTCTTCATTCAGGTTCTAAATCAGTTGTAGTTCATCACACTGCTACTAATTTTTGGGGTTTTCTCTTAGTATGAGATCACCCACTTCAAATTCCCTTTGTCTGACTTTCTTATTGTAGGCTTTAGACATTCTCTTCTGGTATGCTCAAAGATGATCAAACACCACCTTCTAACGTTCATCTAGTAACTCTAGCTCTTGTATCCAAGATATTTTATTTTCTTCATCAGTGATGAAGCCCCTCAGAGAGACTCGCACTATAGGAATCTCGAGCTCAATAGGCAATACTGCATCTACTCCATAAACCAAGGAAAAGGGTGTGGCCCCCATTTTTTTTCAAATTCTTGTTCTATAGGCCCATAAAGCCAAATTAATCTGGAGGTCCCAATCTCTACCAGATTTATGAACTATTCTGTGCAAGATTTTGAGAAATGTCTTTTTAGAAGATTCTACTTGTCCATTACCCTGGGGATAATAGATAGACAAAAAATGCTGAATGATCCTAAATTTGGTGCATAACTCTTTCAAGACCTTGTTGTTGAATTGTCCCCCATTGTTAGTGATAATGGATGAGGGTAAACCATATCTACAGATGATATAGTTTAGTATAAACATAGCCACAGACTTACCATCAGCTTTAGTCAAAGCGACCACCTCCACCCATTTAGTAAAGTAGTCTATAGTGGTGATGATGAACTTGTGCCCTTTGGAAGAAGATAGATGGATCTGACCCACCAAGTCAAAGGCCCGTTGCTGAAATGGCCAAAAATTGAAGAAAGGAATAAGCTCTTTAGCAGGCGCATGGATTAGATTTCCATGAAATTGGCACTATTTACAAGATTCAGCATATTAAATAGCTTATTTCTCCATATCTGGCCAATAGTAACCATCTCTAATAAGTTTATGAGCTACCATTAGACCACTCAAATGAGACCCATAGATACCTTCATGTACCTCAGCTAACACACATTTGCACTCATCAGGTTCTAGACACCTAAGGAGGGTACCATATAGATCCCGTCTATACAAGTCATTTGCTATGATGACATACCATGAAGCATTACAAATTAGGTGTCACTTTTCATTTCAAGTATAGGTGTCAAGAATGATTTGGTTATGGAGGTAAGAATAGATATGGTGGTGGCAAGATGAATCATGTCCAATGACTTAATAGATCATCCTAGATTTGGGAATGTCATAGGCTGGGTAGCGTAATGTATCCACCAGGAATTTATGTTTGAAGTCATTTTTAGGCATCTATAACATTGAGGCAAGAGTGGCCATAACACCGGCTACTTTATTGTCTACCCTTGGAATTTGCTGGAAAGAAATGTGTGCAAAATACTGTTTGAGATCATCCACCATTCGTTTGTAAGGAACTAGCTTGTCATCTTTTGTCTGATAGATATCATTAACTTGGTTGATGACTAACTAAGAGTCTCCAAAGACCTTGAGCTCATCCACATGCCATTGAATGGCTATCTTCATACCATTGATGAGAGCTTCATATTCAATGATGTTGTTTATGCAGGGAAACAACATTTAATAAGCTTTGGGCAATGAATATCTTTGAGGTGTTATAAATAGAATGTCTGCACCTAATCCTTGTTGAGTGAATGATCCATCAAAGAACATGCTCCAAGCCTGACGTGTGAGAAGCATGATGGATTCATTTGGGCATTCAATGTTAAAGGCTAGTAATGTTTTAGAGGAGCTTCTGTCAACTGATCAACAATTGCTTGTCCTTTGATAGCTTTTATTTCCACATACTCAATGTCAAATTCACTGAGTATCATAACCCATTTTGCTAGTCTACCAGTGAGGGAAGCCTTGCTCAGTAAGTACTTTAGTGGATCAATTTTTGCAATGAGCCTTGTAGTGTGAGTGAGCATATAATGCCACAATTTCTATGAAGAAAACACTACTACTAGACAAGCTTCTTCAATGATAGAATAGTTCATTTCATAAGAAACCAATATTCTGTTGATATAATAAATGGCTCTCTCTTTGTTGTTCTAATCCTCTTGACCTAGGAGAGCACCAAAAGATGTGTTCATGGATGAGATGTATAGTATGAGAGGCTTCTTGTGAATAGGAGGCATTAATATAGGTGGATTAGATACTGTTTAATTTGAGTGAGCCCCCTTTCACATTCTTCATTCCATTCATAAGTCACACCCTTATGCAAAGTTTTAGTGAATGGTTGTGACTTGTTAGCCAATAGTGCAATGAAGCACCAAATATATTGTAGCCTACCCTAAAGTCCTCTCATTTGACTAATGTTCTTAGGTGGAGGCATTTCCATAATAGCTTGAACATTCTCAGGATCAACTTCTATGCCTTTAGCTGAAATGATGTAACCCAAGAGTTTCCTAGAAGTGACACCGAATGCACATTTTTTGAGATTAAGTCTAAGACTAAATTGTTCCATGCAGTCAAGTATGGGACCCAAATCTGTAAGATGAGTTTTCACTATATGCTTTTGGCCAAAGTGTCATCCACATAATCTTCCATTGTTTTATGCATCATATCATGGAAAATGGTAGTGATAGTTCTCTGATATGTTTCTCCAACATTCTTAAGCCCAAAGGGCATGACATTCTAGTAAAAGGTGCCCCAGGCACATGTGAAAGTGGTATTTTCTTGATCTTCTGGCACAATTTTTATTTTATTATAGCCAAAGAAGCCATCCATCAAGGAATGCATTTCATAGCCTACTGTCATATCCACTATCATGTCAATATTGGGCAATGGGAAGTCATCTTTTGGACATGCCTTATTTAGATCCTGGAAGTCTATGCACACACGAATGGATTTATCATGTTTAGTGATTGGAAAAATATTTGAAATCCACTCTACATAGTCAATAGTCCTTATGAAACCAGCCTTAAGAATCTTTTCTACCTCTGCTTTGACTAAAAGTGCCACATGTGGATGCATCTTTTGAAGCTTCTATTTGATAGGCTTAATACCTGGTGTAATGGGTAGATGGTGCATGATTAGATTGGGGTCCAATCTAGGCATATTAGAGTAAGTCCATGCAAAGTATATTTTCTTTCTTTGAAAGAAGCTAGTGAACTCTTCCTTTTCTTTTGTAGATAATGACTATGCTAGATGAATAATTTGTGAAGCAGCCTCTATATCCAAATTCACTAGTTGTGTCAGCTCAATCAAAACTGATGATCTCTCCTAAAAGTGTCTCAGAAGTGTATTAAGTATCTCATCCTTGGGAACCTCAAAGAGGTTTTCAACCTTGGATACATCTTTTATTTTTACTATTTTTGGCTCTAATACTACCATAATGTGGTTGTCACCATCAAAGCATCTTTTTTTTTTTCTTTTAATTTTCTGACTAAGATACTTGATATCTGCCTCTATCATGCTGACACTACCTTCACTAGTAGAGGACATTATAGGTTCAATAGCATGGAGGTAATAGGCTAGAGCGTAATCATTCTAGAACATTAGGACTTCATTGGATGAGGAAGGGGAGTTCTAGTATATCAGCTCAGGATTTTTGAGTGAGAGAGAAGTGGCAGGTTCAATTGCATTCACAGTATAATCATCAAAAGAGTGGATGGGCAAGTCAAGGCCTAGAGAGATCTCATCCAAAGGAGTGTTTGAATCCCTATAAGACCCCACATCAAAAGTAGAGGATAAGTTAACACCGATGGTGTCTAATTTGTGCATCCTAACACTAGACCCTTCACCTACTTCGAGAGGGTTTTCAAAGGTATGCACCATGTCTATATCTTTATCACAAGTAGCATCAGACAAAGATTCAAACTCATACTCATGTGAGTCAGTACTTGATGTGGGAATTACATTAGCACTAGTTGTATCATATAACTCATGTTCTTCTTTTGCAGCACTGGAAGCTTGTTCTTGTTTGAATCTTTCTTGAAAGAGAAATGGAATCTAAGATTCACCCACAAAAGTAGGGTCAGAAGCTTGTATTTTCATCCACTGGTCATATGTCAGTGGGGTGATGGAGGAAGTTTCATCAGAATCACTTTCAGCTTCTACCTGGTGGACAAGTATGATAGGCTCATTAGGTTCTTCAAAGAGTGCAGTGAAATCTAGAGGTATGGGATAGGGAAAGATGTCTTCATTAGAGCTAGCCTTTGGATTTACCTCTAGGGTAGTATCTTCAAATTCTGGTTCAAGTCTAGGTTCAGGTTCTAGCACAAATTTGTTTATCCCTAAATGAAAGGGGATCTTTTTGAAGCCTAAGCTAGTAGTATCCTTTGTGCAGTGACTTGTAGCTTCAATGGGTTTTAGCAAACCATTGTCATTCATTCTTATATGACCACTCCCTTTATAGCCAAATTGCTTCATCATCTTAAAGGCCTCACTATATGGCTCTTGTTCTAAGTCTAGAGGTGGAGTAGTAATTTTAGATGTTTCTTTCCCTTTATAGATCCAAGCTATGATAGCTCTTTCTTCATCCTCATCTTCTAAAGGTGTAGAGGCCCGTACAAAGGTGCCATCATAGACTATTTGAGGAGAGTCATCAAAATGTTTTTTACTCTTAGAAGGTCTCCCATAGGAGCATGGAGATAGAGGGAGAGCAGCCAGTGATAGCACAAGTTCAATTCGATATCCTCCCATGCTTGTATCCTTAAGTTTTAGTGTCTATTCCATTTCCTTGATCTTGACATCATAGAACTCAGTAGACTCTCTATTATCTAGGACAAATATATCTACAAACTATTTAATTTTGTTGCAAGAGTAGTTGGTATTAGTAGGCACAGTGACTTCCACTCCATGGAATGGAAACTTGATGCATTGATGGTATGTAGATGAAACAACCTACATCTCATGAATCCATGGTCTACCCAACAAGATATTGTATGTGAGAGGAATATCCAACGCTTGAAAAATAACATCTCTCTCAATAGGTCCTACATGGATAGGTAGCACAACTAAGCCTTTGGACTTGCACTCTTCTTCATCATAAGCTTTGATAGTAATCTTCTTGCGGGAATCTATACAATCCTCATCATAACCTAGCTGGGTAAAAAACCTAGTAGAATAGATATTGAGACTAGCACCATTGTCTATGAGCACTCGATGAACACACTTAGGGCCTATCATGACTTCTATATGCAAGGGAGTGTTATGCGGATGGCTCAGAGAGTGATCATCTTCTTCGGAGAAGGACAAATAATGAGGTGAGGTCAAATGACCCACCATAGATTGGAACTGGTTGAGATCAAGATCTTTGGGGATGTTTGCCTCCATGAGTGCTTTATCCAGAATCTACCTATGTGTAGGTAGGATCTTCAACAACTCAAAAATGGTGATCTTAGCATTGGTCCATTGGAGCTAATCTAAGATGTTATAACTAGTATTGCTAGGTGTAGGGACTGATTTTGAGGTTTCATTGATAGGACCAACATTAGTCTTATCCACAGTTTGTTTTGGAGCAGATATAGGAGGATCAAGACATTTCTAAACAATCCTTCCATGTGATTGAGTAACAATATTGGCACAATCCGAAGGTTGTTCAAATTTAGATGAATGAGACATAGAACTATGTAAGATGAAAGGAGTCTTAGGTTTGGGATCATCACCGCTCCCCTTAAAGTAATCACATCACAATACTCAACTTCAACAGGTTCAATCATGTTGATGACATTATCATTGGTAGTACATGTATAGTTAACCTTGGCATTGGTATTCTTAGCTTTGGAAGACTCACCTTTCTCATGAGGAGGGAAGGGATCCTTAAACACCTAATGATCCAAATTCTTGTTATGGTTGTCTAGAACAATGTCACCATTATCAATTAGATCTTGAACCTTATGTTTCAGCTAGAGACAAGTAGAAGTCTTATGACCAATGTTTTGGTGATAGTCACAAAATGCTTTGTCATTCCACCAATGAGGTTCTGGTTGTGGGTCATAGAGATGCTTTTCCAAAGGAGAAAGTATCTGATTCTGCACAAGATTTTTATAGACCACATCAAGAGGCTCTCCCAAAGAAGTGAATTCACGCTTGGGTTGAGAGGCCCAAGGTTTGTTCTTAGAAAATCTTGAAGATTGTTGATTATCCATTGTGGTCTTTTCAACAGCCTTAGCCGCTTGTATACTGGAAGTAAGATTAAAAATAGATTTTGAAGGCTTCACGATGACATTGTCAACTGTAATACCCCAAAACTGGCACCTAATAATTTCAATCAATTCTAGTGCATTTTCTTCAATTTCACATATTTCAAAGTCCTATTTTACTAGGTAATTTTCTCTCTCCTACCTGACTTTATTTTGACTTGATGTCAATTGCAAAAACCCTAATTTGCATTAATCTCACACTATAATTAATTCCTAAGTATTCAACTTTATTAGGTAAATAATCCCTATGATAAATTAATTTAAGTCTAAACTCCTAAGTGCTTTAAATTTTAAATTAAAAATCCACCCCCTTTAGCTAATACACATAAAAAAAAAAGAATTAATCTTATTTAGTTATTTGAATGGACACCTCTTTATTTGAATTTAATAATTCAAATTACTCGAATGGTCACCCATATGTGGCAATATTTCATTCTCTTAATTAAATAAATCTTTGAATATGTGTCTCAATTGGGAATGAAGAGGCAACCGTTCATTTCCAAGAACCTCTTCATTCTCTCCCCGGGCTTGTCTATTTAATGAACCTTCTCCTTCATTCAAAAAAGGCAATTTGTGAGAGTAATTAAACTATAGCGAATTTTAGTCTCAATTTCATATTTTCAATTTTTCAATTGCATAATTAGCTTAATTTCTCATTTAGTATCAATTGCATTCTCATAGTAGATTAATTTTCTTATTGCTATTAGATTAATATCATATTTCTTCCAAAGTTATTTAGATTAAATTTGCATCTTCATATTTCTTTCAAGCTATTAGATTAATTGCATTTCTCATTCTAGATTAATTTCAATTTGTTCATCTTTTAAGTATTGAAAATCATTCATATTAGCTTGGTCTTATGGTTGTTGGCTCTCATTCTGAGAGTAAATCAAACACCCTAGTTAATTAGAAGGCAACTGGTTGAATCAATAGAATCATGTGAATCAGTAATTCATACTCAATTTCATGATTGGATGATCGAGAAATGACTATGTTGTGTTTGTAGCTGGATTAGAGGTCCACATTCAGCTTACAACATTCTAGTGCCCACCGTGGGGCAGAAAACTTGATTTCTGGCCTCATTGATTTTAAACTTTTATTGAATTCTACAATCTACCGTACATCCATACTTCTCTATGTACTGAAGTTCATGCGAGATTCTTGAGTGTACCGTATAAAGTTTTTCTCCCTGTAGCACTCTCTCACATGACATTTTACCTTCTCACATAGGCCCTGATACATTCTCACTTGAAGTGTAGTACTTCCTCACGTGAAGTTTCACTGTCAGGCATTTAATTTTTCTAGATTCTACATTTTACTATTGTTTTTTCCTAACATCTGATTTTTTTTGTTGATTTCATATCTCTATTTTTATCACAGCATAACAATGGTCTACAGGTCTCTTTATCAAAGATTATTAAACTTTCTAATAGTTTTCTTGGAGGACAATTGCTGAAGATCAATTAAAATGTTGTGTTTGTTTTCTTTCTTTCATTCACATAGTCTAATTAGGGCTCTGTTAAAATTTCTTAAAGGTCCTGATAGAAAAGTAGGGGAATAGGCTCTTCATTACATGGAATTGACACCCATGGATGAAACTAAGACCTAGATGTTGCTAGAATGATGGATACTTGGGGAAGCGGAGAAAGGTAGTGAATCTTTAATACTTCTACTTGCCAGGTGATTATGCTCTTCTCTCTTTGAGAGAACCAAAAACCCAAAAGCTTGTGGATTTGGTGAAGTGAAGCTAACTCACTGATGAATTTGCTTGATGTGTTTGGGTGAAGTGAAGAGGTAGAGAAGTATGCTCTTCTCTCTTTGAGAGAAATATAAAATCAAACCCTCTAATCTAAACCAAGTTCTATCACCTTTAGAGGGCCTGCCGGAAGTTGAACCTCTGGGAACGACCCAAGTGAGTACGCACCTATCGCTGGTGATTCCACCTCACTATAATAAAGAATGTTTTGTTGAGTCTAAAGACTCAAAAACCATGTTAACTTTCTTCTCTTGATTTTGACATCATCTTGAGAAGGCTTTGTCTATTGCACTAAGCGGTGCCACTCCTAGCCCTACTTGTGGGGGTGTATGACTTTCAGGTGTTGGTGTGGCTACAAGGCCCTAGCCTTGTATCAGGGGTACCAAGGGTTAGTGTGAATGGAAGCCCACTAAGAACTTTCTGTAGTTATTTACCTACCTGGTTCACCTCCGAAAGGAGTCACAATCTTTGCGCAAGGAGGGGGAAGAATCTCTCCCATAGATTCCCACCATAGGCATGCACCTGGATGCTTGAAGGTGGTATATGACACTGGCTCCTACCACAAGGATAACCTTTGAACATATACTATTGAGTCCTTGGAAATACAAAAGACATGGGCACCCTCTAGGGGGTGACATGGCTATGTGAGGTGCACACATGCACATAAGCAGTGGGGCAAAGGTTTTGGCTTCTCACCATTTTTTTTGTAGGGATAACTATGTGTTTGTTATCAAGTCTTCAACTTTTCCATCATGATTAAACAAAGACTCCCATGATACTACCAAGTTGCTTTTTCCTTGGTAGGTGTGTTTTTTACTACTTCTTGTGTCACCATTGCTTGATCAAACCTCTATGCTTGTAAACAAATGCTTGAAACCTCTAAACCAAGATTGTTGATTAAACTATCCTTTACACTATCTGGAAACTAGATTTCATTTCTGAGAACAATTTAAGCTATGTCCTAAAATTGGTCTTTTATCTCAAAATTTGTGTTGAACTATTGAACACTGTCTTTTTCCCGCATGAAGTTTCAAAAACTGAGCACTTTCTCACACAAGATTTCATTCTCTCACACGAAGCCTGACATTATCTTGCATGGCATGATACTTTCTCATGCAAACATGTACCCCAGTTTTCAAAATAGAGACTTATTTCCCATTGAATGGTTGACTTTTTCAATAATCTTTTTTTTGCCTGAGGTTTGTTTGTCTATTTTCCTATCATTCACTGTCAAAAACTAAGTGTCTCAAGCTGTGAACTAATCAATTTTTCTTAAAATCTCATTTGTCTCCTTGATTTTTGTCTCATCTTTTGTCCTTTTGTACCTCACATTGTGATAGTTGTTAGGAATGAATGCTAGTTGTTGGTAGTCATTCTATAGCAGTTGTTGCATTCATGACTATGATTGTCATTGATGTCAACACAATGATCTTCTGAAGACTAGTAGAGAAGCAGATAATGTTTTGATTAGCACACGTGGGATATTGCAGTTGGAGCTATGCAATGTTGAGGTTATACTCTTTGATATGTTATATGTCTATGGTTAAGAGTGCAGATAGTAATTCATTGATTTATGAAATTTATGAGCATTTTGGTAAAAGCAGTATTCAGGCAGTGTTCCTGAGTACTAGTTTGTGGAAATCGGAAGATATCTCCTAATCGGGATGGAATCTAGTTTTCCATAGTTAAAGGGAAGTTTGAGACTCATTGGTGGTGATGTGGTTCACAACACAAACTTTGAGGTTGCATGAGTGAAGAGTTATTGCATTTGGAAGTCGACAGTTTTGTGTAATTTTGATGTAGCATATGGAAAATTTTATTTTGTAATTGTGTGCCGACTCATTTGTAATTATTTGAGTGTGGTATAAAGGAAGGAATGTTTTTACTTATTGAATAAAGAGTTTTAATATGAAAGAAATGTGAGAATGGTTTGGTTGATTGTGAATGTAAGCATGAAGTGAAGAAAAGAGCCTAAGAGGTTGTGAAAGTGAAATTGTGAAGGAAGACATGCGAAGTACAGAGATCTAGAAATGAGATTTGGTGTAGCAGTGAGTACGGTTTGGCAAAGTAAGGAGGTCAAATATTTCATATTATTCTACTAAATAATATCATGGTTATTTGGATAGTGTGTTCAGTGATCTTACCCTGAAGTTGTTTGGGTAGTGGGTTCTTCTATCTTCCATCACTCTTAACAGGGTTAGAATCTTTTAACAGGGATTCAAAATATCCTAATAGGGATTTATATGTATTGAATGTATTTCATAAGACTCCTAATAGAGTCCATCCTCTCACAAGGAATATTCATATTAGTGCATCTTTTGTGGGCATCATTCCCATCAGGGTTTACTCTTTGATCAAGAGGTTCCCTAGTCAACATATCTCATGTTATTGTGTCATTGTGTATGAATATCTTTGTATGGTTAGTAATTGCATTGCTTACATGGTTAAATTCTATTGAAGATGTTAAAAGTTATAATTATCTAATAAATGACTCACCCCCCCCTCTCATTTATCTTGGTGGACTTTACTTTCTAACAATTGGTATTAGAGTGACAAGTCCTTGAAAGGAAAGTTTAAGAGCTTAAGGAGATCCATGGAAAATTTCAGGAAAGAAAGCCCTAAGTTTGATGTGTTAGAAAGTAAAGTCCACCAAGATAACTAAGAGGGGGGGGGGGGGGGGTAAATCAGTTATCAGATAATTATAACTTTTATCATCTTCAATAGCATTTAACCATGTAAGTAGTGCAATTACTAACCATACAAAGATATTCATACACAATGACACAATAACACAAGATATGTTGACTAGGGAACCTCTTGATCAAAGAGTAAACCCTGGTGGGAATGATGCCCATAAAAGATGCACTAATATGAATATTCCTTGTGAGAGGATGGACTCTATTAGGAGTCTTATGAAATACATTCAATATATATAAATCCCTATTAGGAGATTTTGAATCCTTGTTAAAAGATTCTAACCCTGTTAAGAGTTATGGAAGATAGAAGGACCCACTGCCCAAATAGCTTCAGGGTAAGATCAATGAACACACTATGCAAATAACCTTAATATTATTCAGTAGAATAATATGAAATATGTTACCTCCTTACTATTCCAAACCGCACTCACTGCTACATCAGATCTCAATTCTAGATCTCTATACTTCGCATGTCTTCCTTCACAATTTCGCTTTCACAACCTCTTACACTCTTTTCTTCACTTCATGCTTACATTCGCATGTAACCAAAACCATGCTCACACTTCTTTCATATTACAACTACATACAATAAGGAAAAAAATTCCTTCCTTTATACCACACTCAAATAATTACAAATGAGTCGGCACACAATTACAAAATAAAAGTTTCCACGTGCTACATCAAAATTACACAAAATTGTCAGCTTCTAGATGCGATAACTCTTCACTCATGTGACCTAGAATTTTTTTCTATGAACCACATCACCATCAATGTGTCTCAAACTTATTTTTAACTGTGAAAAACTAGATTCCATCCCGATTAGGAGATATCATCTGATTTCCACAAACCGCTACTCAGGAACACTGCCTAAATACTGCTTTTACCAAAATACTCATAACTTTCATGAATCAATGAATTAATGTATGTGCTCTTAACCATAGAAAAATAACATATCAAAGATTATAACATCAACATCACATAGCTCCAACTATAATATCCCATGTGCGCTTATCAAAACACTGTCTGCTTCTCTGCTAGTCTCCAGAAGATCACTATGTTGACATCAATGACAATCATAGTCATGAATGCAACAAAAACTACTACAGAATGACTACCAACATCCAAAATTCATTCCTAACAATCTCCCCCATTGGAATTGATGGCAACATAGATGAAAAACATAAAATATTCCAAAAATCCAATACTGCTGCACTGATGCACTGATACTCTGAAAATTCTTCAAATCTTCTTCATCAATCAAATCTTGCTTTGTTATCCTATTAAGTTCTCTCCAACAGATGGTACATAGGTTTTTTCACATACACTTCTCCCCCATTGACATCAATGATAGAAATTTTATCACCATGTCAATAACAACTCAATGTCCAAAGACACTATTTCAGAAAATACATTCACAAGAGTCCTCATGACTCAGCTCAGATACACATACTCCCCCATAGAGGAAGTACCAACATCCAATCTAGAAAAAGATAGGGCTCATATAACATTGGATGGATGCAACCAACTACATAATTACTCAAAAGTAGGCTGGGGCATAACCCCAAGCATACCTCTCAGATACTCAAATGTATCCTTAGGCAAAGGCTTTGTAAATATGTCTACTATCTATTCCTTTGTGCTTATGTACTCCAGTCTGACTTCTTTCTCATCTACTTTCTCTCTTACAACATGATACTTGATCTCTATATGCTTAGTCTTAGAATGTAAAATAGGATTCTTAGACATACTAACTGTGCTAGTGTTGTCACAATGTATGACAACAGGCTCAACAAATTTAATTCCAATATCCTTAAGCATCTACTTCATCCAAATTATCTGGTTACAATTGTTTTCTGTTGCTACATATTCTACTTATGCTGTACTCTGTGAAATACAATTCTACTTCTTGCTCAACCAAGAAACTAATCTTCCTCCAAGAAAAAAGGCTCCACCACTGGTGCTTTTCTTATCATCAACACTACCTCCCTAATTAGCATCTATATATGTACATAGGGTAAAATCATCAAATTTTTCATACCATAATCCATAGTCCATTGTGCCTCTTAAATATCTCAATATCCTCTGTACTGTTGCATAATGTGACTCTCTAGGTTCAACTTGAAATCTTGCTACCATTCCAACTAAATGTTTTATATCTGGTCTACTTTGTTAAGTACTATAATCCTCCAATCATGCATTTGTATTTCTTCTGCTCAACTGCTGGTGTTTCATCTTTGCTTGATAGTTTGTGTCCTATAACCATAGGTGTTCCAACTGGTTTATAGTTCTCCATTCCAAATCTTGTTAGCAAATCATTCAAGTACTTTGTTTGGCTAACAAAGATACCATCATTGTTCTATGTTATCTATAATCCCAAAAAGTATTTCATCTCACCAATCATGCTTATTTCAAATTCAATCTTCATTTCATCAGCAAATTTGTCACTAGCTTCATCTTCTCCTCCAAAGATAATGTCATCAACCAAAATAACTATTACTAACATTCCATTTTCAATTTCTTTTGTGTATAGATTTCTATCTGGTGTTCCTTTAGTAAATCCCAATTTCAACAAATACTTATCCAATCTAGCATACCAAGTTCTAGGTGCTTGCTTTAGTCCATATAATGCTTTCTTCAGTTTACATACCATATCTCCTTATTGAGTCAAAGGAAAACCTTCAGGCTACTCAATGTAGACTTCTTCCAATTCACCATTCAGAAATGCAGACTTCACATCCATCTGATACACTTTGAATTTCCTAAAAGCTGCATAAGCCAAAAACATTCTCATTGCTTCAAGTCTTGCTACTGGTGTAAAGGTTTCTTCATAGTCAATTCCTTCTTGCTATGAGTATCCCTTACATACTAATCTTGCTTTGTTTCTTAATACTTCTCCTTGTTCATTCATCTTATTTCTGAATACCCTTTTAGTTCCAATCACATTCTTGCCTTTAGGTCTAGGAGCCAATTCCCATGTCTTGTTCTTTTCAATTTGATCTAGTTCTTCTTTCATAGCATTAATCCAATGTTCATCTTCACAAGCTTCATTAGTAGATTTAGGTTCAATTTGAGAAATCAAACATAAATGTACCTTATTTCTAGTCACAACTCCTCTGTCCAAACTCCCAATAACTTGTTCAACAAGATGATGTCTAGATAAATACCTGTTCGGTGTCATAGTCACAGATCTTGCTTCAACTATACATTCTTCTCTAGATTCTTCTCTAGTTTCTTCTCTGGTTTCTTTTGCAGTATGATTCTCATTCAATAATTCACTGTCATTCTCATAGAATAATTCAGTAGTTTCAATGTTAGGTTGAGGATTAGCTTCTTCATCAGATTCATAATCAAGCATTCTTTCCTGAATTTTACACTTCTCATCACGTTTAACATTTGCACTCTCAAAAATAGTTTTAGTTCTCTTATTGTAACATCTATATGCTTTTCTCTTCAAAGAATATCCAAGAAAAATACCTTCATCACTTCTAGGATCCAACTTTCCAATATCATCATCTCTCTTTATATAACATTTGCTTCCAAAAATTCTAAAATACTTAACTAAGGGTGCATGTCCAAACCATAATTTATAAGGTGTCTTATCTATATCTATTCTGATTTGTACTCTATTCATTGCATATACTTTTGTATTCACTGCTTCTCTCCAAAATGTCTTCTCCAAGTCATTCTCAAATAACATAGCTCTTGTTGATTCAATTACTAACCTGTTTCTTCTTTCTGCAATACCATTTTGTTCAAGTGTTCTAGGGGCTGAAAACTGTCTCTTAATACCATTCACTTCACAAAAGGTGTTAAACTCTCTAGAAGTAAATTCTCCACCTCTATCAGATCTCAAACATTTAATCTTCATTCTAGATTCATTCTCAACTTTATTCTTAATGATCTTAAACTTATCAAATGCTTCAGATTTTTCTTTCAGAAATGCAATCCACATCATTCTTGTAAAATCATCAACAAGAATCATAAAATACCTTTCTCCATAGAATCCTCTAGTCCTGGTAGGACCGCTCAAGTCTGTATGAACAATCTCCAACTTCTCTACCGATGTGAACTTCTTACTAGGAAATGAACTTCTCTTCTGCTTAGCCATCACACATTCTTTGCAAATCATGTTAGTAGGCTTCATAATTTTAGGCAAATCCCTTACTACAAGTATAGTACTCACTTTCACAATATTATCAAAGTTTATATGACAAAACTTTCTATGCCATAACCAACTATCATCAATTTTAGTAATCAAGCATGTCATCTCAATAGGATTCAACTGAAATACATTACCTCTGGTTCTAGATCAAGTTCCAATTACATTTCCATCTTTATCCTTTATCACACAAGTTTTCTCAGTAAACCAAACTTGATATCCCTTATCCACTAACTATCCAACACTCAAAATATTATGTTTCAATCCATCAATAAAGTAAACATCATCAGTATTAGTCTTTCCATCAAGAGTAATAGATCCTATACCTTTAATCAAACAAGGTGCATTGTTACCAACTCTAACAACTCCTCCATCATAATTGTTAAACTTTATGAACTTCTTCATATCTCCAGTCATATTATGTGAACTTTTTTGGATTGGATGTTGGTACTTCCTCTATTGGGGAGTATGTGTATCTAAGCTGAGTCATGAGGACTCTTGTGAATGTATTTTCTGAAACAGTGTCATTGGACATTGAGTTGTTGTTGACATAGTGATGAAATTTCTATCATTGATATCAATGGGGGAGAAGTATACATGAAAAACAATAGAGAACATCTATTGGAGAGAACTTAATAGGATAACAAAGCAAGATTTGATTAATGAAGAAGATTTGAAGAACTTTCAGAGTATCAGTGCAACAGTATTGGATTTTTGGAGCATTGGATATTTTTCATCTATGTTTCCATCAATGCCAATGGGGGAGATTGTTAGGAATGAATGTTGGATGTTGGTAGTCATTCTATAGTAGTTTTTGTTGCATTCATGACTATGATTGTCATTGATGTCAACACGGTGATCTTCTCAAGACTAGCAGAGAAGCAAATAGTGTTTTGATTAGCGCACATGGGATATTGTAGTTGGAGCTATGCAATGTTGAGGTTATACTCTTTGATATTTTATATGTCTATGGTTAAGAGCATAGATAGTAATTCATTGATTTATGAAATTTATGAGCATTTTGCTAAAAGCAGTATTCAGGCAGTGTTCCTGAGTAGCGGTTTGTGGAAATCGGATGATATCTCCTAATCAGGATGGAATCTAGTTTTGCATAGTTAAAGGGAAGTTTGAGACACATTGGTGGTGATGTGGTTCATAGTGAAAACTTCTAGGTCACACGAGTGAAGAGTTATTGCATTTGGAAGCTGATAGTTTTGTGTAATTTTGATGTAGCGTATGGAAGCTTTTATTTTGTAATTGTGTGCCGATTCATTTGTAATTATTTGAGTGTGGTATAAAGGAAGGAATGTTTTTCCTTATTGAATAGAGAGTTGTAATATGAAAGAAATGTGAGCATGGTTTGGTTGCATGCGAATGTAAGTATGAAGTGAAGAAAAGAGCCTAAGAGGTTGTGAAAGTTAAATTGTGAAGGAAGACATGCGAAGTACAGAGATCTGGAATTGAGATCTGGTGTAGCAGTGAGTGTGGTTTGGCATAGTAAGGAGGTAACATATTTCATATTATTCTACTAAATAATATCATGGTTATTTGGACAGTGTGTTCAATGATCTTACCCTGAAGCTATTTGGGCAATGGGTCCTTCTGTCTTCCATAACTCTTAACAGGGTTAGAATCTTTTAACAAGGATTCAAAATATCCTAACAGGGATTTATATGTACTGAATGTATTTCATAAGACTCCTAACAGAGTCCATCCTCTCATAAGGAATATTCATATTAGTGCATATTTTGTGGGCATCATTCCCATCGGGGTTTACTCTTTGATCAAGAGGTTCCCTAGTCAACATATCTTGTGTTATTGTGTCATTATGTATGAATATCTTTATATGGTTAGTAATTGCATTGCTTACATGGTTAAATGTTGTTGAAGATGTTAGAATTTATAATTTTCTAATAACTGATTCACCCCACCCCCTCTCAATTATCTTGGTGGACTTTACTTTCTAACAATAGTCTTATCTTGATTGTTCTAGCCATACTCTTGATGATTCGTACTAGGTGCATCTCACATCTTGGATGTTTTGGCCTTTATCTCCTTTTCATTGTTCCTAGAGATAGAGTTTTTGCATTATCCTGAGTCTTCTCTCTTTTCATCTTTGTCTATGAATGTCACGACTAGAAGTGGAAAAACTTGTCCCATTCAGAATACTGGTCAAGGTAGAAGTGAACCTCCTAATCAAGAAATAGATCATCCTGAATCTGTTGCAAAATCTAAACTTTGTGAGGGATCCTCAAGTTCTTCATTGAGTACTTTGAAAGATAGCTCATCTCAATCACCTCCTGTGTTCCATGAGTGTTTTAATCTATTGTTTGAAGCACAACCTAGTTTCTCATTCCAAGGTCAAGATGACTCATTCTTCCAAAAAAATTAATTGTTTCATATAATTTTGAAAGGCCTTTTCCTCAAACTAATCCTATTATTGTACCTGTTGATCCTGCTAAAAATAGTGACTCATTTGAATCTAGTGATATTGTTGATGATATCTTCTCATCTAAATTTGTTAAATCTTTTGATCTTGTTCATTCATCAAAAGTTACCTTAGCTGCACCTTTTTGACATCGTTCATATCACTTTACTAAGGCTTCAATTTCTACATGATCCTTTGTTGACAAGATGGGAGATCCATTCGACTTTCAACCATGCAAATATAGCCAAACTTTTGATCAATCTCAAAACAACCAACATTTTGGTCAATCTTCCAATGACCAACATCATGCCCAACCTCAAAATAAGGAATGCCATGATCAAACCCAAGATGATCAACATCAAGCTCAAAACAAAGCTTGAGGAGGTCAACGAACATATCTTTATCATCCTGCTCCTTATGATTAGATTCAAGATCAAGTCCCAAGTATTTATGAGATCCTTGGTAATGATGGTGATGACACCATAACTCAAAATGGCATAGACATTGCAAAAGAAACCAAGGGTCTTATTAAGATAATGGAGATCATCCTTCTAGAGGACAAGGAAAAATACTTCCTTGAGCTAGCTAAACAAGGGGCCAAGTTACCCTCAGATTTTCAAGTTGAAACACTCATGGCCAAGGAAGAAGAAACTGAGACTGCAAAGTTGCAAAAGATAGTCTGAGACATGCAAGATTAGATTAGTCAACTTGTGAAGAATAAGGACAAAACTGCCCAACAATTCACAATGGAAAGTATTTGTCCTTTCCCCTTTGATAGAAGTCTTCATATGCCACCTTTTCCCAGAGATGTAGAGCTCCCTAAATATGACAAATACTTGGGTGCAACTGATCCCCAAGATCACTTGAGGGAGTTTGGTGCATTATTTATGGAATTCATGCATGATCAAACCTATCTTATTTGCCTATTTCCTCATAGTTTGGGTGGACCAGCTATGGAATGGTTTTCTAGATTGCCCACTAGCATTAAGACTTTTGATGAAATGGATAATCTATTTCTCCAACATTACTCACATAATATTTAGCATCTGGTCAACATCTGGGATCTTTGCAATTTAAAAAAATGACAAGGAGAATCTTTCCTAACATTTCTCCAAAGGTGGAGACAATTATGTACAAGGTGTCCTCACAAGCTACCAGAGTCTGAGAGACTCGACATTTTCTTGGACAATCTTGTCCCAGATTTTAGATACCAAGTGTAATTAAAAGGTCCTCTAACTTTTGATAGCATGATCAAACAAGCAGTCTGAATAGAGGCCTTTATGATCAAGAAAGGTGGATTGACTTTGAGTAAAGACAACAAACGATGATCTTCAAACTCAAATAAAGATAAAGGGAAGTTTGTTAACAAGAATAGAGACATTGCGAATGATGGAGTGGTCAACAATGTGACCCTGAAACCTACTAAGTCTATTTTTAATCTCTCTTCCACCATACAAGTAGTTAAAGTAGCTGAAAAGCCTATGGTGGAAAATCAGCAACCTTCAAGGTTTTCTAGAAATAAACCTTGGGCATCTAGACCCAAGCGCGAATTCACTTCCTTGGGAGAACCACTTGATGTGGTCTATAAAACTCTTATGTAGAATCAGATTCTTACTCCTTTGGAAAAGTGTCTCTATGACCCACAACCATGACCTCATTGGTGGATTGACAATGCCTATTATGACTATCACCAGAATAAGGGTCATAAGACTTCTACTTGTCTTTAGCTGAAACATAAGGTCCAAGATTTGATTGATAGTGGTGACATTGTTCTGGATGACCATAACAAGAATTTGGACCACCAAGCATTTAAGGATCCCTTCCCTCCTCATGAGAAGGGTGAGT
The DNA here is from genome assembly GCA_027943335.1 of Chamaecyparis obtusa. Taxonomy (NCBI): domain Eukaryota; kingdom Viridiplantae; phylum Streptophyta; class Pinopsida; order Cupressales; family Cupressaceae; genus Chamaecyparis; species Chamaecyparis obtusa. The sequence goes on along the minus strand of BSBK01000014.1, from coordinate 211,068 downwards.
CTTCAAACACTAAGAATACCAATGCTAAAGTCACTTACATGTACACTAATGATGACAATGTTATTGTTATGATCGAACCTATTGATATAGAGTATTGTGATGTGATTAATATTAAGGGGAGTGATGATGCTCCCAAACCTAAGATTCCTTTCATCTTGCATAGTTTTGCATCTCATTCGTCTGAATCTGAACAACCTCAAGACTGTGCTAATGTGGTTACTCGATCATGAGGAAGAGTTGTTTTGAAAGGTCTCGATACTTCTACATCCACTCCAAAGAAAATTGTAGATAAGACTATTGTTGGCCCTACCAACAAGAACATGAAACTTGTCCCTATAGCTAGCTCAACTAGTTATAGAATCTTAGATAAGCTCCAGTGAACCAATGCTCAAATTACCATTTTTGAGTTATTGAAGATCTCACCTGCTCACAGGAATATTTTGGATAAAGCCCTCACTGAGGCAAACGTTCCCAAGGATCCTGATCTCAACTGGTTCCAATATATGGTGGGTCATTTGACCTTGCCTCACTATCTATCCTTCTCTGAAGAAGATGATCACTCTTTGAGCCATCTGCATAATGCTCCTTTGCACATAGAGGTCATGATATGTCCTAAATGTGTTCACTGAGTGCTCATAGACAATGGTGTTGGTCTTAATATCTATTCTACTAAGCTACTTGCTCAGCAAGGTTATGATGAGAATTGTATAGACTCCAAAAATATTACCATCAAAGCTTATGATGAGGAAGAATGCAAGTCCCAAGGCTTAGTTGTGCTACCTATCCACATAGGACCTATTGAGAGAGATGTTACTTTTCAAGTTCTTGACATTCCTCTTGCCTACAACATCTTGTTGGGTAGGCCATGGATTCATGAGATGCAGGCTATTCTATCCATGTACCATCAATGCATTAAGTTTCTATTTCATGGGGTAGAAGTCACTGTGCCTGCTAATACCAATTACTCTTGCAACAGTCTTGCACAATCTACAAATAGCTTTGTTCTAGCTAATAGAGAGTCCACTGAGTTTTATGATGCTAAGCTTAAGGAAATGGAACAAACTTTGAGGCTTAAGGGTATAGGAATGGGAGAATACCGAATTGAGCCTATGCTATCACTTTCTTCTCTACCTCTGTCCCCATGCTCTTATGGGAGACTTTCTGAGGATAACAAAACTTTTGATGACCCTCCTCAAACAATATACAATGGCACCTTTGTACGGGCTTCTACACCTTTAGAAGATGAGGATGAAGAGAGGGCTATCACAACTTGGATCTATAAGGGGAAAGAAAAATTTGAAACAACTACTCCACCTCTAGATTTAGAGCAAGAGCTATACAGTGAGGCCTTCAAGATCATGAAGTGCTTTGGCTATAAGGGGAGTGGCCCTATAGGAAAGAATGACAATGGTTTGTTGAAACCGATTGAAGCTACAGGTCACTACACAAAGGATATTACTGGCTTAGGCTTCAAAAAGATCCCCTTTCATTTAGGGATAAACAAATTTGTGCCAAAACCAGAGCCTAAAACTAAAACCAAGTCATAATTTGAAGATACTACTCCAAAGATAAATCCAGAGGCTAGCTCTAATGAAGAAACATTTCCATATCCTATTCCTCCAGAACTTGCTACACTCTTCACAGAACTAGATGAACTTGTTATACCTATCCACATGATAGAAACTAATAGTGATTCTGATGAGACCGCTTCGGTGCATCAATTTACAAATGACCAATGGAAAGAAACACCAAATGATGATCCCAATTTTCAAGGTGAACAATACAGGCTACCACATTTTTAGAAGCATCTTGAACAAGAACAACTTTAGCATGTTGTTAACACCACAAGAGATAATAATGAGTCTGATGATGCTGCTAGTGCTGATGGAATTCCCACATCAAGTACCGACTCACCTAAGTATGAATTTGACTCTTTGTCTGATGCTACTTGTGATAAAGATATAGACATGGTGCATACCTATGAAAGACTTCTCAAAGTAGGTGAAGGGTCTTGTGTTAGGTCACAAGAATTAGATGCCACTGGTGTTAATGTGTCCTCTACTTCCAATGTAAGGTCTTATAGGGATTCGAACACTTCTTTGGATGAGATTGCTCTAGGTCTTGACTTACTCATCTGCACTTTTGATGGTTATACCATGAACGCAATTGAACTAGTCACTACTTCACTTTCACTCAAAAATCCACATCTGATAAACTGGAACTCCCCCTCATCATCCAATGAAGTCCTAACATTCTAGAATGATTATGATCTAGCCTATTACCTCCATGCTATTGAACCTATAATGTCCTCCACCAGCGAAAGCAGTGTTAGTATGACAGAGGTGAATATCAAGTATCTTAGTCAAAAAATTAAAAGAAGAAAAAATAGATGCTCTGCTGGTGAAAACCACATTGTGGTAGTATCAAAGCCAAAAATTGTAAAAATAAAAGATGTATCCAAGGGTGAAAACCTCTCTAAGGCACCCAAGGATGAGATACTTGATATGCTTCCAAGCCACTTTCAAGAGAGGTCATTAGTATTGATTGAGCTGACACAGCCAATGAATTTGGGTATAGAGGCTACTCCAAAAATTATTCATCTAGCAAAATCATTGTCTGCAAAAGAAAGGGAAGAGTTCACTAGCTTCTTTCAAAGCAAGAAAATAAACTTTGCATGGACTTACTTTGACATGCCTAGATTAGACCCCAATCTAATCATGCACCATTTGTCCATTGCACCAGGTATTAAACATGTTAAACAAAAGCTACAAAAGATGCATCCACATGTAGCACTTTTTGTCAAAGTAGAGCTATAAAAGCTTCTTAAGGCTAGTTTTATAAGAACTATTGGTTATGCAGAATGGATTTCAAATATTATCCCAATCACCAAATGTGATAAATCCATTCATGTGTGTACAGACTTCAAGGATCTAAATAAGGCATGTCCAAAAGATGACTTCCCATTGCCTAATATTGATGTGATAAAAATTGCACCAGAAGATCAAGAAAAGACTTCTTTCACATGTTCCTGGGGCACCTTTTGCTGGAATGTCATGCCTTTTGGGCTTAAGAATGCTGGAGAAACATATCAGAGAGCTGTCACTACTATTTTCCATGATATGATGCATAAAACAATGAAAGATTATGTGGACAATACTTTAGCCAAAAGCATGTAGCGAAGAAATCACCTTATAGATTTGGGTCCTATACTTGACCGCATGGAACAATTTAGTCTCAGACTTAATCCAAAAAAGTGTGCATTCGGTGTCACTTCTAGGAAACTCTTGGGTTACATCATTTCAGCTAAAGGCATAGAAGTGGATCCTAAAAAGGTACAAGCTATTATGGACATGCCTCCACCCAAAAAAATTAGTCAAATGATAGGACTGAAGGGAAGGCTACAATCTATCTGGTGCTTCATTTCACAGTTGGCTGACAAGTCTCAACCATTCACTAAAACTTTGCATAAGGGTGTGACCTATAAATGGAATGAAGAATGTGACAGAGGGCTCACTCAGATTAAATTGTATCTTTCTAATCCACCTATATTGATGCCTCCTATTCATGGGAAGCCACTCATACTATACATTTTAGAAACAAACACATCTTTGGGTGCTCTCCTAGCTCAAGAAGATTAGAACAACATAGAGAGAGCTATATATTATATCAGTAGAACATTGGTTTCTTATGAAATGAACTATTCTGTCATTGAGAAAGCTTGTCTAGCAGTAGTATTTTCTTCTCAAAAGTTGTGGCATTATATGCTCGCTCATACTACAAGGCTTATTGCAAAAATTGATCCACTAAAGTACTTATTGAGAAAGGCTACCCTCATGGGTAGATTAATGAAATGGGTGATGATACTTAGTGAATTTGACATTGAGTATGTGGAAAGAAAAGCTACTAAAGGAAAAGCAATTTATGATGAGTTGGTGGAAGCTCCTCTAAAAGGTCACTGGCCTTTGAATATTGAACTCCCAGATGAATCCATCATGCTTCTCACACATCAAGCTTAGATCATGTTCTTTGATGGATCATTTACTCAGCAAGGATCAGGTGCAAGTATTATGTTCATAACACCTCAAAGATACTCATTGCCAAAAGCTTACAAAATGTTGTTTCCCTGCACAAACAACATTGCTGAATATGAAGCTCTCATTAATGACATGAAGATAGCCATTGAATGGTGTGTGGCAAGGTCTTTGGAGACTCTCAGTTAATCATCAACCAAGTTAATGATGTCTATCAAACAAAATATGACAAGCTAGTGCCTTAAAAAAGAATGGTGGATGATCTCAAATAGTATTTTGCACATATTTCTTTCCAGCAAATTCCAAGGGTAGACAATAAAGCAGCTAATGCTATCACCACTCTTTCTTCAATGTTAAAAATGCCAAAAAATGACTTCAGACATGAATTCCTGGTGGAGGCATTACACTACCCAGCCTATGATATTCCCAAATCTAAGATGATATGTTTAGTCATTGGACATGACTCATCTCGCTACCACCATATCTATTCCTACCTTCATGACCAAATCATTCTAGACACCTATACCTACAATGAAAAACATCACCTAATTTGTAATTTTTCATGGTATGTCATCATAGAAAATGACTTGTATAGATGGGGTCTAGACGGTACCCTCCTTAGGTGTCTAGAACCTGATGATTCCAAACGTGTGCTAGCTAAGGTACATGAAGGTATCTATGGGTCTCATTCGAGTGGTCTAACATTAGCTCGAAAACTTAATAGAGATGGTTACTACTGGCTGGACATGGAGAAAGAAGTTGTTCAATATGCCAAGACTTGTAAACAATGCTAATTTCATGGAAATATGATTCATGCTCCTGCTAAAGAGCTTATTCCTTTCATCAGTTTCTGGCCATTTCAACAATGGGCCTTTGACTTGGTGGGTCAGATACATCCTTCTTCAAGAGGACATAATTTTATCAGCATAGTTACAGACTATTTTACTAAGTAGGTTGAGGCAGTACCTCTGGCTGTAGTTGATGGTGTAATGACCAAAAATCCACTAGGCATTACACAACTTACTTTACTCTAAAATATTTTCTAATGTACAGATTTGACTTTTTTATTTAATAGAATAACAAAACTATTTAGTGCCTAGCACTATACTTTCAATTTTTTTTTAATATTTTATTTCCGACTAATATTCTACTTAAACATAACAAAGCTTTGTTTTATATATGTATTCATGATTTAAATATGATCAGTATATTCATAGGTTACTTTCTTACATTTCTGCTTTATATTGAATATAATTTTAACAAATACATGTATGTATTTCAGACATAAACACAGAATTTGCAGGAAAACACAGGATTTGCAGGGAAGGAAAACTGGTAAAGGCCCCTAATAGATTAATGTTTTTATACTTTGCAGAAATGAGAATAAATATAATGTTCAGATTGTAATACTTTCCTAAATCTGATTATGACCTTGTTCTTATATTATGAATTATTACAAATTTGGTCTACAATTTCATTACCTATTTTTTATACCAATGAAAGTCACTGTATTCTCTTATTTGGTATTGCTCAAACTGTACGAACAAATCATTCTTTTGTAAAGTAAATTTTATAGCAAATCTGATTTTTAAGTTCAAATGTATATTCCAAAAGCTCTCATTTTACTAACAACATATCATATTTCTGCATTCACATAAGATGTAATTCTATGTGAAAATTGGATTATAGTAATAGCTGTAATAAACATGTAATAGTATTTAACATACACTTCATAGAAAAAGAAATAGTTAACTTGTATACAGAGCTTAAATAGAATCAATCCAACCTTCCTGCACATGACCAATTAATACTACATTTATGCAGGGATTTGGTTACACAACTCATTTAACAATTGCTGCAACTAGAACTTTTATAGAGAGTAAATGTAATAAAGAATTTGAAATACTATTTCCTATTCATGTTCAATCTGTCTAACATTTGCACAGAATTTTAAATTTAAAATGCAGGTAATAAGTATAGATTTTAAGACTGGTCAAAGAGATAAGTAACAAGGCCACAATTCAAGAACTCTTCAATCTTTAGTTCTAGTCTGATTCCATTTAGCCATGAACTATGACTTGCAACAAAAAGACTTTCTCAACATGGCCATGGAGCTCACCTCCCAGCCAAGGCCATTACATGGCCACCCCCGAGCTTGGGGAAACAAGTATAGGATGGGATACACACAAGCAACACAACATAAACATATAACATAGCCCAAAAACACATACTTTCACAATAACTCCCTTCCCAGGCTTGAACAAAGGATTCAAACATAGAATCCATATAATGGGTGAAGGTGGAATTATCAATTAGAGTCACCATGCTTATGGAACAACAACACACAAAAAGTATACCAGCCTTCACAAGGCCCCCTTCCAACCTCAAAACACAGCTCAATTCTATGAGCAAACAACAACTCCTTATGGCCCCCAAAACACCTTATGACCCCCAAAACATAAGCTGGTTATCATAGCTGCCCATACAACTATGCACTCAAACAAATGCAATCCCAACTCAGGCCCTTCACTCCAAGTTCTCCTACTTTCCTCCCAAGGATGAGGATTGAACTTGAACACCCATCACATGAACATTTACAAGGAAAATAACAAGACTGAAATCATAACTCAATTGAAATCAACAAAATAAAATAAAATAAATAGATTTACACATAGTAAAGATAGACTACAAATTCCTTCACAAAATGCATTCTTTTCAAACATAATTCAAATAAAACAATAAGATTTGAAGACCACCAACCTCCTTCAAGGATAAGGCTGAATTGTGAGCTGAATATGAGCTTTGGTTTCACACAAGCTTGCTGTCACCAATCTCCTAAAACCAGGGCTGCTAATAAAACTTCTCTGATTTTTCCTCTTAACTAACTTAGGCAAATCCTAATCTAGTCCTCCCTTTCCTGTTTAAGTCTTTCTTCTCAAAACATACTTCTCTCTACATCCTTCCCAAGGTGTTAGGTTTCTAGATTAAACCAAAAATGACACTTGCCCCTACCATAGGTTTTGTGATGAATTTCAACATATCAAAAATGATGGACAGCTTAGGAAAAGTTTCCATTTTCGTGCATCCCTAAAATGACATAATTGGAGAGACATATAAGTGGCCTAGGAAGATGAAAATGAAAGAATTGAGCCCCCCAACCAAAGTCCTAACCTTGGGGCACTAAAATTTACATAAAACTACATCCTAGGACTTCCCAAAACCTCTTAAAATAACTAATAAATCATGCATCCGAAAATGAGGTTTTGTTTTCCAATATTTCTTGGTCTCATAACCCACCTACCTAGCTTGGAAATGCTCAAGGATGACTAAGGAGAAGGTGGGGTCCAAAATCCACTCCACATGCCACTTCATCACTAAGGTGTCAAATGACACATCACAACATATGTGGCATGCTTTGTGTGCAAAAACAATTAAACATTTTCACAAGGTAAAAATTATTTTACAAACATATAAATCAGCATTATCAACCATACATATTTAGTCATCACATTTACGAAAGAAGCACAATACAATGAGGTCATACTCCACTAGAGTTGACCTTGGCTTAAGACTAATTGCACTTTGATCCTATCTTGTTTCCCCAACTTATAACCATGGCCATATCCCTGCATGCTCAAACTTCATGTCAGTACATTATAAAATTCTTGCATCAATAAACATATTCTACATAAACAAGTAACACTAAACTTATCCTATAACCAGGATTCCATTAATGATCATAATGCTGAAAGATAATAACAATGCTGAATACATATATCATGGATAATCAAGGTATTAAAATGAGCATATATATAAAGAGTACGATTGTTGTGATCATCAACAAAACCTGTAACAAGCTACTCATAAAGTCCAAAAGATAGCATGTATAAACCATAATAGATCAAATGTCAATACTCAAGATATTATCCTGATGAGTCAAGTGTCAAAATGAAAGTCGAACTAGGATGGGTCCCGGCAGGACCTCTCATCATAAGATGGTTATCATAGATAATCATAGAAACAAAATGAGCATATATAAAAGTGTGACTAATGTGATAATACATAAGAATCTATAACAACTATCTCGTAAGATCCAATGATAGCATAAGAAATCCAAACTAGATGGCATAACAAATACAGGATGTAGAATTCATATATCAAAGATAAGCATGGAACCATAACGAACATATAACCAGTACATCCAACATCATCATTTATACCCTAATTCTATAAGCATCATAATATCAATTCAATTTTCACATAAGCATACAGTCCTAAGCTAATTATTGAACCATAATGCCATCAACATTTACTATTAGTAAGACAACGTGACGAATGCAGAATTGACATTAATCTTAACTTTTCTATCACATGAGGTACATTCTTTTAGTCTCTATAATCCTTCATCATAATTTAACTCATCAATTTAATCATTACTTTCAAATGAACAATGTAAATTGAATTAGGAGGCATGGTCTCATTAACTCAAATGTCACAAGAATCATTCCAAATCTATGTAAATCATGATGTAGTTCTAGCCAATTTACATAAGCATTAATTTTGTCAATTCGAAATCATTTATATGGCATAAAATTAAGTAACTAGATCATCAAGCAATTCTCATAATAATATCCTAAAAATTCATCAATATATTTTATCACCTAACCTTTAACCTTCACATAATTTCACATCGCAACAATAATTCAAATAGTGATTAATCATTTTTCCTAAACGACTCATCAACCTATTTGTACCCAAATTGTAACATCTCAATATTCATCTAAATCATTATCTTAATGTCAGTTATAATGTATCATAAGGTTGACAATCAACATCTTGTATAAGGAAAGCATCTGACAAATATATAGTCCCATCACCTATTGTAATCAAATTCGTGTCAAAAGATAAAATCATATTAATTCATTAAAAACCTTAGGACAATTACTAGGTCTATTAAACTGATAATGCAAAAGGCTTTGATGGGTCTAGGGTGAGGCCTGACATTCTCCCCCCCTAGGCATGAACTTCCTCCTGGAAGTTACCTAACTTAGGATTAAGGTTCCAGGGTTGACATCTTATTTAGTTCATTGGATAAATTTAAAACATCGATCTCATGCAATGAGGAATCATAACGTTGATATATGTTAAGGATGTGGTTTACCTTATTTAACTTAACTCTAACATTTAAAAGTATAAACATTGTACACTAGAATTATCTAACCAAACATCACAAACTAAAATTATTCTACTCAGTTACTATATCTTCTTCTAGCAACAATATCATGTAAGGTAATATCCATCCAACACACCAATGCTGGATCTTAAGTCATACGGTAATGCACTAAAAATATTGGGGCATCTTCCCTACAACATAACTCAATGTATGCTAACATCACTCTAAATGTTGGTCCCTATGAATTTTTTGATATCTAGAGTATAGGTCCAATGTTATGTTAAAAGTATCATTTGTCACTTTACACACCCTTAGTTTATACCAACTTTATATTATATTTATTGAAAACATCATAATTTCTATAATATCATAGAGTAGTTTTTACAATGCCTTAACATAATGCGTCTAATATAACATAGCACAAAAAAAGACCCTCACAAGGGCTTCAAGTATGGTCATTCATAACGCTAATGACAAGGGTGAACATAATGTGCTAGGAAGCTGCTCTAAAGATTTTCTCCTTACTAATAATAATCAAATTTAATGGATTTCCCCAAATAAACCTACTCCCTCATACAACCTACCACGAAATAACTTGCCACAATTCCGACCAAAAGAGCCTCATCAAATAATCATGGAATCCAAAATTTTAAAAATTGAAAGAACGATTCAATAAAGTAAAATTCAAAAAGTGGCCACATTTGTAAAACTTGTCACAAAGAAAGTAAGAACAAGTCCTCGAGGCAAATAAGGACATTAAGATAAAGTTTGGCTAAGTAGCCCAAAACATAATTTAATTACTTTTACATTGTTGACAATCGTAAAATGATAAATAAATAAATAAATAAGCTTGTGAAACAAAGTAAAATAAAAGAAAGATAATTTTAGCAATCCAAATTCTACCACAATCATCACATGAACTATGTGACCTCTTTGAGGTCACTCAGAGGGAGACAGAGGAACCCATAATATACATTTATTATGACAATATTTAAAATATACCAATTATGTCCTGACAAGGATAAAGCATTAAGGGTTGTCCAAGAAAACAAGGTATAAGCTTTTTTCTCTTTAAATCTTCAGTCCCTAATTTAACACATTAATTACTAATAAATTAAAATATTGTAAACAACACTAGCTTACTATTTAAATCCAATAAGTTCAATTTGACAATCTTTAGAGGAATGAGATTAAATACTAAATCCAAATTAAGCATCCTCTATTAAATTCCAAGTGGTATACAAAAGTCACTAAAAACTAGGTTCGATATGAAAGTATAGCCTAAAAGATTCTAGAACCAAAATAAAGTCACCTACTAGGGCTAAATGCATGGTTACATATGATACTTAGATAGACTTAAAAGATAATTATTAGCGGCGAGCTATCGTATCACCTAGGCGATTATTATAATTTCTTTTATCACTCCTAAGGGTTTCTAAGGAATTAAATTTTTCTCCTTAAGGAAACCCCAAATATAATAGGAGACTATGGCCAAAATTTATTAATAAATTATTAGGATATTTCACAACTTATGCATTATTTATTTTATATTTTTCCATTCTTAATCTCTTTATTAATAAATTAATACAAATTATCGAAGGAATAATTTTTAAGGAATATTCTCCTTTAGCTCTTTATTAGAATAGAATAATATTTTATTGACTAGTAATTCCATTTGTTAAATGAAACCTTAAGTTCACTTTGCTAAGTTGAATCATAAAACTATAAACCCTTATTAAATTAACATCTACTCAACATATTAAAAGCCTAACCGTACATTTTCTTTCATTAGAAGAACCTATTGTAAATCCCATCGAGTTTATAAAGAGTTTAAAAAATCATTAAAAAGATAATTCCATTTATTAGTTTGGACAACATGTACACCAATTTCTTTAATAATCAAGCAATTGGACCCCAAAATATTAATAAATTTGACTTCCAAGGTCTTACATACTTCTTTTCATTAATTCAATGGAAAATCTAATACATCTATAAAATATTCCTAACACTAAACACATCGAAATATGATTTCAAATATTTAAATGGATATAATTTTTAAAGAAATTCACTAACAAATAAAGGTGATACCTTCTAACCAAGTAAATCTTTAATTCTAAAAATTAAAGGTTAAACTCTAACTTTTGATAAAAATAAGGAGAAACAAAAGAGTTTATAAAATTAATCAAATAGGAGAAATGTTTGAGTTATAAAATATTTAAAATTAATCTTAGTTAATACATTTATAACTATGTTTCCTTACTTAATTTAAATATTTATAAGGTTAATTATTACAATAATTCTATAGCTCCTTTTATATATTAAATTTAAATATCGACTATGGTCAAAACACCATTAAAAGTTTTGTGTGTTTAATATTAATAAAGGATAAAATTGAATATTGAATTAAACTTTTTAATTGAAGATTGTTTCAAAATAATAACCAAGTCCCTTTTCATAGTCCATCCTTTACTCAAATATTCTGTGCTATATATATATATATATATATATATATATATATATATATATATATATATAAAATATATATATATATATATATATATATATATATATATATATATATATATATATATATATATATATATATATATATATATATATATATATATAAAATAAATCAAGCATATATCCATAATCGAATTAATATAGCCCTATTTAATAAAATTATAATCATACAACTTAAAATATTTCATTTATCAAACTCATTGATATAATTATGACACCTACGTAAATGTTTAACAAAATTGATCCTTCTTCACTCAATGATAGTATTTAAACGAGATTTAATTTAGAACAACACAACAAATATTAATCTAGTTAATAAAAACTATTGTTTGCTTCTCCTAATTAATAATCTTCAAGGATAACTATACCATCAATGCTATGGTTAAACATAAAATGTTAATTAATGTATTGAAATAACATTCCTAAAATCTACTCATAAATTTTGTGTAGAAAAAGAAATTAAAATTACTATGTGCTTTTTTTGTCAAATATTATAATAATAAAGTTTAGAGAGCATTTATAAAACTTTTCCATGTTATTAAATTCTCCGATATTTAAAAATTACTAAGAAGATAAAAGCCATCCCTAAATTTCAAAATTGATGAAAATAATAAATCATTTAAGGATCAATAATAAACTTTATACTATTAATCTTTCCTTCGATTGAAAAATGAATTTACTAAGATTTATATCCATAGCTAAATTTGATTATCAATATCAGTAATTCATAACAATGGAAAATTTAATTGTATTTATTAAGTTCAATTTCTACTAACTTAAAAAGTTTTACCAATTTTTAAAATATTTCTCCCACAATACTTTGTTAACAAAATGATAACCTAAAAACATATTTACCAATTAAGTTACTCAAAGAACTAAGTTCAAATTGAAACATTAACTAAATTTAACACTAAAATCTACATATAATAGTTAATTTAACTATCACATTTAGGCACAAGAGGTTAATTAATCTCTTTAAAAGATTAATTATATAACTCGATATTATTGATTTTAATTGATTAACCTCTTAGATTTTGATAATTACGGTATTAAAATTAATTAATATTTAAGTGAAAATTAGAAATAATTCCATCACCTTAATTATTATCTAGTCTAATATATCATAGTGAATTAATAAAATTAACAAAAACATAATAGATAAATGATTAACATTCCACTTAATTACAATTTAAATATTAGCATACTTAATTCAAACTTACCAATTAAAAAGCAACCATAATACTAATGGTTTATTAAACATTAACATAACATGATGAATATTAAATTAATATATTGACTCCCCAAACCCTAATTCGAAATTAGGGTTAGGTGCCACTTTAAAACTTAACCAAAACCCTAATCTCATCTTTATTTCCTTCACTTCTCTTCATTTTGGTTGCAGGTCTGTGAAGCTCACAAATGTGAGATGGCACACACATAAGGGGTTCTCTTGTGCCATAAGAGAATCCCTGATATCAATGACACCCTTATGCTGGGTTCAAATAGAGAGTTGGGAATGCAATAGCATTAGCATCTATTGTAGTGAAAGATGCATCAGATTTGATGTGCAGATTGATTTCAACCACCTGTTATTCAATCACCTTGATGATAAGGTCAAACCAGTTTACGTGTATATATATATATATATATATATATATATATATATATATATATATTTGTTTGCTTCATTATTAGATTACAAATTTGGTTTATTAAGAGGGAGTATTTCGCTGGGCGCTTGGGAGGGTTTGAAACCCCAACGATAATGGTCGCACCAGTCGAAAACCCCAAATGTTATTGGATTTCAGTTGATCTCTTCTGCATTGCATTCGAATGCGGATCTGCAGTTAAAATCCCCAAATGATATTGGGTTTTAGTTTGACTAACGGTACCTGCATTTTCAAATTTCTTAATTTTTACTGCTATGCGGGTCTGCACTTGTTACCTGAACCGCATGCTATTCGGGCTAGACGCAACAGAGAGAAGGGCTGGGTGAAATGTATCTGGGGAGGGTTTTAAACCCTAAGGCTGCCGCAGAAGCTATAGCCATTGCCGCGGCTAGACACGACAGTGACTGTGGTCACTACTCGCGACCTTGGTCGCGGCAGTGACACAGTCACTACCGTGACTGGTCACGGCAGCGCTGCTGCCAAGTGCGCGAGCGGGGGTTTGAGATGGGCTTCGACCCCAATACTAAAGCATTTTTTTTTTTTTTATCTTTTTAAAATTTTAATTTAGTTTAAAATAATATATAATGTTTAGTATATATAATAATATATATATCTTTACATATATATTACTATATATATTATAATGTTTAGTTTACAGTATAATTATAATATATATAATAGTATATATATTATTATGTACTTTGAATAGCACAGTTTGTTGTTGCAAGAATTTTGTTAGTTTTTTTTTTTTTTTTAATTTTGTATAAAACTTTATATATATATATATATATATATATAAAAGAAAAACTTTACTACAAATCTGTATATGTATTTTTTTTTAAAAGTGTGTAGATATCTCATATATATATATATATATATATATATATATATATATATATATATATATATATTTGTATATTTAGAGAAACAATACAGCATCAGAAATTATGTAGAGTCATAATAAATGAGGTGTGTATATACATTGTGAGGTCATTGATTATAAAAATATTACTGAATTTATTTTCATATTAGAAATTTCATTTATACATTTCATAATTTGTAATCAAATTAAGATCATGTAGGAAATAAATAGATTATTTACAGATTGTTGAAAAGCATGACAGAGACAAATATTTAAAGAAAAGTTTCTGTTCTTCTTACTATGTAATTTACTTTTCAATAAAATAAGACATGGACTAATTGTCTACCTTACTGGAAATTACACAGGCACAACTTAAGTCCAGATTTTCATAACTAAATGGATGGACAGTAAATCTCCAGGGACCTCCTATAATCATAGTCATTATTCAGAATAAATAAGTATACCAAAATAGGTTTCATGATTATTAACAGGCTATATTTTTTTTTTTTAAATTAGAAATAAATGTGAAGGAAATTATGACAGACAAGGTCCTAGAGATGAACCATGTGCTCTGATACCAAAATGTAATGCCCAAAAATCCACTAGGCATTACACAGCTTACTTTACTCTAAAATATTTTCTAATGTATAGATTTGATTTTTTTATTTAATAGAATAACAAAACTATTTAGTGCCTAGCACTATACTTTCAATTTTTTTTTTTATATTTTATTTTCGACTAATATTCTACTTAAACATAACAAAGCTTTGTTTTATATATGTATTCATGATTTAAATATGATCAGTATATTCATAGCTTACTTTCTTACATTTCTGCTTTATATTGAATATAATTTTAACAAATACATGTATGTATTTCAGACATAAACACAGAATTTGCAGGAAAACACAGGATTTGTAGGGAAGGAAAACTGGTAAAGGCCCCTAATAGATTAATGTTTTTATACTTTGCAGAAATTAGAATAAATATAATGTTCAGATTGTAATACTTTCCTAAATCTGATTATGACCTTGTTCTTATATTATGAATTATTACAAATTTGGTCTAATCTGATTTTTAAGTTCTAATGTATATTCCAAAAGCTCTCATTTTACTAACAACATATTAGATTTCTGCATTCACATAAGATGTAATTCTATGTGAAAATTGGATTATAGTAATAGCTGTAATAAACATGTAATAGTATTTAACATACACTTCATAGAAAAAGAAATAGTTAACTTGTATATAGAGCTTATATAGAATCAATCCAACCTTCCTGCACATGACCAATTAATACTACATTTATGTAGGGATTTCGTTACACAACTCATTTAACAATTGCTGCAACTAGAATTTTTAAAGAGAGTAAATGTAATAAAGAATTTGAAATACTATTTCCTATTCATGTTCAATCTGTCTAACATTTGCACAGAATTTTAAATTTAAAATGTAGGTAATAAGTACAAATTTTAAGACTGGTCAAAGAGATAAGTAACAAGGTCACAATTCAAGAACTCTTCAATCTTTAGTTCTAGTCTGATTCCATTTAGCCATGAACTATGACCTGCAACAAAAAGACTTTCTCAACATGGCCATGGAGCTCACCTCCCAGCCAAGGCCATTACATGGTCACCCCTGAGCTTGGGGAAACAAGTATAAGATGGGATACACACAAACAACACAACATAAACATATAACATAGCTCAAAAACACATACTTTCACAATAACTCCCTTCCCAAGCTTGAACAAAGGATTCAAACATAGAATCCATATAATGGGTGAAGGTGGAATTATCACCATGCTTATGGAACAACAACATACAACAAGTATACTAGCCTTCACAAGGCTCCCTTCCAACCTCAAAACACAGCTCAATTCCATGAGCAAACAACAACTCCTTATGGCCCCCAAAACACCTTATGACCCCCAAAACATAAGCTGGTTACCATAGCTGCCCATACAACTATGCACTCAAACAAATGCAATCCCAACTCAGGCCCTTCACCCCAAGTTCTCCTACTATCCTCTGAAGGGTGAGGATTGAACTTGAACACCCATCACATGAACATTTACAAGGAAAATAACAAGACTGAAATCATAACTCAATTGAAATCAACAAAAAAAATAAAAAATAAACAGATTTACACATAGTAAAGATAGACTACAAATTCCTTCACAAAATGCATTCTTTTCAAACATAATTCAAATAAAACAATAAGATTTGAAGACCACCAACCTCCTTCAAGGATAATGCTGAATTGTGGCTGAATATGAGCTTACACAAGCTTGCTGTCACCAATCTCCTAAAACCAGGGCTACTAATAAAACTTCTCTGATTTTTCCTCTTAACTAACTTAGGCAAAGCCTAATCTAGTCCTCCCTTTCCTGTTTAAGTCTTTCTTATCAAAAAATACTTCTCTCTACATCCTTCCCAAGGTGTTAGGTTTCTAGATTAAACCAAAAATGATACTTGCCCCTACCATAGGTTTTGTGATGAATTTCAACATATCAAAAATGATGGACAGCTTAGGAAAAGTTTCCATTTTCGTGCATCCCTAAAATGACATAATTGGAGAGACATATAATTGGCCTAGGAAGATGAAAATGAAAGAATTGAGCCCCCCAACCAAAGTCCTAACCTTGGGGCACTAAAATTTACATAAAACTACATCTTAGGACTTCCCAAAACCTCTTAAAATAACTAATAAATCATGCATCCGAAAATGAGGTTTTGTTTTCCAATATTTCTTGGTCTCATAACCCACCTAC
Source organism: Chamaecyparis obtusa (assembly GCA_027943335.1). Taxonomy (NCBI): domain Eukaryota; kingdom Viridiplantae; phylum Streptophyta; class Pinopsida; order Cupressales; family Cupressaceae; genus Chamaecyparis; species Chamaecyparis obtusa. Next base: position 194,036 of record BSBK01000014.1, on the reverse strand, counting down.
CTAGCTTGGAAATGCTCAAGGATGACTAAGGAGAAGGTGGGGTCCAAAATCCACTCCACATGCCACTTCATCACTAAGGTGTCAAATGACACATCACAAAAAGAAATACACATCACAACATATGTGGCATGCTTTGTGTGCAAAAACAATTAAACATTTTCACAAGGTAAAAATTATTTTACAAACATATAAATCAGCATTATCAACCATACATATTTAGTCATCACATTTACGAAAGAAGCACAATACAATGAGGTCGTACTCCACTAGAGTTGACCTTGGCTTAAAACTAATTGCACTTTGATCCTATCTTGTTTCCCCGACTTATAACCATGGCCATATCCCTGCATGCTCAAACTTGATGTCAGTACGTTAACATTTCAAACATAATAGGATAACATCTAAACCAAACAATATATATATATATATATATATATATATATATATATATATATATATATATATATATATATATATATATATATATACACACACACACACATACATCTGCATCATAGAGTGTTACATATTCTGCATAAACAAGTAACACTGAACTTATTCTATAACCAGGATTCCATTAATGATGATAATGCTGAAAGATAATCAGATAATCATAACAATGCTGAATACATATATCATGGATAATCAAGGTATTAAAATGAGCATATATATAAAGAGTATGATTGTTATGATCATCAACAAAACCTGTAACAAGCTACTCATAAAGTCCAAAAGATAACATGTATAAACCATAATAGATCAAATGTCAATACTCAAGATATTATCCTGATGAGTCAAGTGTCAAAATGAAAGTCAAACTAGGACAGGTCCGAGCAGGACCTCTCATCATAAGATGGTTATCATAGATAATCATAGAAACAAAATGAGCATATATAAAGTGTGACTAACTTGATAATACATAAGAATCTATAACAACTATCTCGTAAGATCCAATGATAGCATAAGAAATCCAAACTAGATGGCATAACAAATACAGGATGTAGAAGTCATATATCAAAGATAAGCATGGAACCATAACGAACATATAACTAGTACATCCAACATCATCATTTATACCCTAATTCTATAAGCATCATAATATCAATTCAATTTTCACATAAGCATACAGTCCTAAGCTAATTATTGCACCATAATGCCATCAACATTTACTATTAGTAAGACAACATGACAAATGCAGAATTGACATTAATCTTAACTTTTCTATCACACGAGGTACATTCTTTTAGTCTCTATAATCCTTCATCATAATTTAACTCATCAATTTAATCATTACTTTCAAATGAACAATGTAAATTGAATTAGGAGGCATGGTCTCATTAACTCAAATGTCACAAGAATCATTCCAAATCTATGTAAATCACAATGTAGTTTTAGCCAATTTACATAAGCATTAATTTTGTCAATTCGAAATCATTTATATGGCATAAAATCAAGTAACTAGATCATCAAGCAATTCTCAGAATAATATCCTAAAAATTCATCAATATATTTTATCACCTAATCTTTAACCTTCACATAATTTCACATCGCAACAATAATTCAAATAGTGATTAATCATTTTTCCTAAACGACTCATCAACCCATTTGTACCCAAATTGTAACATCTCAGTATTCATCTAAATCATTATCTTAATGTCAGTTATAATGTATCATAAGGTTGACAATCAACATCTTGTATAAGGAAAGCATCTGACAAATATATAGTCCCATCACCTATTGTAATCAAATTCGTGTCAAAAGATAAAATCATATTAATTCATTAAAAACCTTAGGAAAATTACTAGGTCTATTAAACTGATAATGCAAAAGGCTTTGATGGGTCTAGGGTGAGGCCTGACAGATGGCAAGTCTGTGGCTATGTTTATACTGAACTATATCATCTATAGATATGGTGTACCCTCATCCATTATCATTGACAATGGGGGACAATTCAAGAATGAGGACCTAATATAATTATGCACCAAATTCAAGATTATTTAGCATTGGTCATCTATCTATTATCCCCATGGTAATGGACAAGAAGAAGCTTCTAATAAGACAATTCTCAAAATCTTGTACAGAACAGTTCATAAATCTGGTAGAGATTGGCATCTCCAAATTAATCCTGCTTCATGGGCCTACAAAACAAGTATCTAAATGCCAATAGGGGCTATGCCCTTTGCCTTGGTTTATGGAGCATATGTAGTATTACCTATTAAGGTCTAGATTCCTACATTGTGAATCTCCCTGAGGGGCCTCATCATTGATGAAGAGAATAGAATATCTCGGCTTCAAGAGCTTGAGTTACTGGATGAATGCCAGAAGGTGGCATTTGATCATCTAAAAGCATACCAAAAGAGGATGTCTAAAGCCTACAATAAGAAAGTCAGACAAAGATAATTCCAAGTGGGTGATCCCGTCCTGAGAGAGAACCCCAAGAATTAGTAGCAATGAGTCCAAAAAGGGAAATTTGAACAAAACTGGCTTGGTCCGTATGTTATTACTATAGCATTTGGGTCTGGCACTTACCGAATCTCCACCACTGAAGAAGAATAGCTCAAAGAGGCTATCAACACTCTTCACTTGAAGAAATTCTATAGCTAATGCATTCTCTATGTGCTCATGTACATACTTATTGGTCCTAAAAAAATCCTAAATATTGCAAAATATCCTGAAAAAATGATTATCTTAGTGAAAACTTGGTAAACAGGAACTTTGATGTATTTATTATCTTGGTGAAAACCTGGTAAACAAGTGCCTTGATAATAATAAAAAAAAATAGAAAATTTGAAAAAATACAAAAAAAGTCAAAAAATAAAAAATACAAAAAAAATGGAATATTCAAAAATACAAAAAGAAAAAAGTACAAAAAATTGAAAAAGAAGAAAAATGTGCCATTGATGAAAACCTAGAAAATAGGTGTCATGGTAGCAAAAATAGAATCTCTGCCAAGGTTGTGAAAACCTGGTAAATAGGTGCCTCTTGTTTCTTGAAGCTATATCTCATCTGAACACCATTTGACTCTTTCTTTCCTGCTTTAGTTTGCTTTCCCGCTTTCCTGCTTTAGTTCATTTCCTACTTTAGTTTTCTGGCTCATGTACTTTCTTTCAGTTGTCTTCAAGATTTTCTTCAACTCTTCATGGATTAGAACTGGTCACACTTGGGGGCATCTTCCTGGTCTACGGGGCATTGTCCTATCGCTTTCATAAGTTTTATTTGCGCATCAGTCACCGGCGATTCTCACTGTGTCTACCTGCTGATGCCTAGCTACTTTTGAGATTTCTCTCCTTGAGGATCTCTCGTGTATCGGTCACCATTGGTTCCCACTATTCCTACCCACTGATACTTAGCTCTCATTCGAACACCTCTCTTTTAGGATCTCTTCCTTACATCAGTCACTAGTGGTTCTCACTGTGTCTTCCTTCTAATGTTTCATTTGTGCTTTATTCCCTCTTTCAAAAATTTTCCTTGTATCGGTCACCAGTGGTTCTCACTATGTTTGCCTGCTGATACTTGTTTCACACTCCGATATCTTCTTGAGACTTCATCTCTCATGACGGTCACCAATGGTTCTCACTGCATTGCCTGCTATCGCTATCCCATTGAGACCTCGAATGTTATGTTCCTTTGAAGCATGCTGAGCCTTTCCTTTGGGTGCTTGTTTGTTTTCTTTATTATTTCCCCTCGAGAAAATCTAAGATGTCTTTCTTGACTAAGAAATGCAAAGACTATGTTGGAGCTCAAAAAATCTGAGTATGTTTTGACTCCATATTTTGCAAAGTTGTCTAAGTGTCAGAATTATGCTTTGAAAGTTTTTGAAAGAGACCGAGTTTGAAGGCATTGAATGTGAAGGCTATTGAATTTCATGAGAAGTCACTTGGATAGGGTGTTCATCACCTATCATTTGACATATGTAATAGGTTCTAGGTCTCAGTTTTCAATTCTAACATATTTTAGAAGTGGTCATTTTAAGGTGTTCCTAAAAGTCTACATTTATTGTGTTTCCTAAACTTTACTGAGTAGCTCACTTTTGGAGGTTTGTATCTTTTTCCCTATGATTGTTCATGATGTTTCAGTTATGGCATCATACTATAGGCATGAGAGTGAGTCATCATGCCAATTTTTATCTCCCCATGTGCCCGTTTAGTCACTTTGCCAGAGCCATTCCATTTGCAGATTGTCAATATTCTCTGAGTGTGCATTGTTCAAATTTCTAAGTGGCCTACTTCAAGGCTTTGTAATTTGTGTCTTGTGAAAGGTCTGACATAATTGAGAGATGTTTCATACTATAGGCCTAGAAGACTAAATGTTTGATGATTTTCAAGTCTCTACCAATTCGTTTGATCACTTTTCCAAGCCAATTCCAAACCCAGTTTCTGCTTATTTCACTATTTTGTTTCAAAATGTTACTAATGGGCTGACTTTGGTGTTTGGTGATAATTCATCATTTCATTTTTCAGGCATGCTAATAATGGATTCATATTCCTTGTATAAGGTTGAATCGATGCCCAAGATTCTGGTTCATGAAAGTTTCAGCAGAGCTATTTGTGCATATGGAAAATGTGGAGGTTGGTAACGAGTTAAACAACTACTACACTAAAAAAGTATTTTATGAGATTGGTGAAAAGGAGATACCAGTTCATTCTAGAATTTTGTAGTTTAGAGGATGATGACTACAATGGGACAACTGCTAAGAATGGCTCTCATATGTCATGCAAAATCAAAGACTACAATAGGATTTTGAAGTGGGATTAATACAGGATACCAGTGATTTTGATTGAAAGATGAGGTGATGCCATGGTTATAGCTTCTATGTCAAGGGTACTGGTTCATTTCTTGTAAAGGGGGGTGTGTTTTGTGTAAGTGCTAGGAGCCCATGCATTAGTCTATGCAATAAAGAAAACATGACAAGTAAATGAAGTTGCCAGAGGTGAAAATACTGGGCACCCAAAATAACATTTTGTGCATGGATTTTATTGGTGCAAATTGCAAAAGAGATGGAGTGCTTTCTAGTCCAAAGTATGTTGTTGAAGGGGCACATTTTATGATCAGCATATCAAACAAAATGGTAAGACAATGTGTGCATTCCCTTTGAAATAGCTAGTCACGTTTTTTGTCACAACTCAAAAAATACAAACTGGGTCGGGCTGAATTTTACATATGTTTGAGAAGACTATGTGTGCATTCTACAGAAATTGTTTTAAAAAAACTCAATTTGCAAATCAAAATTTATGGTCTTTTGAGAACTGGTAGAAATAAAAAATCAGCATTGCTTCCAAAAGTTTAGTCGCACATTGCTTAAGAAATGACCATTTCAAGTGTTTAAAAGATATACCACTCACATAATGAAATGAATAAAGAGAAGAAGGCTCTCAAGAATGTGCAAAACTAGTGCATTGGGATGCATGCCAATGACCATAAAGCACTAAATTTTGCAGAAAAATGCTAGCAAAAAATGCTAGTGGTTAAGTCACTAACATTCAGAGAACTAGAGAATGCTTAGTCTCCAAGTCTCCAAATGCTAGTGGTTAAGTCATAAAAATTTAGAGAACTAGAGAATGCTTAGTCTCCAAGTCTCCAAATGCTGGCAGTTAAGTCATAAACATTTAGAGAACTAGAGAATGCTCAGTCTCCAAGTCTCCAAATGCTAGTGGTTAAGTCATAATCATTTAGAGAACTAGAGAATGCTCAGTCTCCAAGTCTCCAAATGCTGGCGATTAAGGTAGAAATCTAGAGAATTGGAGAATACACTTGGTTGCTAGTTCTCCCAATCCCTGGCAGTTAGTGAAAATGATTTAGAGAATTGGAGAATACACTTGGTCACTAGTTCTCCCAATCCCTGGCAGTTAGTGAAAATGGTTCAGAGAATTAGAGAATACACTTGGTCGCTAGTTCTCCCAATCCCTGGCAGTTAGTGAAAATGGTTCAGAGAATTAGAGAATACACTTGGTCGCTAGTTCTCCCAATCCCTGGCAGTTAGTGAAAATGATTCAGAGAATTGGAGAATACAGTTGGTTGCTAGTTCTCCCAATCCTTGGTAGTTAGTGAAAATGATTCAGAGAATTAGAGAATACACTTGGTCGCTAGTTCTCCCAATCCCTGGCAATTAGTGAAAATGATTCAGAGAATTGGAGAATACACTTGGTTGCTAGTTCTCCCAATCCTTGGTAGTTAGTGAAAATGATTTAGAGAATTAGAGAATACACTTGGTCGCTAGTTGTCCCAATCCCTGGTAGTTAGTGAAAATGATTTAGAGAATTGGAGAATACACTTGGTCGCTAGTTCTCCCAATCCTTGGCAGATAGTGAAAATGATTCAGAGAATTGGAGAATACACTTGGTCGCTAGTTCTCCCAATCCTTGACAGTTAGTTAAAATGATTCAGAGAATTGAAGAATACACTTGGTCGCTAGTTCTCCCAATCCCTAGCAGTTAGTGAAAATGATTTAGAGAATTGGAGAATACACTTGGTCGCTAGTTCTCCAAATGAGGTAATTAAACTTGAGTTTGTTCGAGCAATGAATGAAATGATGACAAGTGTCAAGTTCTGGTGCATTCTATGGTTAAAGTGCATAAAATAATATAAAATTGTAGATTGAAAAAGAATTTAAATGATGATATAGTTCAAGCTATAGGGTTAAATTTCAAAAATTTAAAAGATAGAGCCTGTTCATGGATTAATTGCCTGGAAATTCATTTTTTATCAAAACATATAAGTGTTATATGTTTCCGAAAATGGGAAAGGACAAGGAATCTGATGGTGATGATATTTTTCAATTTTAGTCAAGTGTGAAAGAGCAGTGTGAGCTGAAAAATTTGAGGATCATAATTAGATATCAGATCAATTTGGGAATCAGTTGCAGGGCAGATGAGAGGAATGTTGAAGATATTTTGTGCCAAAGATAGCCAGCTGTCAGTGGGTTTTTGAACTGACTCAATTCTGCTATATCTTAGTTTTTCTCTCATTTTGTTAAGGGATGTTGAAATTTATGCTCCAGGGCAGTTTCCAGGCTTTAGAACTTATTTTCTATGTTTCTCTATTTTGCAAAGGTACAGTTACAGATAAATTTTAATGAAAATGATGGAATCCTTATTTCAGCTCTCATTTGATGTCTTTGTATGCATGATCTTAATTCTTATGTATTGATTTGTAAAGCATGTCAGTATACCAGTTATAAGGTATCTGTGGGTTTGAATTTGAGTTTCTTTCAAGGAGAGAGTAAGTCTTGATTTCAAATTTTGAGAGTTATAGGTTTGAATATGAATTCGATGTCCAGGAACTGGAGTGAGAGAAGTGATTTGTAAGGCATTTCACTTGGTTTCTTTGAGTTTGGGATTAAGGTTTTCTATGAATGTATGTTTGTATGACTCTGTTGCCCAATGAACAAGGCATTGGTCCTAGTTTGCTTTGCATTTTTCATCATCAACCTTTAAAATTCAATTCATCTTTAATTTCATGTCTCAGAGCATTCACGTTTGTAACTTGTGTTTCCTGAATACAAGTGTTGCTAATGATTCTTTAAAGAAATGAATCCATGGGTTAGCCTACCTGAGCTCACAGCTCAAAGAGAAGAAGGAGTTTATCCTTATTGTCACATTGGCCATTTTCCTAGTTCTTAGCAGATCATACAGGTAGGACCCTGTATAAGACTGGTTGAGATTGGAACTCCCATGTTTTATAAGTCTGAGAACTATCCACTAATTTTCATATTTGCATAAAAGGTTTTAGTGAGTAAGTGTTTATGTATGTAGATTTAGTATGTTATAGGTGTACCCACCTAGGTCTGTGGAGCCTAAAATGTAGGAGGAGTTTCTCCTTGTCAATTAGTCTTTTCTTACTTGGAATTAGGAGTTTAGGAATCACAGAGTTCAATTGAAACATTTAAGGCTTGTAATAGGATTCAGCAAGAAAAAATAGCTAACATACTGGAGGCATGATCTCTTATTTCTTTCTATTTGTTGATTTAGTTCCAATGATCCAATGAATCTACATAAGAGGGGTGTCCATATATAAGAGCCTTCATCTCAATTGAATGGTCATGTGTACATCGACTCCTTTTATATGGATGCTTTGGTGAGGTTGGTTCTTTTCCTTGTCTATTTTGAGTGACTTCTTTCTGCTACAAGTGAAATCACAAATGCTCATCTTGCTAAGTGAATGTAAGGGTCACTATGAGAAACCTTTGGCAAAAGAAGGAACTCTTGTGTGTCTGGTGTATTTGTTCGCAAGCAACATTCAGGTCATTCTAGCAATTATGCTTTGATGCTTATGTTAACTTGCTAAATTAAAAGGAATAGGTGTTAAGGTCATTCTAGCTTCTCGTGCCTTAATGCTTACACCTCATTCTGATAGATCTAAGATGTATGTTATATTCATATTCTCATGATTGCAATGTCAGTGAGAATTGTATGGCATCTTGCGATTGTCCTGTGCCTAAAAGAACTCGATGATTATAAATACGATGAGTCCAACAACCAAGTCTTAGGGTTTGCATCTAGTTTAGGCTTGCATTTTCATTCTAGACTTGCATTGAGACTATGTTTTAGTGCTCTCTTGATTTCCTTCTTCTGGATCTCTTCATCAAAGGTTCTCATCTTTTGTCCCGAGCTCATCTTGGTTGCACAAGTGTTTGTTCCCTGCTCTCGATCTTTGAAACATCCTTTTGATTAGTACCTGTCATATATTGCTAAAACTCTGCATGAGATGGTTAATAAAATCATACATTACATTTTCATTGCATTCTCATTTGCATCCATAAAATCCATATACATTTACATATCCATTTGTATGTGTATCCATTATAAGCATCAATAAAATCATACATTATATTCATTTATCTACCATCTATTATTGCATTTCACATTGCATATTCATACATCATCATAAAAATAAAACATGTGCATCTTATAAATATCTAATCCATACATTTAAAACATCTAGAAAACATCTCATAAAGCATCAATATCAAAGCAATATATCAACAAGTACAATAATATCAAAATCATGATCTCATATATATATCTCTATCGAATCAATGTCATGTACAAAAGAAGGGTGCTACTCGAGCAAAGTATCAAAAATGGAGCTACAATATGGATATCAACAATATGCTAGCTCTACCCATCACCACCTAGAGGAGGTGGTGGTAATGGTCCATGTGCTGGTGCTTGGGAAGGTGGCATCGGTCTCTGCAGAGGGGGCATGGGTCTCTGCGGAGGTGCCTACTGCAGAGGTGCCTGTGGTGGTCCTGCGTACTCAAAAAATGGAGGCACCTGCTCTGATACATCTAGAATGGCTCCACAATATGCTGCATAATAGTAAGCAGCCTCATATCTAGTCTCTATCTGTGACCTTGCTAGCTCCTCTCATAGCTACTTGATCTCTACATCTTTTTCAGCTACACAGGTCTCCTCTCTAATGACTCATGTGTGGTAGTTATCCATCTCACACTGAACTTGCCTGACCCTCTCCTAGCTCTTCTTAAGAGCCTCCTGTAGCTATGGTGCCTCTTCTCCTCTCGAAACATCCTTCATATCTATATCATTTCCTAGAGGTGTCTGCTATGAGGTATCCCCTGTCCTCTGTCTGGTGGATCTCTATTGAGACCCACTACTCCTGGCACTTGCATCTAACCCCATAGTCCTTGAGGGGATGTCTAGCTGAACCAACCTAGGCCTCAATGCTCTCTGCCCAGGCTGCTATAATGGTACCTACTTCTGTATAGGTACCTATTGCTACTACTATCCCTATGGCTCCTACTATGCAGCCTGCTACTGTACAGGCTACTATACTAGTACCTGTTGCTGTGCTAGTACCTACTGTTGTGCTCCCTGACCCATGCCGGTGGGATCTATAAATCTAGGAAATGGATGGGCTAGGTAGTGATCCCTATATGCAAGCATCATCCCTGCATTGGTGACATCCACCATATAATCCCATCAGGCCTGAGGTATGCATGCCTCGATCACACACCTGCCTAGATCTAATCTTGGGTGCCACCCCTTCTCCTCATCGATGAAGCGGGCATAGGGGAAGTACTCATGGGAGACGTCTTATTGTATCCCAAACTAACGCAAGACACGTGTAATGAGAAAACACTCAATGATGGTAACACTATGTCCAATCAGTGGATGTGAGACAAACATATAAGAAAGCTCACGATGAGCATCATCCCATGGCTCAGTAGAAACCCAAGGCCTCCAGACAATAGCTGCCATATCATCGAGTTGTCCACGCCACTGCTCCATCTTACCCAGCAATGACTGAGTCATTAGACCTACATACCTGTATATATATGGCTCAAGAGCCTTTTGTGTGTCATGATATATAGGCCTACAAATAGGGAGATGCTCTTAGGCCCAGATCTAGAGAACGAAGACACCGACCACCATGGCCCTCACACCATGATATATGATCTCATGCATCTCATTGTACATATGGGTGAGCATGCACTCACCCCATCTAAATCTAACTGCTCGTCTATCCAACATCCTCTGCAACATCGACCCCCAACCACACTCCAAACCATGTTGACCTCGATCAGGAACCAAATAACAACTCAAGAACATGGCTAGAACAACGGCTAATGGATGAGCACCATTGTACCTAATGATCAAATCTTCCCAAGAGATGGCCTAACCCATCACTAGATCATCTCCCCTAGTGGAAAATGGAAGGTGTTTGTCTCCGAATGGAAATGCTCAACAAGTGGACCAAGAAGACCATGATTTACCTGAATGTTGGGTATATCATGCAAATATCCTAGACCGAGTCCCTCAATATGTGCACTCTCATCATCTGTCAATCTCTGTATCAACATGGTGATCACTGGATGATGTGACCAGAAGGCGATGTCAGGAAAGTCAACTTGCAAAGCAAGCAATGACATTGGATCAGTATCTCGGTATGATGGTTTCAAAATGATAACAACAAATACAACAATGCATCTATCCTAGACATGACTCTACGAGGCTCTACTTGGCTGATTTAATGCAAATTTGACAAATTTTGGCAAAGGTTTTACAACACTACAACAACATCCTACACAAGGAAACTGTTCCATTGCACGAGACAGGACCTTCTCTTGCATGAAAGTGAAAATTTTTGCACGGCTAGACCTATCGCTTCGTACGAGCCTTCAGATAGAGACCGGGTGAAGGAACCCTAACCCATGTGAGGAAACTATTTCCTCATGCGAGGGGTGACCTAGGCTAGCATGAGAAAACTTTTTACTCATGCGAGACTTGAAGAACAAGTCCTAAAAGTTGCTAAATCTAACCTAAATCAACCTAGAAAGCAGTACAAATTGAAATGCAAGGAGGATTATCGACTACTCATAGGTGGGTCATACTCCAGTGGCCGAGCGTGTCATCGTGAGCACTCAAATTGATGCATATGCACTAGAAGGCTCTCCATTCTCTCTCTCAAAGCTCAAAATTTGCAAGAAGACAAAAGTGAATAATGAATTGAAAATGACCCCTCCGGGCCTTATATAGCTTTTTGACATAATTTTCAAAGTTCTCCATTCTGCGTGAAAATTGCACCCTTGGCTAAATCGAATGCTCTGAATCCATTTTTGGAATCAAAATCAAAATCTAACATCTCTAGATAGCTTGAAATCACATTTTAAATTATGGGACCCTTTGTGATCAGATGCTTGTGCTATCAATCTTCTGGTGTCATCTTTCTACCAGATCCTCATCTCTTCATCATTTTCTTGAGATCTTCAATGCTTTCATCAAAGTCAACTCTAGTCAAATTTGGTCAACTATGGTCAAACTTGGTCAATAGGACCTCCTGATCACTCCATTTTCTTCTGTAGCTTCTCGAATCTAGTCTGATTGCTCCTACTTTACAACCTCTTGTTGTGAATCATCCTTTTGATATGTCATCTTTCAATTTCACTCCTGAGGGGGCAAGATGATTGCATCATTTGAATCTTGTCAAACCAGTCTCATTTTAATCTAATCTAAATCAAAGTCCTCACTGCTTGGGGCATCTCTTCACTAGGGGCATCTTCGTGCCTCGCATCTGGTCATCTATCTTTTAGGTATTTGAGAAATCTAACTCAGATCCTCAGGAATCAAGCTTCATTCTGAAGATGGTTCTTGAAATCTCATTAGGTATTGGGGCAATCTAACCCTAATTCCTTAGAGTCAAGCTTTGTTCTGGAGATGGCTCTTGAAATCTCTTTTGGACCATTATCTAGGCAATCTAACCCGGGTCTTAGAAGGCTAAGCTTTGTGTTGGGGAAATCTAACCCTAATTGTAAAGATTAGTCCTAAATCTGCATCTGTCATCATTTGACCAATGGGCATTGGGGCAATCTAACCTTGATTCTAGTCTCCTCTCAAAGTTGTCATTTAGACCATTGTCTTCACAATCTAACTTAGACTTTGGAGAATCGTGCCTCATTTTGTAGGTGGTTCTGCAATTCAATCTATTTTGGTGCCTTGGCATCCTAACCTTGACTTTCGAGGGTTAAGCTCCATTCTAGGGATAATCTTGAAACCTCATCTTTCACATCAGACTATTCTTTGAATCAACGCTCTACTCACACATCACTTCAAAGAGGGGCAAATGTAATACCCCAAAACTAGCACCTAATAATTTCAATCAATTCTGGTTCATTTTCTTCAATTTCACATCTTTCAAAGTCCTATTTTACTAGGTAATTTTCTCTCTCCTACTTGACTTTATTTTGACTTGATGTCAATTGCAAAAACCCTAATTTGCATTAATCTCACACTATAATTAATTCCTAAGTATTCAACTTTTTAGGTAAATAATCCCTATGATAAATTAATTTAATTCTAAAGTCCTAAGTGCTTTAAATTAAATTAAAAATCCACCCCCTTTAGATAATACACATAAAAAAAAAGGAATTAATCTTATTTAGTTATTTGAATGGACACCTCTTTATTTGAATTTAATAATTCAAATTGCTCAAACAGTCACCCATATGTGGCAATATTTCATTCTCTTAATTAAATAAATCTTTGAATATGTGTCTCAATTGGGAATGAAGAGGCAACCGTTCATTTTCAAGAACCTCTTCATTCTCTCCTCGGGCTTGTCTATTTAATGAACCTTCTCCTTCATTCAAAAAAAGCAATTTGTGAGAGTAAGTAAACTATAGATAATTTTAGTCTCAATTTCATATTTTCAAGTTTTCAATTGCATAATTAGCTTAATTTCTCATTTAGTATCAATTGCATTCTCATAGTAGATTAATTTTCTTATTGCTATTAGATTAATATCATATTTCTTTCAAAGTTATTTAGATTAAACTTGCATCTTCATATTTCTTTCAATCTATTAGATTAATTGCACTTCTCATTCTAGATTAATTTCAATTTGTTCATCTTTCAAGTATTGAAAATCCTTCATATTAGCTTGGTCTTATGGTTGTTGGCTCTTGTTCTAAGAGTAAATCAAACACCCCAGTTAATTAGAAGGCAATAGTTCGAATTGATAGAATCATGTGAATGGGTAATTCATACTCAATTTCATGATTGGATGATCGAGCAATGACTATGTTGTGTTTGTAGCTCAATTAGAGGTCCACATTCAGCTTACAACATCAACCACTCCATCAGTTACAACGTCTCTATTTTTGTTGACAACCTTTCCTTTGTCTTTTCTTGAGGAGAACCCTTGTTTATTATCCTTATTCAAAGTTAACTCTCCTTTCTTAACCATAAATGCCTCTATCGTCACATCTTTCTTGATCATGTTGTCAAAAGTCAAAGGACCTTGTAGTTGCACTTGATACCCAAAATATGGGACAAGATTGTCCAAAAAGATGTCAAGTTTCTCAAACTCAAGTAGTTTGCAAGGATATTTTGTGCAAAGTTGTCTCCACCTTTGGAGAAAGGACAAGAAAGGCTCTCCCTGTCACTATTTTAGATTACACAAATCGTGGATGTTGAATGTTGTGTGAATAATTTTGGAGGACTAGATTAGCGATCTCATCAAAAGCCTTGATCCCAGGGGGTAATCGGTAAAACCACTCCATAGCTGATCCTCCCAAGCTACGGGGAAAGAGTCATATAAGATAAGTCTGATCATGTATGAATTCCATTGACAAAGCACCAAACTTCCTCAAATGATCTTCAAGATCAGTAGTACCCATGTACTTGTCGTATTTAGGAAACTCCACTCCTTTTTGAAAATGAGGCATGCAAAGACTCTTATCAAATGGAAAAGGACAAATGCTTTCCATTGTGAATTGTTGTGCAGGTTTATCTTTATCCCTCACAAGTTGGCTAATCTGGTCTTGCATGTCTCAAATCATCTTTTACAACTTTACGGTGTCAGTCTCTTCTTCTTTGGCCACAAGCATTTTGACTTGGTAGTCTCGTGGTAACTTGGCCCCTTATTTGGCCAATTCTAGGAAATATTTCTCCTTCTCCTCTAGAAGGAGGATCTCCATCATCTTGATAAGATCCTTGTTGGCTTTCACCACATCTATGTCATTTTGAGTTATTACATCATCTTCGTTACCAAGAATCTCATAAATACTTGGGACTTGATCTTATTGTTGATCATCTTGGTCTTAATCATGTAGAGGAGGGCTATAGTGATATACTTGTTGACCTCCATGAGGTTTGTTTCTAGATTGATCATTGTGAGATCAATTTTGATCATACGGAGGAGGGTGATAGTGATATGCTTGTTGACCACCCTGAGGTTTGTTTTGAGATTGGTCCTGATTCTGATCATTTTGGGAGTGATCAGGACACTGGTTGTTTTGATATTTCTCATAAGTTTGACTGTATTTTCTCGGTTGGAAATCAAATGGATCTCCCATCTTGTAGGATTGTGCAACAAACATAGACTCAGTAAAATGATATGAATGATGCCAAAAGGGTGCAGCTAAGGTAACCTTTGGCGCTTTAATAGGATCAAGAGAGTCGATAGGTTCAATAATAGGACTAGTCTGAGGAAGTGGCCTTCTAAGGTTATGAAACAATGAATTGTTTTGAAAGAATGAGTTATCCTATTCTTGAAATGATAATTCAGATTGCATTTGAAATAATGGATTATAACACTCTTGGAACACTAGAGGTGATGATTGGGATGGGATGTCTTTAAGAGTACTCAATAAAGAGGAACTTGTGGATCCCTCACAATACTCAGATTGCATGACAAGTTTAGGATGATCTATTTTCTAATTATGAGGTTTACCCCTACCTTGTCCAGTTCCATGAATGGGGAAAGTATTATCGCTTCTAGTCATAATAGGCATAGATGAAAATGAAACAAGAGAGGACTTGGGATTATGCTAGAACTCTGTCTCTCTAGGAATAATGAAAAGGAGATAAATTCTAGAACAACCAAGATGTGAGATGCACCTAACATGAATCATTAAGAGAATGGCTAGAACAACCGAGATGTGACTATCGCGTCACAAGGTACAAAAGCACAAAAAGATAGGACAAATAATAGAGAGACAATACAAGTTAAAGAAATAATCAATAAGTTCTCAACTTGAGACACTCAGTTTCTGATAGTGAACGACGGAGGAAAAAAGTAGATAGACCCCAGACAATAATTAGATTGGGCAAATGTTTGACCAGTCAAATGGAAATAGCTCACTATTTTAAAAAAAAGGGTACAGGTTTGCGCAAGAAAGCATAGGCTCACATAAGAAAATGCTAGGTTTTGCCTGAGAGAATGTTATCTCACGCGAGAAAATGCTCAGTTTCTGAAACTTCACGTGGGAAAATACCAATGTTTGACAGTTCAACATAGATTTCAAGATAAAAGATAGATTTTAGGAGACAACGCAAATGGTTCTCAGATAGAAAATCTAGTTTTCAGACAATTTGAAGGATAGTTTAATCAACAATCTCACTTTGAAGGTTTCAAGTATTCATTTACAAGCATGAAGGTTTAGATCAAGCAAAAGTGACACAAGAATTAGTCACAAACAGACCTACCAAGGACAAAGCAACTTGGTAGTATCATGGGAGTCTTTGTTTAATCATGATGGACAAGTTTATGACTCGAAACAAACACTTAGTTATCCCTACAAAAGAAATGGTAGAGAAGACAAAATTCGTGCCTCACTACTTATGTGCATGCATTCACCTCACACAATTGTGTCACCCCCTAAAAGGTGCCCATGTTTTTGGTGTTTCTAAGGACTCAATAATATATGTTCAAAGGTTACCCTTGAAGTAGGGGCCAATGTCATATATGACCTTTAAGCACCCAGGTGCATGCCTATGGTGAGAATCTATAGGAGAGATTCTTCCCACTCCCTACACAAAGTTTATGTCTCCTTTTGGAGGTGATCCAAGTAGGCAACTAACTAGGAAATTTTTTCAGTGGGCTTCCGTTCACACTAACCTTTGGTGCCCCCAATATAGGGCTAGGGCCTCATAGCCACACCAACACCCAAAAGTTATACACCCCCGCAAGCAAGGCTAAGAGTGGTGCCACTTAGTACAACAAACAAAGCCTTCTCAAGATGATAGTTGAAATCAAGAGAAGGAAGTTAACATGGTTTTTGTGTCTTTAGAATCAACAAAAAATTCTTTATTATAGTGAGGTGGAATCACCGGCAATAGGTGTGTACTCACTTGGGTCATTTCCAGAGGTTTAACTTCTAGTAGGTCCTCTAAAGGTGACACAACTTGGCTTGGATTCGAGGGTCAGATCTTCTAATTCTCTCAAAGAGAGAATAGCATACTTCTCTACCTCTTCACCTTACCCAAACACACAAAACATATTCATCACCGAGCTAGTTCCTCCTCAACCAATCCACATGCTTTTGGGTTTCTGGTTCTCTCAAGGAGAGAAGAGCATAATCCCCTAACAAGTAGACATGCTAAAGATTCACTACCTTGCTTTGCTTCCCTAGGTATCCATCATTCTAGTAAAATTTGGGTCTCAGTTTCATCCATGGGCATCACTTCCATGTAATGAAGAGCCTATTTCCCTACTTTTATATCAGGACCCTTAAGAAATTTTAACAAACCCCTATTTAGACTATGTGAATGAAAAACAGTAAACAAGCACAATGTTTTTAAATGATCTTCGACAACCGTCCTATAAGAAAACTATTAACAACTTTTTATGATCTTTGACAAGTGACCTACAGACCATTGTTACGCTGTAGCAAAAATTAGAAATATGAAATCAACAGTAGAAAGTAAATGTTAGGAAAAAGTAACAGTAAATTATAGAATTTGGAAAATTTAACGACTGATGGCAACACTTCACGTGAGAAAGTATTGCATTGCACGTGAGAAAATGAAAAGATCTGCATGAGAAAAGTGTTTCTTTGCACGAGAGAATGCTACTAGGAGCAAAAATTTGTGAAGCACGCTCTGAAATCTCATGTGAAATTCTGTACATAGTGAAGTGCAGACGCATGGTAGAGTTCAAATTCCTTATCAGAAAAATTTTGAGAGTGAGGTCAAAAATGATTTTTATGCCCCCCATGGTGGGCGCCAAAATGTTTATAGCTGAATGTGGACCTCTAATCCAGCCATATACACAACATAGTCATTACTCGATCATCGAATCATGAAGATGCATATGAATTACTCAATTTGTAAGATTATATTGATTCGACCTATTGCCTCCTAATGAGCTAGGGTGTTTGAATCACTCTCAAAATGAGAGCCAACAACCAAAAGACCAAGATAATATGAAGTATTTTGAAAGCTTGAAAGATGAACAAATTGCAATTAATCTAAGATGAAGATGCAATTAATCTAAGAATGAAGTGCAGATTTAATCTAAAAACTTGAAAGAGATAACAGAATTAAGCTAAAACAATAAGAAAATTACACTAATTATGAGAATCCAAGTATACTAAATGAGATTTAAAACTAATATGCAATAAAATCTTGGAAACATGAAATAATTGAGACAAAAATTAACTATAGTTTTGATACTCTCACAAATTGCCTCCCATAATGAAGAAGAAAAGGTTCATAATATAGACAAGCCTGGAGAAAGGATTAAGAGTTTCTTGAAATGAAACGATTGACTCTTTATTTTCATGGAGGAAGATGAGACAAATATTGAAGAATTATTTAATTAAAAGAATGAATTATTGCCACATGGGTGGCTTTTCAAAATATTGGAATTATTAAATTCAATTGAGAGATAATCCATTCCAATAACTAAATAATATTAATTCCATTTATGTGTATTAGCTAAAGGGGGTGGGTTTAATTTAATTTAAAGCACTTAGGACTTTATAATTAAATTAATTTATCATAGGGATTATTTTAGCTAATAAAGTTGAATAGTTAGGAATTAATTATAGTGTGAGATTAATGCAATTTAAGGTTTTTGCAATTGACACCAAGTCAAATAAAGTCAAGTAGGAGAGAGAAAATTGCCTAGTAAAATAGGACTTTAATGATGTAAAATTGAAGAAATGCACCAAAATTGATTGAAATTATAAGGTGCCAATTTTGGGGTATTATAGTAAGCACACTAGTGCGGTAGAATAAGCTATGGAAGCTAAGCATCAGAAGAGTCCCTCTCCACCACCATCAATTAACATTGAAGATGAATCTATGAATGTGGAAGGAACTAATATCACACTGGACACTAATGACAATCCTTTTAGCAACCTAGAGAACATTGTTGTCAATTCAGCTTTGGAAGAGTAGGATAGAACAATTGAGGAAGAAAGGAAGGAAATAAGGAAGGAAGAAGAGAAACAAGAAAAAATTCAAGTTAATGTAGAGATTCAAGGACAAAAAGATACACCAAGCAAAGTGGAAATCAATCCTACCTTTGTGATTGCAGCAAAGAAACCACAGATTGAATCACTTTTTGTTGATATAGGAAAAGAAGTTGATGATGACAATCAGATGGAGTTGATCTCATCCCTGAACAAGATAATTGGAAAGAACAAGAAGGTGAAAAGCCTTGAATGATTATTGCAAGAACTAATAGAAAAGTTGCAGAGTGTTGTAACTTATCAGACAACAGAAGAAGATCCACAAATAAAAGCCAGAGAAGTAATGAAAAATTTTGACAATGAATTCACCAATTTGTTAGATATAGCTATAGTGAAGGCTCAGGCAGCCTATGAGGCCAAAATGTTTTTGAACATAAGTCAAAATATCAAAAATGATATCAATAACTTGGATGTGTGCATAAAAGATTTAAGAAGGAATCTTGAGAAAGGAAAAGCCTTGTATATACAATGTACAAATTTAGACAGTCATGTATCAGAAGTGACTAAGAAGATTATAGCAAACGAGACTAAAATTCAAATAGAGGTAAATCTGTTAGCCAGTCCTAATGTAAAGATATTGGATGTTGAGAAAAGAATCAGCAAGATGAATGATGAAATAAGGATTCTTAATGATGCAAAAGATAGGAAATTGAGAAGATTCACTCTTCTAAGAGAGCCCATTTCAGTAAAAATAAGCATCATTGAAGGACAATTGGAAGAATGTCTTGCATCAAAGACATCTTATGAGAAGTTCAATTTTGCAAACCTTCATGCATGTGAGATCGCATCTTATGGTCTATGTCCACTACTCAGTGTTGCAAACACCATTAAGAAGGCATGGGAGAAAGAATTAGAGAACATAAAAGTGAACTTTGCAGATTGTGTTGCAAGCCTGCTAGCTCTGCAAATTTGAATCACGGTAAACAATTTTTGAGAACTCAGTTTTGGCACCCTTTTTTGTCATTGTTGTCAAAGGGGGAGTGAAAGAAGAAATTTTTTATATATGATAAGGAAGTATATTCCTAGGGGGAGCATAGATAAGATATATGGAGTTATAAGGATAATGAAGATATAGTTTTTGTTATGGCCACAATTTTGAAATTTTTAAACTTAGCCAATTTTCTCATATGTTGCCACCAATGACAAAGGGGGAGTTTTTTAGCAATTTGGCTGAGTTAGATATCTAGATGTTGTCATTATGGAAACATATGATCTACATGAAGACCACATATGACAAAGAGCAAGTATGATAGAGCGCAGAGCAAAATTGTCTAAGTATAAGTAGTATTTTCCTAGTATACCCAGAGATAGTTTTGATTGGCGATGTCGATTGAAGTACGTTCAATGCTTGTGCACTTGAACATGGATACTATGATGCATATTGAAGACTCACTTGAGAGCACACTTGTCTTTATGGCATGTACGGAAGAAGTTATTGCAGTATTTCTAGAGATAGTGTTAAAGCTGATAGGACAGAGAAGAAGATAGAATTGGTAATCAGTTAAGGGATTATTTTGTTTATCAAAATAATGTCTTAATCATATGAAGGGATGAAATCCTAGATGTTAACCCTTGGGTAGCACATGTTAAAATTTATTCTTTAAAGTGCTTTATGTTTAGTAAATTTGGTTGTAAATGTTATTTTCCCTAATAACTTGTATAAATGTAAGACATATGGAATACGAAGAGGTGTAATGAAAAAAGATGATATAAGTGAACATATGTATGTGATAGATATTGATGTGAAGTTGTGAAAGACAAGAAAGAAAGTATAAGGTTATGTTCCTTTCCCTATTTTTTAATCAGTAATCATTGTCCATTACTTGTTTGAGCAGTGGGCTCATCTTGTAATCATTTGTAATTAGTACTACCAACTCTTAGCAGGGTTGAGGCTTCTAACAAGGCCTAGAGTCCCTTAATTAGGATTGAGACACTATACATATGTAATAGGCTCCTAATAGGGTCAACATCCTTAACAAGATACTTTTCATTAGTCGATCTTTGTGGGTATCATCCCCACCAGGGTTTTCCCTTTGCCAGGGTTTCCTCGAGAACAAATAATGTGTTATGAGTTCATTTTCTTTATTGTTATGCATGTTCTTTAGTTTACTTTGTTATGCATGTATCAAGATAATTTTTGATATCCATAATTGGGAAAAAGTAAAAGTTTGTAGAATACTGATTCACCCTCCCTCTCAGTATTCCCTATTTCTAACAAGGTGATCAAGAGTACAATCTCTGATAAACCAAGTCTTTAGAATAAGGCAAATAGGACCCAAGGTAGGAGAAAACTTCTTGAGATTAATCCACATATGATCCATCCATTAGTTAGCAACATGAATGCCAACCATCAACTTGCACGTCTCCACTCCCTGGGAAAATTCAAGACTAAATATCAGTGACTTATCCAATATCTATGGATCATCCTAGAATTTAATGTTTCTACCATTCCCCAACTGGAAATGAGCACCTTTCATAGAAAGACTTTTCAAAAGAGAGACATTTTTCTAGATGAAAGATCCTTGCACCCTGACTTGCATAGAGAGGAACTTATCCAACATAGGAGAGGCAAACAAATATTTACACTTGAGAATTTTGTTCCATTCTTTATCCTCTTCAAAAATTCTCCTAACCTTTTTGGACAATAAATACTGATTAACATCTCTCACCCTTCTTATTCCAAGTTCGCCTTATTTATTTGGTTTTCAGACGCTCTCCCACACCATCAAAAGAAGGTGATCTTACTCTTCAATTCTCGACCACAAGAAGCATTTCTGAATCTTCTCAATCATATCAACCACCTTGCAAAGGATATGAAAGAGGATTAGAGAATACACGGGAAAATTTTGGAGGGTGGACTTGAAGAGCTTGATTTTTTCAACTTGGTTGAGGAGATCCCCTTTCCATCCAGCCAACTTTCTATTAAATTTATCAATAATCCCAATCCAAAAAGAGCCAAGCGACTTCAAACCCACAGGAAGTCCCAAATAAATCTAAGGGAGCTGTGGAATATTAAATCCAATAACAGATGCTATCCTTTGTCATCTAGGAGTAGGGGTATTGAAAAAGAATAGGAATATTTTATCTCTATTGATCAGTTTTCCAGAAGCAGTAATATAAGTAGACATAACAAATTTCAAATTCCTAGCTTCCTTGATCATAAAAGCCCTCATTAGAACAATGTCATCCATGAATTGTTCATGAAAACAAGTAATATTCCTTGAATTAGGTTGAAGACCTTGAAGTTTCTTGTCCTAAGAGTTTCTTTTGATAAACCTAACCAAACTATAGGCCAAAATTGGAAACAAAATAGGGGAGATAGTGTCTCCCTAATGGAGGCCTCTTCAAGGGGAGATTAAATTCAAAGATGCACCATTAACAATAATAGAATATGAGGGTGTAGAGATGAGTTCAAAAATAATCTTGGTAACCTTCACATCAAATCCAAAAGAAGAGATAACTTTATAAAGAAATTACCAATCCACCCTATCATAGGCTTTAGAAAGATCTAGTTTCATAAAGAAGCCCTTCTTTTTAGACACCTCCAATGAGTGGATATTTTCATGAACCACTATAATAGAATACAATATATGCCTACCTAGAATAAATCCATTCTACCAAGGAGAAATAACAGCTAGAAGAATCGAGAGGATACTTATTGTGAGAACTTTGGATATGATTTTATAGAAAGAGTTGCAGATACTGATGGTCCTGAACCCATTAATTGAATCTTCCCATCACCTTTTTGGAATGAGAACAATGAATGTAGAATTAACTTCCCTTGGAAGAGATCTTTAACAAAATAAATCTTTGACCACAACCAAGACATCCTTCTCAATAATAGACCAAAATTCTAAAAAGTAACATAGGAAAGAGATCAGGCCCTGGAAATTTCTCTCCCTCAAAAGAGAAGACAACCACTTTTATCTCTTTAAAAAAAGGAATCTCCCTGATCTTAGCATTGGTCTCCTTATCAATCATACTTGGAATGGTAGAAAGAAGAGTCTCTTGCTCCTAAAAGGAGATATTAGCATCAGTTGAGAGGAGAGAAGGAAAAAAACTAGTCAAATCAATCTTGATATCTTTCTCCATCTCAAGTTTACCTTGGTTACTCATAATATAATTAAATTTATTTAAGGCCTTGTGTTTTTGAGATGTCAAATGGAAAAATATGGTATTCTTATCTCCAAATTTTAACCAAAGAGCTCTCGATCTTCGTCTCTAGAAAATCTCTTCTATGGTAATAATATTATGGTAGTTGGCTAACATAAAATTCTCTTTAGACTTATTTTCCTCAGATAAACCCTCCTTCTGAAAAATATGTTGAAGATCTTTGAGTTTAGAATGGATAAGGGACTTGGATTGAAAAATGTTAGCAAAAAATTCCTTGTTAGAAGATATCACTTTTTTCTTAACCAAATTTAGCTTTTGAACTACTCTAAACATGGTAGTACCATCAATGTGAAAGTCCCACCACTCTGCAATTTTACCCTCCAAATCATGATGAAGAAGCCACATTTTTTCAAATCTGAAGGGGATATTCCTTCTACCCAAAAGAGAACTTTCCAAGAAAGAAATGGGATTATGATCTGAACAAATTATAGGTAGATAAGAGAGGGATAAGGAATACTTGAGAAGCTAATCATGAGAAATAAATTCCCAGTCAAGCTTAACTTGGATCAAACCCACTCTAACTATTTTATTAGTCTAGGTATAATTCAAATCTCTCAAGTCCACATGCATCAACACTTGGTTATTGATAAATTCCATGAGATCCAAGAAACTATCCATATGTAGAGAAGAGCCTCCATACTTCTCCAAATCACTAAGAGGAATATTAAAGTCTCCCATCACCATACAACTATCCTCTAGGAACCCCCTTCTTAAAACTTCCAATTTTCTCAATTTTAATTAGAGGAATTTTGCATTTATTGATTTATTTAAGTCAGATTAATTGATTGATTTATTCAAAGCTTAGTATTTCAATACTTAATATAATTAATGGAAATATTAATGGTGCAAATAGATAAATATAACTTTAATTAATTTAATAGTGAATTTAATTAGATATAAATCCCACCTTTCATAAAGTTAACATTTAATGGGATAGAATGTGGAATTAAAGTTATTAATTAAGTTAAACCAAGGTTAAAGCTCGAAATTCATTATTGGTATTACTTTTAATACTTTAATATTAAATATTGTGTTAGACATAAGTCAGCTTTGGGAAGATATTTAAACTAAAAATATTTAATTTATTTTAAAATAATTAATCATGTGTTAGTTATTAACCTTGTTGTTAGTCCATTTTCCTGTCAATGCAAAATCTTTTGAAAATGGCCCATTTCCTTGCAAGTTTTCTTGAAGTGTCCTGCCCTGTGTTCTTCATTGTGTCACCTTGCTCCAGTTCAAATCACACGTGTTGAATCGCAAATCCAGAAAGCTATTCAAGTTCTAATGTCTGCAGGAAATAATTTCAGAATCTGCCTAAGTGTCGAAAACCCACAATGTTTTTGAAAACCCATGATGTTTTTGGTCTATGAAAAAACCCTCATTGTTTTCAACCTTGTGCCTTCCAGCTTTTGTGTGCTTATCTTTTGGTGTCAGAAACCTTGTGTGTTTTCGATCTTTTTCATCGAAAACCCTATGTGTTTTCGACCTCACAGTTTCCTATTTGCTGGCGTTCCCTAACTGGGCAAGTGTGATCGTTGGTGGGTTACCAATTCTTCACATTGCCCGGTGTGGTTAAAGTTCAGACAAGATTGGTGGTTGTCATATGTTTGCATGGTAAAGATGCACGATGTTTAACCTTTACGCTTTTGCAACAGCCATTCAATTTTCTTGTATGGGCGTGAAGTGGGTCTAGGTCTACAGGTTCTTCCTGATTGGTTGTCGCATGGCTGCATGTCAGAGTTTTTTGACATGCAATCATGTGATCACTTGCCACCTATTCATGTGGGTCCCAGTTCTTAGTGATGTTCAGCTACCTAGCGGTTAAGTTTTTCTTTCCACGATCTGGTGACTCGCGGTTATCTTTTGGTCATTGATTCTTGGCGGTTAGGCCCTTAACATCTGGCGACCTAACTGGCAGTTTACTTTTCCTTAGTCATGCAATCGTGTAATGGTGGGCCTGGGTCTTCATGTTTTTAAAGGTAAGGCCTCTTTGGTGATGGTCCCACTAGTGGTTATGTGGCGGCCTATGGTTGGCTGTCGCATGATCGCGTGTCAGAGTTTTTTAACATACGATCATGTGACCAATTGACATGTGTGTTGTGGTCCCAATGGTGGGTGGTGAATTGGCATCTTTCAGATGTTGAGGTGGTAGGGTTCTAGTGGCTGTGAGGTGGTGATCCAAATTTTGTCAATGGGGCCAGCATTTTTGGTGACATGGGCATTCCCGATTGGCTGGTGGGTGACAAGGTGGCATTGACATGGAGGCTTGTAGCATGTTCACATAGCCTAGTTTTTGGCTATGCGATCATGTGACCACTGCTGGTGTTGCGGTTGCAGAGTTAGGCAGGTCCACGGTGCCTGTGTTGCTGACGTGCTAGTTTTTGATTGGCTATTGACTTTTTGAGGGGCCCACGACTGTTGTGAACTTAAACATAGGCTCCTTGATGTGTCGAGAAAGGGATGAGATCTACGGCCATGTTTTAAACTTTTGAGGGTGATCGTTGGATTTTGAATTCAAATCTACAGAGGGTTTTCTAGCGATAAGAGGTACCAGAATTCAATGCTTTCATGGCCAGATTTGATTGGTTTGGTGGTGATTCTTGTTGTAGTGTGGTCCAGGGTGCCATGAGTGTTTGCAGGGATGTTTTGTCATGTGGGGAGGATAGTTTGTTGGCTCGATATGTTTTGATGGTCTAGTCAGACTAATTTTCATGATGAATTTGTGATCCTAGGTACAAATTTGAAGATTTTCTTGCTGTGAGGATCATGCCTTATTTCTGACAGATTGGTGTTGGTTTTCCCTCCAGCATGTTTTTTGGAATTTTGTTGTGGTTTAGCTATTGTAACCCTAACCCCAGTCATCTGTAGCTTGTTGCAACCTATTTTGGGTTTCCAAGATGACTGGTGGTATATATTACAAGTTTTTCATAGAACAAGGGTTTTGAATTTTGTCAGTTCCAGTGGTTCCAATTTCGGGTTCCATGAGCAGTTTCTTCATGTAAACATTTTCATCCTGGTTGTATCAACATTAGGGAAAAACCTCATGTATCTTTTGCATATTGTCTATGGTGTTTTTTGAATCAACTTGTAATACAGGGATTTGAATCCACATACTTAATCAGTTTCTCATTCTTGGATCTCTCCTTTAGTTGTTCTTAATGAATTCTAAGTTTTCTGGCTCATTGCATTTGGTTGCTTATGTATATGTTACATCTCTCAGCCTTGATTTAGAATCAGGTTAAAAGTCTCTGAGTGAAGCAT
This sequence comes from Chamaecyparis obtusa, assembly GCA_027943335.1. Taxonomy (NCBI): domain Eukaryota; kingdom Viridiplantae; phylum Streptophyta; class Pinopsida; order Cupressales; family Cupressaceae; genus Chamaecyparis; species Chamaecyparis obtusa. Next base: position 167,887 of record BSBK01000014.1, on the reverse strand, counting down.
AGATTCATTTGGTTCAATCAGTAAGGATACTTGTAAGTAGTGTAAGAGATGTTTAACTATGTTTATGGCTTGGATTCTTAGATGAATCTAGTAGTTGTCCTTGTGTTCCATGTTCACTTTAGGTATGATGCCCAATGGATAAGGCACTGATCTTAAGCTAGTATCCCTATGTTGATGCAAAGTGTTGCATGGTTGTCTGCATCCTGCAAGAAACCCAATTATATTTAATATCTCCAATCCTGTAATCCCTCATAGTCTTGAGGTCACAAGGCCATTTCATACCCAATAGCAATTGAGATTCAATGAATGTCTGGTTAACATTTAGTAGTCTCTTGCTATCATATTCTTTGTTTAATCTAGTCCAAAGTCCTAAAATTCCATAAGTTACTGGATTAGGTACACTTGCCTTGGTTTTGCAGAGCCAGAAGTGTAGAGGGCAATCTTGTCCCTATAGTTGGTCCAGTTGCCTTACAGAGCTCCCATACTTGGAACTAACCACTCCTAACATTAGTCTCAAGGCATATTGGTAGCCCTAAGTGGCATAATCATTTTTGAACACCAACACCTATTTGTGTAGACCTATGAAACATTTTCGAGGGATGTTGATCATTGTCATGATTTCCCGTCAATGCTGATATTAGAAAACTTACTATACCAAAGGATTGTATCAAATCCTTGAAAGACATAAAATTATTGACAACTTAGTAAACCTAGTAACTTATCAAACATTTACAACTGTAATGTTTGGGAATTAATGTCTTAGAAAAAAAATTGTTGGTTTATTTTTGTCCTTGATTTTGGGCATGACATTTTGGTATTAGAGTATAGTTCAACACTAGAAACCTAAACCCATAGTGTTTGAACTCATATATTTTAAAATCTTGTGTAAGATGTTTTTAGTTATGCATAATGCTCATCGATATGGGAGATATTCTAGGGGTGTCTATGTGGTAGTAGGGAATGTATATCAGGGAGTAGAAGGTGTTGTAGAGGAGAAGAGACTTCATCCCATGAAGGCACCAATCTAAATTAGGAGGTATTGAATGCCCTCCATAATCTTGTTAGGATACCATAAGGGGGCCAACAAGAAGAAGCCTGAGAGTGGAGTAGGAGCCCTCCTCCTAGACATTTAGGGGGACAGGTAGATCATGAGGTTGATTCAGTTCACATGTCAAAGCCACCACTTGAGATAGTTCAAAGAGCGCCCTATGATACATGGAACTAGATTATGGAGCTTCTATGTCCTGATCCACCACCATTTATAGGGCCTACATATGGGATTGAGCTTGAGGCTTCATCTTGTAGAATTTCTTTGGGTTGTGCCCTTATGGGGGAAAACTAAAAGCATGATTTTTTGTATACATATTACGAGGAACTAGTTCTACATGGCTGAGGAAAGAGGAGTATAAGGATCATTTGGTCATAGACACCCTCACTTGGAAGACATTCTTGGATAGATTTAGAGCTAGATATATGTCAGACTATTTCACAAAATGTCATATTGATGAGTTCCATGACCTTCAATAGAGGGGAATCATAGTGGCCAATATGAGAGAAATTTTCTCAAGTTCCTCCCATACATTGACTACATGAAGGATGAGAAATTGCAAGTCAATCACTTACTTAAGGGATTGAATCATGCTATATCAAACATGATATGTATGGTACCTCCAGGAGACTTATATTTTACCATTTAGATAGCCATGATAGGTGAGGAGATCCATAATATATCATATGATTCACATAATAGGTCTTAGAACTATAATCTTGCACCTTAGTTTTCCAAAATTCATAGACCCATTGGAAGGGGAATCAAAGATAGTCATTAGGGTCTTTTAGAACCCCTCAGTCCCAAAAGGAGTCTCAAAAAAGTTAAAGGTAGAGCCCACCACAAGGATAATAGGGCTCTAAGCCCAAGAAGTGGTAGTCACAAGGCCCCAAATGAGACTATAAATCTTAGGCAACTTACACACCTCCAACTAGGACTCAACAGTCCACTAGGGGTAGTTTTAGTGGGTCTAGTATGACTGGGGGACAACAAAAATCTAGCCTACAGGAGATTAAGATATTATAGGCTCAAGTATATTGTTACACTTATAGATTCATGGGACATATAGATAAGGATTGTCTGATGGGGCATCCAGCTGGAAATCAGATAGTGTTCACTTCAGAGCCCATAGTAGGAGACATGGGTATATCATACAGAGTATTTGCAACGGTTGATAACTACAAGAAAGAGCACAAGGCCATTGTTATTGAGGCTGCAGGTAGGATTAGAGGTAGTAGAATTTATATATTTTTTGATTCAAGATATACTAATTTATTTATTTCTCCATTAGTAGTGGAGCATTCCAAGCTAGTGGCACCTAGACAGGATGTTGATTGGGAGGTTGAGTTAGCCTTGGGTGCTAGAGTGTTTATTATATCCTAGTGAGACATTGTTAGATCCAGATAGGAGACATGACCACTATGAATAACCTTTGCATTACAAATCTAGGTTCTTATGATGTATTTCTTAGCATGGATTGGTTTTGTTCCCACAATGCCAAGATAGATTGTAGAAAAAGGAGGGTAGAGTGCATGGATGATTTTGCTACTTCCATAATCATTTCAGGGGCTCAAAGACCCATAAATATTTGTATAATGTTCATTATGATAATTAAGTGAAGCATGCATAAGGGATGTAAGTTATTCACCATCACCATCACTGACAGAGAGGAGGAGGAGGAGAAGGAGACTTCCCTTAATGATCATCCTATATTGCAAGATTTTTCAAATGTATTCACTTTAGAGCTACCTAGAATAATGCTACCTAGGGTAGTTGATTTGCATATAGACCTTTTTCTAGGAGCCAAGTTAGTATCTAAAGCCCCTTATAGGATGACTACTCACAAGCTCAATGAGATCAAGATTCAGTTGGAGGAGCTCTTGCAAAAAAGGCATATTCACTCTAGTGTTTCACCTAAGGGTGCACCTATCATCTTCATTAAGAAGAAGGATGGATATCTTAGGTTGTTCATGGATTACCACTAGTTAAATAATGTAACCATTAAGAACTAGTATCCACTTCCTAGGATTAACAATTTGTTTGACTAGCTTTAGGGTGCTTGGGTATTTTCAAAGATAGATATGAAGTTAGGGTACCATCAGTTGAGGATTATGGAGAGTGATATCCAGAAGACTACCTTTCATATGAGGTGTGACTACTATGAGTTTACTGTAGTTCCATTTTTCCTCACAAATGATCCAATTGTATTTATGAGTCTCATTAATGGAGTATTTTGTACATTTTTGGACAGATTTATTATACAGTGTTCCTAGATGATATTTTGATTTACTCATGAGATGAGAAGGAGCATGAGGAGCACCTGAGACATGTTTTGCAGTGTTTGAGGGATAATCAGTTATATGGAATCTTATCAAAGTGTACATTTTTTAGATTATGGGTCCACTATCTTAGACATGTGATATTAGGAGATAGGATTACAATTGACCCATCAAATATTAGAGCCATTATGGATTGGTAGGAACCTACCACTATGACTAAGGTTAGGAGCTTCATGGGTTTAGAAGGATATTATAGATGGATTTTTGAGGGATTTTCAAGAGTATCTCACCCTATCACATATATTTATAGAAAGGGTAAGAAGTTTGAGTGGATGGAAAAGCATGAGAGAACATTTCAGGAGCTCAAGAGATCACTCACTAGCACACATATCCTTGTAGTGCTAGAACCTTCAATAGAATTTTTGGTATGCACTAATGCACCTTTAGATGGATTGGGAGTTATCCTTATGTGGGATGGATAAGCCATTTCTTATGAGTGTAGGAAACTTAAGACTTGTGATCTTAACTACACTACCCATGACCTTGAGCTAGCAACAATGATGTATACTTTGGTGAGATGGTGAAACTTCCTCTTGGGTCACCATTTCAAGCTTCATTTAGACCATTAGATCCTATAATATATATTTACTCAATCAAACCTTAATGCTTGACAGAGGAGGTGGATGGAGTTTCTATGTGAGTATGATTTTGATGTTCATTACATCAAGGGGAAGGATAATATTTTCACAGATGCACTGAGTTAGAGATGTCACGAGCTATCAGCTATGACCATTGACACATATTTAAGAGAATTTATATTAAAACATTTTCCTAAGGTTGATTTTTATGTAGAGATGTGTTAGTTGGTCTAGTCTTAGAGACCCCTTAAGGGGAGGTTAACATATTTTCCCCTAGAACCCAATAGACTTCTACATCATAGAGGATGCATTTATGTACCTTCTTCTAGAGGATTGTGTGACTTTATTATACTTAAGGCTCATAGAGAACCCTATGTAGTTTATCTCAAAGTTAAGAAGTTATATGCAGAGTTGAGGCAGCTATATCATTGGCTAGGTATGATATTGCATATTGCTAGGATTGTATCTAGATGCCTAGAGTGTCAGAGGGTTAAAGAAGATGCCTAGAGTGTCAGAGGGTTAAAGAGGAGCACTACCATCCTGGTGGGATTCTTCAGCCTCATGAGTACCTAAGTATAAGTGGGACACCATTTCTATGGATTTTATTGTTCATCTTCCTACGTCATCTCACCGCCATGATTCTATCATGGTGACCATTGATAGGTTGACCAAAGTGGCTCACTTTTCACTCATTCATACCACTTTCACACCACCACTAGTGGTATAGGTATTCTTTTGATATGTTTTCATACTTCATTGAATTCCTTATAAGATCATATTTGATATAAATTCTTTATTTACTTCCTCATTTTTGAGAGAGTTACATGCAACATTGGGCACCAAGATCAATTTTGGTACAACTTATCATCTTGAGATAAATGGATAGACTAAGAGAGTCAACCAAGTGTTAGAGGACATTCTATGCATGTATGTGATGGACCATTACGTCATGTCAGAGGAGTACCTACATTTAGTCAAATTTTCCTATAATAATGACCATAATATATCATTGGGTATGCCTCCTTATCAAGCTTTATATGGTAGGCCCTACAAGACACTTTTCATTTGGGATAGAATTGAGGATAGAGTTTCCATTGGTCTAGAGTTAGTCAGAGAGATGGAGCAGTAGGTAGATCTAATTAGAAAATATCTTAGAGAGGCCTAGGATAGATAGAATAAGTATCTAGATGCTGGGATGACAGATCATGAGTATATGGTTGGGGATAGATTTTTCTTGAGAGTGCAGTCACATAAGATACCAATCCATTTTGGAAAGGTTTTGAAGCTCTCACCTCATTTTTTGGGACCCTTTGAGATCTTAGAGATGATAGGCTCAATTGCATATCATCTATCCTTGCCACCTAACCAGTCACACATCCATGATGCATTTCATGTTTATGCATTCAGAAGATATGTTTATGATGAGTCTCATATTATTGATTGGGATGCCTTACAAGTAGATTCAGACAAGAACCTATGTTTGAAGACCATTCATATATTGGCACATAGGACCCTATCCCTTTGAGGCTGAAAGATGGACCAAGTTAGGTTCTAGTAGGATTGCTATGATGAGGTCACAACATCATGGGATGACGCAACACAAATGATAGCTTAGTATCCCCATCTTTTTTATGAGCTCCAAGAGGAATTTATGCCTAGGGGGGAGGATGTGAGGTCCTACCCCAACCAATCTTAATACAAATACCATCTACATACTTTGATTATCTTGATGTTACACTATTTTGATAAATTAGAATTATTTTTATTGTGATTCCATATCATTGGAAATTATGTGATCATTTTTAGATGATTATGTTGATGATGATGTTAGATATAATTTTATATGTTTATGGTTGACTGATCTTGATGATATGTTATCGATGGATAACTAAATTCTGAATTGTACATTTTGATTTACATTGACTTATGAAATAGGAATTGAAATGAATATGATGTCAATTTATTTTATGACTTATTTCTGCAAATGCTTTACGGTTACTTGAGAAAGTAGAATTTAAAAATACATAAATTGCATTTGGAAAATGGAATTTGTAGATGTTATTTAGAATTATGATGAATTGTGAAATGTAAGTTTATTAATGATTACATCTGTAAATGTTATCATGGATTCTGCATTTTATTTATTTATATGTATATATATATATATATATATATATATATATATATATATATATATATATATATATATATATATATATATATATATATATATATATATATATATATATATATATATATATATATATATATATATATATATATATATATATATATATATATATATATATATATAGTTTAATCTTGAGCTACTAATATGTGCAAGAAATTGACCACAGTTCTAAATACGAGGGATCAAGGATTGATCAATGTGATAACTATAAAATCTAAGGTTAACTCTATAAAGAAAAATAACCTTGTTGTTATGTGTTTTTATTTAGTAAATGTGATGTATGGATGTAATGTATTTTTTAATTATAAATATGCATATATGGATGTAAAGTACTTTTGGTAAATTGTAAATATACATATTTGGTTGTAATTTATTTTGTAAATTGTAATCTTGATTTATCCATTTGGCATGTCATGTGTAAAGTGATATCAAGTGATGTATTTATATGTTGGGTCACTTGACACTTGTACATGTGTGTTGGCATGACCAAGTGGGTTAGTAGGATTAAACACTTACCCTAGAGTTACCATGTAGTTTTCCCATGTAGGGTTTACTTGTTTAGGAAACCAAGAGAAGAGTCCCATCATATAAAATGTGTAGGTTCACTTCAGTTGGGTTTTTGAGAGGTAAAATGGAGCCCTATAGAGTGGTTAGGGTTAAAATTAGGTAACCCTATAGATATACTATGGGTTATGGGTTAATTTTTTTACCATTATAGTTTCCAAATCTTAATTATGGCCTCTTAAAAAGTGTCTTCATAGGGAGTGATGATTTTGGAAAGGGAGTCAAATCCATCCCTTCTCCCCATTTGTTAGCTTTTCTCTCATTTTGAAAGGGGGGACAAAATGGTGCATAATGATTTCAAGAAGTCCCTTATCATTATGTTGGTAGATAGGAAGCTGGTGGAGGTCTCCATTTTAGAAAAAAATTGGAGTTTTTAGGTTGACTACCCAGTCTCCATTTTTTGAGATTTCTAGTTTTGAGTTAAAAAGGTAGAGATATTTGGCCAAAGAAGAAACAATAAGGTAGGGATAAAGCTCATCTTCAACGTCATCTTTCCATTTTGTTTGGAGAAAGGTTAGTGCATATTTCATGGATGACCATGTTTGTTGTGTTTGTTTGTGGTTTTGTAAATTAATGTTATATGTGAGTTTGTGTTAATTTCAAGTTTATTTTATGAAATTTTTTTCTTTTTTTTTGGTTGTTTTTATGTATGTTTTGGGGAGTGCAATGTTATACTCACCCTTGGGAGGGAAGAGAGTCTTGTGGTGAAGGTAATTTGAGAATGACTAAATAGTGTAGTCTTTCCTCTTGGAGGAAAGGGATATGGCATGGAGTATGGGCTCCATGTTGCCATCATTTTGTTCTACACTTTTTGGGGTTATAAGGGGAGAAAATTTGTAAATGTAAAGTGGAAAGTTGGATATGAAATTGAGCCTTGTGAAGGCATTTCTATGATATGTGAAATTATTTTATTTATGGCTTCTCCTATTTGGGTACATTTTCCACCTTCACCCCTTTTATGGATCCAAGATGATCTTTTGTACAAGCCAAGGGTATGAGAGTTTCATTGTGTTTGTTTGATGTTTATGTATTTTTGAATTGTTTGTTGCCCATCCATTCTTGGTTCCCCAAGCTTGTGGGTGGCCTTGTAAAGGCCTAGGTTAGGAGGTGAGCCTCCATGGTCAAGTTTTTTTTTGTTTTTTTTTAATGTAGGTTTTCTTTGATGAAAAGTGGAAGACATTATCAAGATTTTGAATTTTTTTTGGTTCATGGAAGATTTTTGTTTAATTTTAAAGGAGAGAAATTTATGTGAATTCTCCTATTTATAAAAGTTTATTTGTAAAATTGGAGTAACTATTGTGTAAATTTGCATTTGTGAGATTTTGAGATTTAATGATGTGCATTGCTTTTTTTTATTGTAAAAGTTTGAATTAGATTTGAATAGAATTGAAAGAAGAAATTTTTTTATTTTAATTTGATTTTATTGCATATAAAAAAATAGGACTACATTGTGTTTCAAAAAAATAAAATTAGGTTGATTAGTGAAGAAAATTTTATATTCTATAAATTGGGTATAATGTTTTTAGTTTTAGTTTGAATTTGTGATGTTCAAGGATTCATCTTAATAGTTTTTTAAAAAATAGCTTTCTAATATTTTCTTAAAAACATAAAGATTTTAAAGTCGATTTGATTTCATGTGAAAAAAAGAGAAGCTAAAATAGTTTCTTACTTAGCAAATTCTTATTTAGTAAAATCTAAATGTTTCTTTTAGATAAATGTTACTTTTTTGTTCCAATTTTAGTTTTTAAAAAAAATTTACAAGTTTCATTTTATGTTTATGTTGTTTCTATAATTTTTTTAAAAAAATATAAAAGTTATGCAAAAAAAATTGTTGTTGACATTTATGTTTCTTATAAAAATTTTTTTTGAATGTTATTTCTAAATTAAGATGTAATTGAGTTACTTTGAATTTTTTTTTTAAAAGCAAGTATTTCTCTTTAAAAAAATATATATATTATTTAAAAAAAAGAAAAGAAAAAGTCTTCTTATATTATGAATATTAAACAAAGTGGAATATATAAAAATATACATGTGTGTGTGTATATATATTAAAAAACCTTTAAAAAAAATTAAACACAGTCCACATATGGAATCGTGGGTGGCTTTGCCACCACAGTTCCCCTTTTGAAGGGGTTGTTGGTGACAGCCACCGTGGATCCCCTTTGATGGGACCGCGGGTGGCAAGCCACCATGGTACCCCATGTTGAGGGTCACAAGTGGCTTAGCCACCATGGTACCCCAGCTTAGGGGCCACGATTGGCCAAACACCCTAGAGCCCTCAAATGGGGTCGCAGACGACCAGGCTAAGGCCAGGAAGCTTAAGGGAAATGGTTTGGATTTTTGCAGCAAAACCCCCCCATAAATTTTTTAAAAAATATGTGTATGAAAATTAGTTATTAAAAAAAAAATTAAATATACAATTTCCTTTTTAAAAATACCAAGGCAACAAGTAATACAAATTTGTTCTAATAAGAATTATAAATCAGATCTAGATGCTAGAACATGTCATGCCCAAAACCAAGACAAAACACACATACAAATTCTTTTTTTGTAAGGGCTCAATTCATGAAATCGTAACCATAGATACACAACCAATAGGGAGGACAACCATATCTACTGACCTAAATAAGGTTCTACCAACAAGGCATGAGGGATTGATTTCCCTAAACCATTTGTTCTATAAAGGTGTGGACATAATTCTATCTGAATGAAGACTCCTTCATGGTAATTGTCAGCAAATGGTAGGATAGGTGGATTGACCATAAGAAGACTCTATATGTATATAATACCGACTATGCTTATATATACAGTGATGCATATATACATATAAGAATGTCTGATAATATATACATATAACCTAATCGGTTAAGACAAAAGGCTCAACAAAGAGGACTATAATAAAACTATCCTCCGCTAACTTGGGTACACAAGTGTACATGAGGGTTAGGACATTCATTAATAAATATGGATGAGAGAATTATAAAAATTTTTCCCCTTAGGTTAAAAACATAACCCCTAGGGATTATAATCGTTCCATGAATGATTTAAATATCGACATGGAAATTTACTCTCATACTAGAACAATTATAGCATTGCATTGATTATCATTAATATTCCTTCCTAAATATTTTACCAAGAATAAACAATTTCACCTATGTATCAATTTAATGTTAAAACATGTTAATAAATTCACTAATAATCATTAATATTGGATATCATTTAGGCACCTTCTAGGAATAAGATTTAATTATTGAAGGGGAATTATTTATTGAATTTTTTTAATAAGGAGAAAATAAGATAAAAGAGATTTTATTCAAAATATTCTAAAAGTGATTGTATTCCTCACAAGGAACAAGAAATCATTAAATTTTCATTTAAGGAAACAATCTCCCACAATCCCAAATTTATAGGGATGACAAGAAAATCCTACAAAAGAAATAAAATATCCTTATTACACATCCCCACAATCTAGGAGGGATCTAAATGTCATCACCAATTCTAATTTAAAAAAATCACCGTTTAAAGGATAATATAGTTTCTAAATAAGGAGGAGAAAATTATAGAAGGTAGGTCAATCTCTAACCCTAGTCTGTCATATGATATTTAGGGCTATCTTATGCAACAGACCAGAACTTTTCTTTTCATAAGTTTTTCTTTTCATAAGATCATGTTACAGGATTTCAATATGGAGGCAGTAGCATGCAATTTCCATAAAGTATTTCATTTAGCCAACACATGGATGAATACACTAGAGTGTGTACACATTCATGTGCAGGCTCAATGAATTACTTGGGTTGCACTCGAAACAAAAAAGAAATGACCATGCATTGCATTTCATTATTGACTATACTGGTAAATTTGTCATGAGGAAATGTATATGCTTGCATGGCTCTACTAAACAGTAATATTTTCCTTAGTTTTCTTATTTTAATTCTCATTGATATTATTTCCATTATTTCTTTATTAGCTTTATTTTATTGGGAATGGTTATCAATTAGATACTTTTTAGGGATAACGACCTATTGAAGAAAGACTATTAATTTATTGAATTCAATAATAAGAAAACATTTTATAGGAGGTATTTATCTATTTCTAAAGAATAAATGTTCACTAAATATCCATAATAAAGAAAATCAACCACTTTCTTGAAATTATAGGGATGTCAAGAAAATCTAAGAAGGGCTAAAATAGAATGATATCCCCATTTCCACAAATCTAGGAGGGATTCATTGAGAAAATCTACATACCCTATTTAATTAAAAAAAAATAACTCAGCCAAAAGGAGAAATTTGTTTCCTAGTTTATAATAACAAGAAAAGGGAAATAATATATATATGTATATATATATATATAAAGATAATCATGTATACATACATACATACATATATATATATATATATATATATATATATATATATATATATATATATATATATATATATATATATATATATATATATATATATATATATATATATATATATATATATATTAATAAAAAGCATAAATTTCAAAGGAGGCTTAAAATATATATATGTATATATAACAACCCACATATGCATATATATATGTAATAATAAGAAACTTCAGCACAGTAATCAGTAAATTTATTACTGTATATTTATGCATACTCAGCCAAGTATATGCATTTATATACAATAATATAATGACCAGATTAAAATAAAGCTTAACTATAGAATATACTCAACAGATTTAAGAAAGTTTTCTACAAAAATGTATTAAAAAATAAATAACATTTTGATATGTTCATATTAACCATAAATTATTCACAACAACAAGATTAGTAACCCTAATTTCTTTTCAATCATGCATACATTAAGAAAATAGCCCAAGTTTCAATTCTACGATTTTCAAATAAGAAAGAATATTACAACCATCTTTCCTAAAACCAAGCATTATTAAATATGAACATTTAATTGAACATTTATAAAATGAAAATAAGCCTCTTCTTATGGTGGACCTTAAATGGAATACAAGTGTAGCCCTTTTGAGAACAAAATCATAATATTAAATATCATTTCTTCTTTTTTTGTGAGAATTAAATAAATCAATAGCAAGGCATTTGCTTTGATATCCTATAACTCCAACTACAATAACATGATCATATGATATAAAGGAAAATCAACTTTTCCTCATAAACATTTTAGTTCTCAAGTAGACTTAGACCAAGTATTTCAACTAAATTATTTTTACAAGCATATCAATGCTAGGCATTTAGACATAGACTTTAAACAAATCAATTACATAGTGGCTTGAGACCTATCAATTCCAAGTGCATGACGTAGCCAAAGTCTATCTTCCTTCTAGCTCTATCAAACCAGCAAGTTAAATCCTTCAAATTTGCAAAACAAACCCACATGGCCATGGAGGCTCACCTCCCAACCATAGGCCATTTCATGGCCACCCTCGAGCTGGGGAAAACAAGGATGGATAAGGGTATTACAAACATACAAACAAGACACACACAAGTAAAAAGAAACAACATTTACACAACACCAAATTCCCTTCCCAAGGCTTATCACAACAAGAATCTCACCAGACTCATTGTAGGGGTGAAGGTGGAAGCTACAATCTAGAAGATTGCCCAATGCAGAAAATAATAATATAGCCTTCTACAAAGTGTCAAATCAATATATCATGCCTTCACAAGGCCATGTAACATACATCCACCCTTCTCATACACATACCATACAACACCCTTATGTATCCCAACAAGAATGCACATGAAGGCACATGGTCACCCATACAACCATGCTTTATTCCCTTCCTACACAGAGGAAGGACTCTCCACTAGAAGGCAGTCCCAACTTGTGCCCTTCACCCATCAAGGCTCTCTTCCCTCCCAAGGGTGAGCTTAGCCTTGCATAATCCCCCAAGAAACATTGCACAATAGAAAATTCACAATACATAAGACATGAAGACACTCAAATACATATTTCTTACACAATCCTCCTCTTTTGCAATTCAATTCCAAAATCCTCCAAGAACTCCCAAAATCAAACTCCCAAGACTTCACAAATTCACAAGTCTCCAAAAGTTGGAGACTGGGCAATTACCCAACAATTTTCCCTCCATCCCTTAAGAAGACAAACCAAATATAAGAGGGAAAATTCAAAATTCAAAATCAAGAGTGGTTCTTCCAATTTTCGTCACTATTCAAAGGGGCATCTTTTGGAATGGCAAAAATAGTCAAAATTCATCATACTAGTCAAAATTTGACTCCCAACATATGACACCACTATGGGGTATCCTATTTTTAACCTCCACTAACATAAATGACCATTAAAACCCATTCAAAAGACCACTCAAAGCATGAATCCGAAAATGAAAGAGAATCCATTCATGACACCCTAAAATTAGAGACCACTACACACATTAAATACTTGGTCATGCCAACTCACGAGACATGTGTCAATTGACACCACAAATAACTCACATGACAACAATACACATGGCATGCCTAGTAGACTAATAATGAAGTAAAAATAAACATAATACCACAATTAACATTCATACATCACTTTACAAAATTAACACTTCACAACAAGGTTAATTTCTCCCTTTGGAGATAACCTTGGCTTAACAGGGTTTTCACTATTTATCCATCTTTAATTTCCCTGAAATTTCCATGGCCTTACCTGCACACTTGACAAAGCATCAGTAGCCCATGAAAAGTTAAATATCATATACATATACATGAAATTAAAATGCATCCAAATCACATTCTGATTCATCACAATTTCTAATTGCATCTCATAATAATTCACAACATTTCATCATCAATATTGCAATTCTAAAGCACATAAAGTCAGGATTAACATGATACATAATGTTCCATCCAATATACTAGCCATGATCCATTCCATAAATTTTGAATCATAATGTAACATCAAGATATCATGTATGTATAAATCAAAGATGCATTAATTATTACTGTTCTTAACCTACTAAATAACATCCTAGTGAAAATCCTATATCATCATCACATAACATAAATCATCACGTAGTATCATAATGTCCCTGTCTCAATAGTCCATCAAATAAAATAGCATAAAAGTGTCATCATGAGTCTAAGTATGGAAAAATAAATCTGTTATGAGTTGATGTCATGGGGTGAGGCCTCACAGAACACAAACAAATGAAAGAAGGGGTTTAACTCACTTTTAACCTACAAGAAAACTTGGGAATGGAAAGGAATGGAGAATGCAGGAGAGAAAGAAGGGGATTAGGAGAGAGACATCCACAATCTCATGTCTTCATTCCTCTTCCCATTGAAGATTCTTCAATCAACCTATAAAACAAAAAAAAATGGAGGCTAGGGTTTGAGTAAGGAAAGAGTAAGAAAGAAAAAGATGGAATTAGAAAATGGGTTAATAATATGAAAGTTGAAATTTCAACCCTAACCTTAGTTTCAAATTAGGGTTAGGGTTGGACCTTTTTTGGTCAACCATTTGGATCATTAACTAAATTTTTTTTATTTTAAACTTTTTTTTGGTGACATATTGTTATTTTTTAATAATACTTTATTTTAGTGGGATTTAAAATGAATTTTTATCGGAATTGATTTTTCATTTTAAAATTGCTTTTGTCTTTTCATGGGATTTTAAAAAAAACAAAAAACTATAGGGATGAATTTTAACTTTTGAATTATGGGTAAGTTAGATAATTTATTTAATCTTTTGATCAATTTTAATTAGAGCAATTTTGTGTTTATTGATTTAATTAAGTAAGATTAATTAATTGATTTATTCAAAACTTAGTATTTTAATTTTTAATTAAATTAATGAAATTATTAATGGTGCAAATAGATAAATATAACTTTAATTAATTTAATAGTGAATTTAATTAGAATATAAATTCCACCTTTACTAAAGTTAAAATTTAATAGGATAGAATGTGGAATTAAAATTATTAATTAAGTCAAACTAGGGTAAAAGTCCAAAATTAATTATTGGTATTATTTTTAACACTTTAATATTAAATGTCATATTTCACATAAGTGAATTTTGGGAAGAGAATTAAACTAAAGATTAAATCTTCTTAACATTTTAATTATTATTTAATTTATTTAGAAATAATTAATCATGGGTTAGTTATTAAGCCTATTTGTGTAGACCTATGAAACCTTTTTGAGGATTGTTGACCATTGTCATAGTTTTCCCTCGACACCGATATTAGAAAATTGACTATATCAAAGGATTGCACCAAATCCTTTGTTGGTGTAAACTGTTAGGAATAGTCCCAAGAAATAACTGAGAGGGAGGGAGGGGGGTGAATCAATTATCTACAAGTTTCAATTCTTTATCCAATTAAGTATACTTAAACATAAAGCATAAACACAATGAAAGAAAACTTGAAAACAACACCAATATTTTGGTTACGGGGAAACCCAAATAGGTAAAAACCCCAGTGGGAATTGACACCCACTAATAATCTGCACTAGTGTATTATGATCCTTGTTAGAAGATCCTTAACCCTGTTAGGAATTGTCTTTACAATGCATTTAGTATAGTGACCTGGTCAAGGGTCGAACCCCATTAGGAGTCTTGTACAATTAACCCTATTAGGGGTGAGGATGCATTGTCCGAGAGCACACTACTCAAAGCGGTGAAACCTGTGCAACCTTTGGAATAACAGATACACACTATATCTGGATCTAGGTGAACTATGCTTTAACCTGCTATCTGGATCAGTTCCAATGTATAGCATAAACTCTTCACATGGTCACATAGACCTTCTATTGATGGCTCAACACTTCACACACTCTGCTCATCTCTTCACAATCAACTCTGAACCATACCTTTGCAATCACAAAGGACTTCCTATAAATATCTTTCCTCTAAATGATATAATCAAGTCAGCCTATTAGAACCACCTTGAGATCATAATAGAGAAACAATATCATATTCCAATAATATCTCAGTCGGCTCTACTAAGCATGTAATGCAATCTGAGACCTGTGTAAATCAAGCACGCTACACACTATCGCCTCTACCAAATTAACTATTACTTTCTCCTCAAGATGAATTACATCATGCACTCTTAACCAAACATTACTAACTCTTCTCCAAGAACTAATCCAAGGGCACATACCAAAATGATAGGTGCAACTCTTGTACTAATAGAATCTCTATCGGCTCTTCTGAATAAACACAAGAAACTGCAATTGGTGAATAGCGACTGCATAACTTCACTTCTACTAATCATCAGACTCTGCATCCATGAATGTAACATCACTAACATATCTTCATCATATATCCAAACGTGCAAGGCTCCATGATAACTGTATGAACAATCATTCACATAACACTACATGTAACTCTGTCAAGAACACTGCTAACACAAGCTGCTATAGAACTGTCTATACTAATAGTTAACCTATACATCCATGATATCATGTCGATAACATGTCTATGTTGTATATATTAAAATCTTACTACATAAGTCTTCTACACATGCTACTTACCATATGTTGTCATCAATGACGAAGATACAGTCAACACTAGCTTGCTAGAAAATCTCCAACAATCTTCCCCTTTGGCATTGATGGCAACATATGGAATGAAAAACTCCACCAATCCAAATGAACATTTTTTATAACATTCTCCATTTCCTCATCAAAACTCTCCCAAGGATGAATCCTTCATTTGCTACAATATTCTTCAACATTCTCCATTTCCTCAACTGAACTGCTTCCATAACTGGATACTACTCCCCCTTAGTATATTACTCCTTCTTTTACTTCTATTTTTCATGACTATATATTACTCCCCCTTTGACATCAATGGCAAAGGTCACCAATCTGATTAAGCACTGATACTACTCCTAAAGTAGAGTAGTCAACCATCCATTAGTCCTTGAGGACTGATGCTCTTTCTTCTTTCTTCCAAGCAAAAATAGGGAATGGAATTACTCCCAACTTCTCCCTGAGATACTCAAAAGTATCCTTTGGCAAGGGCTTTGTGAATATGTCTGCTAATTGATCTTTATTACTCACATATTCCACCTTGACTTCTTTCTTTGCCACTTTCTCTCTTAGGAAGTGATGCTTGATCTCATTGTGTTTTGTCTTTGCATGCATCATAGGGTTCTTTGACATGTTGATAGTGCTAGTGTTATCACAATGAATAACAATAGGATAATCAATCTAAATTCCAAAATATTTTATCATCTTCTTGATACAAACAATTGTAGAATAATTCAAGGCTGCTGCAACATACTCTACTTCTGCCATTGACTAAGAAATACAATTTTCTTTCTTTCTTGTCCAAGTGACAAGTCTATCACCAAGAAACACTACTCCACCTAATGTACTTTTTCTATCATCAACACATCCTACCCAATCTACATCAGTATACACATGAAGCTCAACATTTTCTAAATTAGAATACCATAGACCATAGTCAATAGTGCCTTGAAAGTATCTAAATATTCTTTTTACAGCCATAAGGTGACTTTGTTTAGGCTCTTCTTTAAATCTTCCAACTATGCCAATTGCATTGGAAATATCTGTTAGGAATAGTCCCAAGAGATAACTGAGAGGGGCGGGGGGGGGGGTGAATCAGTTATCTAAAAGTTTCAATTCTTTATCCAATTAAGTATACTTAAACATAAAGCATAAACATAATGAAAGAACACTTGAACACAACACAATATTTTAGTTATGGGGAAACCCAAATAGGTAAAAGCCCCCATGGGAATTGACACCCACTAATATTATGCACTAGTATATTATGATCCTTGTTAGAAGATGCTTAACCCTATTAGGAGTTTCTTTATAATATATTTAGTATAGTAGACATGGTCAAGGGTTAGACCATGTTAGGAATTTTTTACACTAGTCCTTGTTAGGGGAGAGGACACACTATCCGAGAGCACACTGCTCAAAGGGGTGAAGACTACAACCTTCTGAATAATAGATACATACTATATCTAGATTTTGGTGAACTATGCTTAGACCTGCTATCTAGATCAATTCCAATGTATAGAAAAAACACTTTAGTTGGTCATATAGACCTTCTTTTGATGGCTCAACACTTTGTACACTCTGCTCTACTCTTTCTAATCAACTATGAACCACACTCAAGCAATCACAAATGACTACCTATAAATATCTTTCCTCTAAATGATATAATCAAGTCAACCTATTAGAACCACCTTGAAATCATATTAGAGAAACCATATCAAACTCCAATAACAATTCAGTCAACTCTACTAAGCACACAACACATTATGGGACCTGTCTAATAAGATAATTGTAGACGCATGCTACACACTGTCAGCTCTACCAAAACAACTGGATCTTTCTCCTCAAGCTGATTTTCTTTATGTGCTCTTAACTAAACATCACTAACTCTTCTCTAAGCTTAAATCCAAGGGCACATACCAAAATGATAGGCACAACTCCAGAACCAATATAATATCTATCGGCTCTTCTGAACAAACACAGGAAACTACTACTAGTGAATAGTGACTGTATAACTTCACTTCTAGTGATCATCAGACTCTATGTCCATGAATGTAATATTACTAACATGTCTTCAACATATATCCAAGTGCCCAAGGCTTCATGATAAATGTATAGACAACCATACATAGAACACTGCCTATTACTTTGTCAGGAACACTGCTGACACAAGCTATTATATAACTGTCTATTCAAACAGTTAACCTATGCACCCATGATATCATGCTAATATCATTTCCATGCTACATATAATAAAATCTTACTACATAAGTCTTCCATGCATGCTACTTTCCATATGTTGTCATCAATGACAAACATACAGTCAGTACTGGCCTACTAGAAAATCTCCAATAATCTCCCCCTTTAGCATTGATGGCAACATATGGAATGAAAAACTCCATCAATCCAAATGAATAATTCTTTTATAACATTCTCCATTTCCTCTTCAAAACTCCCCCAAGGATGAATCCTCCATCTACTACATTATTCTTCAACATTCTCCATTTCCTCTACTGAACTGTTGTCATAACTGAATACTACTCCCCCTTAGCATATTACTCCTCTTTTTACTTATGTTTTTCACGACTATACATTACTCCCCCTTTGACATCAATGGAAAAGGGCTCCAATCAATTTAAGCACTGGTACTACTCCAGAAGTAGAGTAGTCAACCATCCATCAGTCTTTGAGGACTGATGCTTTTCCTTCTTTTACGTAGAATTAGGGAAGGGAATTACTCCCAACTTCTCCCTGAGATACTTAAAAGTATTCTTTGGCAATGGCTTTGTAAATATGTCTACCAACTAATCTTTAGTACTCACATAATCCATCTTGACTTCTTTCTCTACCACTTTCTCTCTTAGGAAGTGATACTTGATCTCAATGTGTTTTTCCTTTGCAGGCATCACAGTGTTCTTCGACATATTGATAGTGCTAGTGTTATCACTGTGAATAAAAATAGGATAATCAATCTGAATTCCAAAATCCTTTATCATCTGTTTGATCCAAACAATTGTAGAAAAATTCAAGGCCATTGCAACATACTCCGCTTCTACCATTGACTGAGAAATACAATTTTGTTTCTTGCTTGTCTAGGTGATAAGTCTATCACCAAGAAACACTGCTCCACTTGATGTACTCTTTTTGTCATCGATGCATCCTTCCCAATCTGAATCAGTGTACACATGAAGCTCAACATTTTTTGAATTAGGATACCATAGACCATAGTCTATAGTGCCTTGTAAATATCTAAATATCCTTTTTATTGCCATGATGTGACTTTGTTTAGGCTCTGTTGCAAATCTTCCAACTATGCCAACTGCATTTGAGATATCAGGTCTTGTTTGAGTAAGATAAATGAGTTTACCAATCATAGATTTGTGTAATGTTATATTTACTACAAGAGAATCATCTTCTTTTGTAAGCTTGTATCCTATGATCATAGGTGTCCCTACTGGCTTGCAATCATCCATCTTGAATTTCTTCAATATTTCTTTCACATACTTAGACTGATTAATGAAAATACCTTTCTCTGTCTACTACACATTTAGTCCCAAAAAATATTTGATAGGACCAATCATACTCATCTCAAATTCATTTTACATCTCCTTAGAAAATTCAGCACTAAGTTTGTCATTTCCTCCAAAGATAATGTCATCAACAAATATAACTACATGTAGTAAACCTCCAGATGTCTCTCTTATGAATAAATTACAGTCTACTACTCCTTTCTTGAATCCAATCTTTATTAGATATCCATCTAGTCTTTCATACCATGCTCTAGGGGCTTGCTCTGATAAAGTGAATCCTTCTAGTTGCTCAATGTATACTTCTTCTTTCAAATCTCCATTCAAGAATGCTGACTTGACATCCATCTAATAAAATTTAAAGTTTTTGACTTTAGCATAAGCTAGAAACAACTTAATAGCTTCTAATCTTCTTACTGGTGCAAATGTGTCTGAATAATCAATGCCTTCTCTTTGTGCATATCCCTTACATACTAACCTTGCTTTATTTCTTACTACTATACCATCTTCATTCATCTTGTTTCTGAATATCCACTTTGTTCCAATCACATTCTTATCACTAGGTCTTGGGACTAGTTCCCAAGTGTCATTCTTAATAATCTAATCAAGTTCTTCTTTCATTGCATCATGCCAATCTGAATCATTACATGCATCTTCAACACTTAAAGGTTCAATCTGAGATAGTAAACATACCACTTCACTACTAGCTGAGTTCTTTGCTTGTGATCTTGTTAAGACTTTTCCACTCTGATCTCCAATGATGTCTTTCTTGGAATGGTTTCTAGATGTAAACTATGGAACTTTAGGTGATGCTGACTTATCAACCTTAGGAGTATCTTCTTCACTTGTCTCAGGGTCATTGAATAACACATCAATACTATTAAACATTTCTTCAATAACTATTTCACTAGTGGAGGGTCTGTGTTCTTCTTCAATCATGGGTGAGTAATCATGATATCTTTCTTGAACCATAAACTTTTCATCAATCTTGACATGAGCACTTTCAATGATCTTTTTCAATCTTAAATTGAAACATCTACAAGCTTTACTTTTAGTAGAGTAACCAAGGAAAATACCTTCATCACTTCTTGCATCAAACTTTCCTACTGCATCATCCCTCTTGATGTAGCACTTTCTTCCAAAGATTCTGAAGTATTTTACTATGGGAATATTGCCAAACCATAGCTCATATGGTGTTTTTTCAGTGCCAGGCCTCAATTCAATTCTATTGATGGTGTAGACTGTTGTATTGACCACATCTCTCCAATAGGTGTGTGCAACTCTTCCTTCAATCATGATTGTGTGCATTGTATCAAGGATGATCCTATTCCATCTCTCTGCAATTCCATTCTACTGAGGGGTTCTAGGTGCACTCAACTATCTCTTTATGCCATGTTCTTTACAGTACTCATAGCATCTATCAAAGGTGAATTCTCCTCCTCTATTCGATCTCAAACATTTTATCTTTAGTCCAGATTCATTCTCAACCTTAGCTTTGAATATTTAGAACTTCTCAAATGCTTCTGACTTATCTTTTAAGAACACAACCCACATCATCCTAGTATAATCATCAACAAACAAAATAAAATACCTTTCACCATAGTATGATCTTGTTTCGGTTGGACCACATAGGTCTGTATGAATCAGATCCAACTTGTTCTCTATTGAATTATGCTTGCTCCTGAATGAGTTTCTCACATGCTTTCCCAACACATTCCTTGCATATAGTATCAACTGGCTTTTCTATGCAAGGTAGGTCTCTTACTGCGTTTACATTGCCTATCTTTACTATGTTATCAAAATTGATATGACAGTCTTTTATGCCACAACCAACTATGATCAACTTTAGCAACAAAACAACTTGCTTCTAAATTGAGTTGGAAAACATTACGTCTAGTCTTTGAGCCTGATGCAATCATAACACCATCCTTTTTGTTAATGATGCATTTTTCATCTTTGAACTCCAATTGATAACCTTTTCCAAGCAACTATCGAACACCAAGAAAGTTATGTTTCAAACCATCTACATAGAGAACAACATCAGTACTATTATTTCCATCCAAGGTGATGGCTCCTCTACCAACTATGGGTTTAGGAGTGTTATCTCCAAATCTTACCATGCCACCATTGTATTTGTCCAAATGAAAAAATCTATTTTTATCACCTATCATGTGATGTGAACAACCACTATCTATAATCCAATTTGTCCTAATATCATCTTGGGAAATTAATGCTAGCTCTTGTTTCTCTTTCCCATCTTCATGATCTATCTTACTATTCATTTTATCTATGATAGCAATGAATCCAATTTCTTCTTCAGCTGAATCATCATCTGAAACTCCATCTCTAGCATAGTAACATTCCTTAGAGAATTTAGGCTTGTAGTCATTTTTGAACTTTCTAGCTCTTAGGGGACATTTAGATGCAAAGTGACCAATCTTATTACATGAAAAGCATTTAAATGGCAATTGACCTTCATATTTTCCTTTTCCTTTCTTTTCTCTCTTAGCAATCATAGAAATAAAATCATCTAGTGTTTTCTCATCATCATCATCATCAAAATTACCAGAAGTGTTTGCAGATTTCTTACCATGAACTATTGCTTTGAAGCCTGTATCACTTTTAGGTTCTGTCTTTAATCTTGAAATCTCAAAAGCTGATATTTTTTTTTTATCAAAGTCTCTCTCTTGAAATTTGATGTAAGTTGCATGGTCTCATCAAGGATTTTGATCTTTTTTTCATATTCTAGAGTGAGAGTAGTCATCAATTTGTCATAATGTCTTCCTTTGAGATCTCTCCACCATTGTTCTTGATTCTAGTAACTACTTCATTGATCCTTTGATTGTAAGCTCTAATATTTTCTTTAGGAAACATCTCTAATGCATTGTATCTTTTCTTCCATGTCTTTCTGTGTGCATCCTTTTTTTGTTTGTCTCCTTCAAATATGTCTTCTAGGTACTTCCATATTTTGTGGGTTGTATCTACCTTCTTTATTTCTAAAAATTCACTATTAGAAAGGGTGTTGATAAGAGCTTCTTTGGCTATTACATTATAATGAAATAATTCCTTCTTCTTATCAGTAGAATCATCCTTTGCAAGGTCTTCTAAAGTAGGAATCTTGATTTCTTTGATAGTTACATCAAAAAATTCAAAAGCAATGCATTGTAAATGAGTCACCATCTTGTTCTTCCAATCAAGATAATTCTCTCCATCAAACTTAGGACTTTCTTTTCTGAAGTATGCCATCTGATCAACCTCAAGCTATTAAAATTTCTCTCTGAGGCACCAAGCTCTGATACCAATTTTTAGGAATAGTCCCAAGAGATAACTGAGAGGGCAAGGGGGTGAATCAGTTAACCCAGATAGGTAAAAACCCTGGTGGGAATTGACACCCACTAATATTTTGCACTAGTGTATTATGATCCTTGTTAGAAGATCCTTAACCCTGTCAGGAGTTTCTTTATAATATATTTAGTATAGTAGACCTGTTCAAGGGTCAGACCATGTTAGGAGTTGTTTACAATAGTCCTTATTAGGGGAGAGGATGCATTTTCTAAGAGCACACTGCTCCAAGGGGCAAAGGCTACAACCTTCTAAATAACAGATACACATTATATCTGGATTTTGGTGAACTACACTTAGACCTGATGTCTAGATCAGTTCCAATGTATAGAAAAAATACTTTACTTGGTCACATAGACCTTCTTCTGATGGCTCAACACTTCACACACTCTTCTCTACTCTTTCTAATCAACTATGAACCACACTCAAGCAATCACAAATGACTGCCTATAAATATCTTTCCTTTAAATGATATAATCAAGTTGGCCTATTAGAACCACCTTGAAATCATATTAGAGAAACCATAACAAACTCCAATAACAATTCAGTTGGCTCTACTAAGCATGCAACACATTCTGGGACCTGTCTAATAAGATAATTGTAGACACATGCTACACACTGTTGGCTCTACCAAAACAACTGGATCTTTCTCCTAAAGTTGAATTACTTTATGTGATCTTAATCAAACATCACTAACTCTTCTCTAAGCTTAACTTCAAGGGTGCATACCAAAATTATAGGTGCAACTCTAGAACCAATATAATCTCTGTCAGCTCTTCTGAACAAACACAGAAAACTGCTACTGGTGAATAGTGACTCCATAACTTCACTTCTACTAATCATTAGACTATATTTCCATGAATGTAACATTAATAACATGTCTTCAACATATATCCAAGTGCACAAGGCTTCATGATAACTGTATGGACAACCATACACAAAACATTGCCTGTTATTCTGTTAGGAACACTACTGACACAAGCTGTTATATAATTGTCTATTCTAACAATTAACCTCTACTCCCATGATATCATGTCCACGCTACATATACTAAAATCTTACTACATAAGTCTTCCATTCATGCTACTTTCCATATGTTGTCATTAATGACAAACATACAGTCAGTACTAGCCTACTGGCAAATCTCCAACAATATTAGGCCTAGTTTGAGTAAGATAAATGAGTTTGACAATCATAGAATTTTATAGTGTTGTATCTATTGCTGGTGAGTCATCTTCTTTGTAAGCTTTTATCCAATTATCATAGGTGTCCCTACTAGCTTGCAATCATCCATCTTGAATTTCTTTAATATCTCTTTCACATACTTGGACTGATTAATGAAAATACATTTCTCTGTCTACTACACATTCAATCCCAAAAATTATTTGATAGGTCCAATCATTATCATCTCAAATTCACTCTACATCTCCTTAGAAAATTCAGCACTTAGTTTGTCATTATCTCCAAAGATAATGTCATCAACAAATATAGCTACAAGTAGTAGTCCTTCAGATGTCTCTCTTATGAATAGATTACAATCTGTTGCTCCTTTCTTGAATCTAATCTTTGTTAGATATCCATCTAGTCTCTCATACCATGCTCTAGGGGCTTGCTTAAGTCCATAGAGGGCCTTCTTCAATCTGCATACCATATCAAGTCTTTCTGATAGGGTGAATCCTTCTAGTTGTTCAATGTATACTTCTTCTTTTAGATCTCCATTCAAGAATGTTGACTTAACATCCATCTGATAAACTTTGAAGTTTTTGAATGTTGCATAGGCTAGAAACAATTTAATAGCTTATAATCTGCTCACTAGGGAAAAAGTGTTTGAATAATCAATTCATTCTCTCTGTGCATATCCCTTACATACTAACCTTGCCTTGTTTCTTACTACTATACCATCTTCATTCATATTATTTCTAAATATCCATTTTGTTCCAATCACATTTTTATCACTAGGTCTTTGGACCAGTTCCCAAGTATCATTCTTGATAATCTGATCAAGTTCTTCTTTCATAGCATCATGCCAATTTGAATCATTTCATGCATCTTCAATACTTAAGGGTTCAATCTAAGATAGTAAACATACCGCCTCATTGCTTGCAAAACTCTTTTCTTTTGATCTTGTTGTGACTTTTCCACTCTGATCTCTAATGATGTCATCCTTAGAATGGTATCTAGATGTAAAATTTGGAACTTTAGGTGATATTGTATCATTTTCCTTTGGAGTTTCTTCTTCACTTGTCTCAGGTTCATTAAATGACACATCAATATTGTCAAACATTTCTTCAACAACTGTCTCACTAGTGGAAGGTCTAGGTTCTTCTTCAATCATAGGTGACTAATCATGATATCTTTCTTGAACCATAAAATTTTTATCAATCTTAACATGAGCACTTTAAATGATCTTCTTCAATCTTAAATTGAAACATCTATAAGATTTTCTTTTAGTAGAGTAACCAAGGAAAATACGTTCATCACTTCTTGCATCAAAATTTCCTACTGCTTCATCCCTCTTGATGTAGCACTTTCTTCCAAAGATTCTGAAGTATTTTACTATAAGAACATTACCAAACCATAGCTCATAAGGTGTCTTATCCATGCTAGACCTTAATTGAATTCTATTGATGGTATAGACTACTGTATTGACTACATCTCTACAATAGGTGTGTGCAATGTTTCCATCAATCACGATGGTGAATGCTGTATCAAGGATGATCCTATTCCTCCTTTCTATAATCCCATTCTACTAAGGGGTTCTAGGTGCACTCAACTGTCTCTTTATGCCATGTTCTTTGTAGTACTCATAGAATCTATCCGAGGTGAATTCTCCTCCTTTATCTGATCTTAGACATTTGATCTTTAGTCTAGATTCATTCTCAACCTTAGCTTTGAATATTTTGAACTTCTCAAAGGCTTCTGACTTATCTTTCAAGAACGCAACCCACATCATTCTAGAATAATCATCTACAAACAAAATGAAATATCTTTCACCATAGTATGAGCTTGTTTGAGTTGGTCCACATAGGTCTGTATGAATCAGATCCAATTTATTCTCTACTAAATTATGCTTTCTTTTGAATGAATTTCTCACATGCTTTCCCATCACACATTCCCTGCATATAGTATCAATTGGCTTTGCTATGCTAGGTAGATCTCTTACTGCCTTAACATTTCTTATTTTTACTAGGTTATCAAAGTTGATATGACGTAGTCTTTTATGCCACAACCAATTGTCATCAGCTTTACAAACAAAACAACTTGCTTCAGAATTAAGTTGAAAAACATTGCCTTTAGTTTTTGAGCCTGATGCAATCATAACACCATCCTTGTTGTTAATGATCCACTTGTTATCTTTGAACTCCAACTGATAACCCTTTTCAAGTAACTGTCTAACAGTAAGAAGGTTATGATTCAAACCATCTACATAGAGAACATTGTTAGTCTTATTATTTCCGTCCAATGTGATAGCTCCTCTACCAATGATAGGTTTCAGAGTGTTATCTCCAAATCTAACCATGCCACCATTGTACTTGTCTAAATGAACAAACCTATCTTTATCACCTATCATGTGATGTGAACAACCACTATCTATGATCCAATCTATCCTTATGTCTTCTTGTGAGATCAATGCTAACTTTTCTTCCTCTTTCTCATCTTCATTATTCATTTTATATATAATAGCAATGAATCCAAAATCATCTTTAGTTGAATCATCATCTGATACACCATATCCAGCATAGTAACATTCCTTTGAGTACTTAGGCTTCTAGTCATTTTAAATTTTTTTAGCTCTTGTAGGACACTTAGATGCAAAGTGACCAATCTTATTACATGAAAAACATTTAAATGGAAACTAACATTCATATTTTCTTTTTCCTTTCTTTTCTCTTTTAGCAATCATAGCAATGAAATCATCTAGTGATTTCTCTTCATCATCATTATCAAAATTACCAGAAGTGCTTGCAGATTTCTTACCATGGATTCATGCTTTGAAGGCTATCTCAATTTTAGGTTCTGTCTTCAATCTTGAAATCTCAAAAGTTGAAATCTTGCTGATCAAGGTCTCTCTTTTGAAATTTTTTGTAAGCTGCATGGTCTCATCAAGGATGTTGATCTTGTTTTCATACTATGTTGTCAGAGTGGTCATCAAATTTTCCATAATGTCTTCTTTTGAGATCTCTCCACCATTGTTCCTGATTCCTACAACCGCTTCATTAATCCTTTGGTTGTAAGCTCTGATGTTTTCTTTAGGTAGCATCTCTAATGCATTGTATCTTTTCTTCCAAATTTTTCTACGAGCATCATTTTCTTATTTATCTCCTTCAAATATGTCTTCTAGGTGCTTCCATATCTTGTGGGTTGTGTCTACTTTCTTTATCTTTGAAAACTCATTTAGATAGAACATTGATAAGGGCTTCTTTGGCTATTGCATTATGACCAAATAATTATTTATGCTTGTCAGTAGCATCATCCTTTGCAAGGTCTACTAAGGTAGGGATCTTGACTTCTTTGATAGTCACATCAAAAACTTCAAAAGCAATGCATTGCAAATGTGTCACCATCTTGTTCTTCTAATCAAGATAATTCTCTCCATCAAACTTAGGACTTTCTTTTCTAAAGAACACCATCTGATCAACCTCAAGCTGTTAAAATTTCTCTTTGAGGTACTTGTGTCTAATACCAATTGTTAGGAATAATCCCAAGAGATAGCTAAGAGGGGGGGGGTTGAATCAGTTATCTACAAGTTTCAATTCTTTATCCATTTAAGTATACTTAAACATAAAGCATAAACACAATGAAAGAACACTTGAACACAACACCAATATTTTGGTTACGGAGAAACCCAAATAAGTAAAAATCTCGGTGGGAATTGACACCCACTAATAATCTACACTAGTGTATTATGATCATTGTTAGAAAATCCTTAACCTTGTTAGGATTTGTCTTTACAATGCATTTAGTATAGTGACCTCATCAAGGGTTGGACCCTATTAGGAGTCATTTACAATTAACCTTTTTAGGGTGAGGATGCACTGTCCGAGAGCACACTTCTCAAAGGGGTGAAGGCTACAACCTTCTAAATAATAGATACACACTATATCTGGATCTTGGTGAACTGCACTTTGACATGTTGTCTAGATCAGTTCCAATGTATAGCATAAACTCTTCACTTCATCACATAGACCTTTTGCTGATGGCTCAACACTTTGCACACTCTTCTCTTCTCTTCACAATCAACTCTAAACTATACTTTAGCAATCACAAATGACTTCCTATAAATATCTTTCCTCTAAATGATATAATCAACTTAGCTTGTTAGAACCACGTTGAGATCATAATAGAGAAACAATATCATACTCCAATAATATCTCAGCCGGCTCTACTAAGCATGCAACACAATCTGGGACTTGTCTAAATCAAGCACGCTACACACTATTAGCTCTACCAAATTAAATGATACTTTCTCCTCAAGTTGAATTAGATCATGCACTCTTAACCAAACATTACTAACTCTTCTCCAAGCACTAATCCAAGGGCACATACCATAATGATTGGCACAACTCTTGTACTAATAAAATCTTTGTCGTCTCTTTTGAATAAACACAAGAAACTACAATTGGTGAATAGCGACTGCATAACTTCACTTCTACTAATCATCAGACTTTGTGTCCATGAATGTAACATCACTAACATGTCTTCATGATATATCCAAATGTGCAAGGCTCTATGTTAACTATACAGACAATCATTCATAGAACACTAGATGTAACTCTATCAGGAACACTACTGACACAAGCTTCTATATAACTATTTGTACTAACAGTTAACCTCTACGTCCATGATATCATGTTGATAATATGTCTATGTTGTATATATTAAAAACTTACTACATAAGTCTTATACGCATGCTACTTACCATATGTAGTCATCAATGACAAACATAAAGTCATCACTGGGTTTCTGGAAAATCTCCAACATAAACTTATTGACAACTTAGTAAATTTAGTAACTTATGAAATGTTTGCAATTGTAACGTTAGGAAATTAATGTCTTATAAAAAAATTGTTTTTCTTTTCCCAAGGTTTTTGGCATGACAGGTAGGGTATGGTGTCAAGTGTTTCGACAAGTGGGGAGCCAAAATAGGACCTTGTCTAGGGTAAACCTACCCAAATGAAAATGTTTGGATTGATAGTTTCACCCACAAAAAATTGAGAAAGAATTAGGATACCTTGCAACTTTCCATTGAATTTAGATGATGGTTTTGGCATCAATAGAAAAATCACTTCCTGATAAAAATATTTTGATTCTTGAAAATATAA
This sequence comes from Chamaecyparis obtusa, assembly GCA_027943335.1. Classification (NCBI taxonomy): domain Eukaryota; kingdom Viridiplantae; phylum Streptophyta; class Pinopsida; order Cupressales; family Cupressaceae; genus Chamaecyparis; species Chamaecyparis obtusa. Next base: position 138,488 of record BSBK01000014.1, on the reverse strand, counting down.
GATAGATTATTATAGAGGTTCCACCCATGAACATATAAATTGAGATAGATCATTCAAATGTACTATAGATTCGGAGAAATAACCCTTTAGAGTTTTTTACTTTTGTGCACTTACAACACTTAAGCGACATCACCAGTAGGGTATGGTGCTAAGTGTTTTGGCAAGTGGGGACCCAAAATAAGATCATTCCTAGGGTAAACCAACCCAACCAAATGTGTTTATGTTTATGGTTTGTGCCCATGATGAAGAAAATGAGATTTAGGCCACCTTGCAACTTTCCATTCAATGTATCTAACCATTTTTTCATGGACAAAACAATTGCTACCCTATAATGACCACTTTGAGTCTTAAAAATATGAGATAGGTTATTGTAGAGGGGCCTCTCAAAATTCTATAAATCAAACAAATCATTCACAAGTGCCATGGATTGGATGAAATATCTCATCAAATTTTGTCACTTATTATGTACTTATAGCACTTAAGGGACCTTGCAAGTAGAGCATCACATTGAGAATTTTAGCGAATGGGGAGCCAAAATTGGACCATGCATAGGGTATTCCCTAACCAGACATGTTCACACTAGATATTTGCACCCACAATGAACAAAGTGATATTTAGGCTACCTTGAAACTTTCTATTGAATACATATGATGGTTTTTGCATCATAAAAAAATGGCTCCCTACAAAAACCACTTTGATCCTTGAAAATATGTGTATCATCAGAAAATGGAAGCACTTTCATTTAAGACTAGTTTATCCCTCCAAGTAGGTATTTTGGGTTCATGTAAAATTCCTAGGGTAGGTCCCTATCTTGAATCTAGATTTTCTCCTCACTCTACCCCTTTTTCTACCTTCTTTCTGCACATTTTTGGCATTCTAGATTGAGATCCTAAGATCTTTGACCTCAAGGTAAAGTTTGACCTTTTAGGTCAAGGTCAACCTCAAATCTAACCTAGGTCAAGTCAACCTCAACTTTGACCTAGGTCAAATTCAACCTCATCCTTGGCCCAAGGGTCCAAATTTCAAGATTCCATGATTTCCAGATGTCAGGTTTTGAAAAGATTTGTTTTCTCACTTTCGGGTCGGCTGCTTCAGATTTTGGAATGGAAAAATCTAAAATTATATTTAATGAAGGTCCATTTCTAGGGGTTAATGCTTAATTTGAATTTAATTCTCCTATGTCGGCCTCTCTAGAAGTTTGTAGCCTAGACTAGCATAAAAGGAAGCCTTCCTCTTTCATTTTCACATCCACTTTTTCATGAGAAGTCTCTCAAGTGAAATCAAGTGAGAGAGACATCCATCATTCATCAAGTACTATAAAGGAGATATCTAGGATCAAGAAAACATTCCCCATCAAGGAAGCATTCAATCCATTATCTACATTCAAGCATTCAAGTTCTCCATTGAAGATCAATAATTCAAGAATTCAAGTCTTTGAAGGGATTTGGTTCAAGAATTCAAGATTCATCATTCAACCCCTAGATCTATCCATCATGGTGCTATGATCTTCCTTCAAGATCCTTTATTCATCTTCAAGCTCTATTAATTCTCCCATTAAATTGGATTTCAACCATATAATCATGGAGTTTTGATTTACTTTTGTTAGTGTTGAGTCCAAGATTTCATATTAACATATTTGATTACATTTCAAATACAATTGCATATCTATTGAGTATCATAGCTTCATTGTTAGATCTACTTCTACTACTTTCTAGCATTATCTATTTCAATTCTATTTTAAAGGTTGATTCCAAACTGGGGTTTGACCAATGAAAACCCTTTATCTTGCAGGTGCAGGTGCGAAATGGTGAATTGCATATTAGATCTGGATACCCTTTTCGGTGAACTTCTGAGATCTATGAACAAATTTTTTGTCAGAGTAGTTTCAGGTCAACGATGAATTTTAGTGGGGGATAAGATTGTACCTTGGGGTAAGATCTTACCCTGATCCTGAGGTCAAGGAAGACCTTGCTCCAAATGACAAAATGTTTATGGGTTTTCTCTATTTTTGCATTTCCAGGCCAGATCCAGTTGCAGAATTACCTGAAACTAAACATAGACACCAAAAAATAGTGATTTCTAAATCTACCTCTTTCTAGGGTAAGTATTCATGTTTTATTAAGTTTTGATGTCCATAGCATTTTCCATCACATATTTCCATTCCATACATTTTATATATACCACATTTTATCCATTACATTTAGGTGAACCCGACAAGCTTACCTCCTATCTTTTGTGGAATTAGATGCCCTATTGTATTTGTGGTTCACTATTACATTTTTGTGAACTTGTGATAATAAATCTTTCTTTTTTGTGTTGGATGCTTTGCTTTCTTTCCATAAAGATTAGATTTCTTTTATATTCTTGCATTTTTAAATTTAAAAAACAAAAAAATCCATATATTTCACAAAATACAAAAATATTTCTTACATTTCATCTACTATGAATATTTTTAAGATGCTTTGGTGTGTTCTTATTTTCTTTATTGTTCTCCTCTTGGATTCTCTTTATCAAACTTATGATGTTTATGAGAGTATCATTCACTTCATTATGTTGGTTACCCTTCATCTTTCACTTGCCTATGCTTTTGTGAAATTGACAGATACTAGTCTTCCTACTTTCAAAATTTTCATTAAAGATTTATGTGGCGGACTTATTACTCTTTTGGATTATGTGAAAAATTGGGTAGATGATACACCATCTCCTAATATTCCTAATCCTAATCCTATCATCCTTAATTTAGTTCCTAACCTTCCTAATCCTAATCTGATGCCTAATATACCTAGTTCTCCATCTACTAATCCTAGTTCTTCCCATACTTATGATGGGCTTCAAGCTATAGTTCATGATGCAAATGTGCAAGAGTTCTTTGATTTACCTTCTCCTTCGATTCATGATGATATTAAAGGAAAGGGTAAATAAACTTCTTCTAAACCTGTTATTCCACCTTATACAAGATTTACTCATGAACATGACAAAAAATCACCTCCTGTAGAAGCCTTACATGATATGTACACTACAAGATATAATATGATGACTAAACAAGGTTATAAAGGTTTAGGGCTTGGTGTTAATGAGCATGGTATTAAATATACGGTTCATATACCCCCTAAAAAGGATATGTGTGGTGTTGGTTGTTCACAATCTGAATTCAAGGTAGTTGATTTTGATCATCGTCCTCCTCTTCATGTTCTTCTCCCTACACCTAAATTAGATTACCCTGATACTCCTCAAGATGTAGCTAAGAAGGTGTATGTTCAATTGATGAATTCCAAGAAAGAAATCTTTAGACCTATGCTAAAAGATGCTCTATCCAAGTACAAATGTCCTTTTCATTATATAGTAATACACATTTACTTGTTGATTGTGTACATTTCAAGTTATATGTTAGGGAATGAGCTGCTTTAGGAATTATATCTCATTGTCCTGTAGTTTTACAATTTCTTCATAACTTTGATAGGGAACACCCCCTTGACTCTTCCATAATATAGATCTTTAATCCTCTTGTCTCATGACTGGGGGGAAAGAGGCATTTAATTGAGTCTTATAGGATCCATTAGGCTCTTGGCATATATTTTATCTTGAGCTTAATTGGTATTCTTTCTATCCTTCTTCTCTTTGGTTTTTGCATTATGTTCTATATTCAAGATATCTTTTCTAAAGACATTTGTTTTGCAAAGGTATCCCTTTCTTTCATCCTTGGGGGGCAAGTTTATTTTTTCTTTCTCTTTGTCTAGGGATATCCTCTCCTTAGCTTAGTGGTATTCTTTTATCTTGCAACATTATTTCATTATATTGAAAGAGGTTTTAGCTATGGATATCCTTTTATATGAGAGGTTTTTGTCCTAGGTCATCACCTCTTCTTTATTCTAAAAATTATATTCTTTATAAATTCTTGTCCTGGCTATAGGGTTAGATCTTGAATCCTTTGTTCAAAGATTCCTCTTCCTCTTACAGGGGCTAGATGAGTGAATCTTTGTTTCTCTTTAAGCACTCCTCTATGATGGGGGTCTGGTTGTTAAGATCTTTATCTTTGAGGATCCTTTTTACATGAGTGACATATCCTTTTCATGATTATCTATACTCTTGGATGTAGGGGTCAATACCCTTTTCTAAGAATGTAGTATACATTGTTGATAAATAAGATATCTCCTTACATTGTGAAGTACGTATCCTCTTTCTCTTTCTTATCATGTCTTTTAGACAACCACAATAAGGAGGGGGCCATATATAGTGTCTCCCTTGTAGTATAATTTTTCATTTATATGCTAAATTCTCTAAAGGTAATGCACATAAGTTGCTAAATCCTAAAAGGACATGAATTTTTCAATTTTTAATATGCTAAATCCTCTGAAGGTAACACACATAATTTTCTAAATCCTGAAGAGACACACATTTTTCAATTTTCAATATGCTAAATCTTCCGAAGGTAACACACATAAGTTAGTAAATCTTGAGGGGACACACATTTTATATTTCATGGTGATACAAGAAGGTGGATCTATGGGTATTCTAGAAGCCATCAAAAGATGCATTACAATTTCATGGCATAGATTTATGGGTGAACTATCAGGTTTTGGCCACTTGTTTGGCTCTCCCTCCTTGGTGATTCATGGTAAGGTGGGAATCTTACTAGGCGAGGTAATCACTTTCTATTTTCTCTCTTTTCTCTTTCATGCTAGTAGGAATTGATCATGAAGCTATGTTATTTATAGTGTTTCTCTTGTCTTTCTTATGTAATCATTTATGCTTTTTATGATAAATTTTTGAATATGATATTAGTATAGGAAGCATTTCTTAGCAAGGTTTCCTCTACTAGTTCATTTGGGTTTATTTTAGTACTAACCCCTCTCTCTTTTGTTTTTTTAGTTTTCTCTTTGTTTTCACACTCGCGTACATGTATGTTGAGTTAGAATCCTTAGCCTAGGGGATTGTTTCCTTAACTAAGTTTTATTCTATCTCATTGTGAATCTACTTGGATCTCTTCTTTCTTCTCCTTTACTAAGAGTTTGCATTGAATACATACTCTTGCTAAAGTGGGGGCTAAATGTATCATAAAAAAATGGAAGAACTTCCATTTATGACTAGTTTAGCCCTCTGAGTAGGTAGTTTTGGGTCATGTCAAATTCCTCAAGTAGGTCCCTAGCTTGAATCTGGCTTTTCTCCTCACTCTTCCCCTTTTTCCACCCTCTTTGTGCACTTTTCAGGCATTCTGGATTGAGATCCTGAGATCTTTGACCTCAGGGTCAAGGTCAACCTCAACTTTCACCTAGGTTAAATTTGATCTCGACTCTAACCTAGGTCAAAGTCAACCTTATCCTTGAGCCAAGGTCCAAATTTCAAGATTCCATGATTTCTAGATGTCAGGTTTTAGAAAGATTTGTTTTCCCACTTCCAGGTTAGCTGTTTCAGATTTCAAAATGGTAAAATCTTAAATTGTACTTAATCTAGGTCCCTTTCTAGGGATTAAGGATTAATTGCAATTTAATTCTCCTATGTCATCCACTCTATAAGTTTGTGCCCTAAACTAGTATAAAAGGAAGCCTTCCTCTTTCATTTTCACATCCACTTTTTCATGAGAAATCTCTCAAGTGCGATCAAGTGAGAGAGACATCCATCATTCATCAAGTACTCTCAAGGATATATCTATGATCAAGCATAAATTCCCCATCAAGGAAGCATTCAAGCCATTATCTACATTCAAGAATTTGAGTTCTCCATTGAAGATATAGGATTCAAGCATTCAAGTCTTTGAAGGGATTTGGTTCAAGAATTCAAGACTCATCATTCAACCCCTAGATCTATCCATCATGGTGGTGTGATCTTTCTTCAAGATCCTTTGTTCATATTCAAGATCTATTCATTCTCTTGTTAAAGTGGATTTCAAGCATACAATCATGGAGGTTTTGATTTACTTTTGTTAGTGTTGAGTCCAAGATTTTATATTATCATATTTGATTACATTTCAAATACAATTGCATATCTATTGAGTATCATAGCTTCATTGTTAGATCTAGTTCTACTACTTCCTAGCATTCTCTATTTAAATTCTATTTTAAAGGTTGATTCTAAACTAGGGTTTGACCAAGACAAACCCCTCATCTAAAAAACAAAACCCTTTTTCTTGCAAGTGCAGGTGTGGGATGGTGAGTCACAGATCAGATCTGGATACCCTTTTCGGTGAACTTTCGAGATCCACTAACAAAATTTTTATCAGAGTAGTTTCAAGTCAAGGATGCCTTTGAGTGGGGGGTAAGATTGTACCCTGGGGTAAGATCTTACCCCGATCCTAAGGTCAAGGATGACCTTGATCTGAATGACCAAAGGTTTTTGGGTTTTCTCATTTTCTGCATTTCTAGGCCAGATCTAGTTGCAGAATTCCCCAAAACTAAACATAGACACAAGAAAACCGTGATTTCTGAATCTGCCTCTTTCCAAGATAAGTATTCATGTTTTATTAATTTTTTATATCCATAGCATTTTCCATCACATATTTCTATTCCATACATTTTATATATACAACATTACAATATGATATAGGTTATGAATTATAGAGGGGCCTTGTGCAATTGTATATGCTTAGATAGATCATTTTTAAAGTTCCATAGATTAAATGATAAATATATGGTCAAATTTTGTCACTTTTGTGCACTTATGGAACTTAAGGGACATCACTGTTAGGGTATGGTGCATAGCATTTCGATGAGTGGAGAACCAAAAGAGGATAATGATTAGGGTAAACCCACCCAACTAGATATGTTCACATTAATGGTTTGTGCCCATGACAAATAGAGAAATATATAGGCCACCTTGCAACTTTCTATTGAATGCATATAATAGTTTTTCATCATTACAAAAATCACTTGCCTATAAAAACCAGTTTGATTCTTAAACTAACCTCCCACAATTCTATAGGTTTAGAATAATCCTTCACAACTGCCACATATTGGGATAAATATCCCATCAAATTTTTTCACATTTGTACACTTAGGGAAGATAAGGGACACAACCAATAGGATATGGTGTCAAGAATTCCAACAATTGGAGAACCAAAATGGGACCATGAATAGGGTAAAGCCTTCCAAAAAAACATGTTTGTGTTAATTGTTTATTCCCATGATAAAAAAATCAATATTTAGGATACCTTACAATGTTGTCAAGGATTGTGACTCTCTAAAAAGATGGTAGCTATGAAAGTTTGTGACTATTTTAAAGGACTGTGACTCTCTAAAAAGGTTGTAATAATGGAAGGTTGTGATTCTCTCATCATGAAGATATAAATAGGAGGGAAATAATTTTTTTTAATTCATGAAAGACAGGATCATCACTCCTCAATCTGATGAACTACAACTAATTGAATATCTGAGATGAAATAAAGAACTCTGATTAGAGATCACCCAATACTGAAATGATATGTAAGATGATTAAATCAGTCAATATGTTGTCATTGATGTCAACTAGTCTTGACAATACTTATCATGTTAGGTACAAAAATCTAAACATCTATTGAAGATGTGAGGACCTACCCCGACCCATCTTAGCTCAACATTCATTTTGACATTTGATTCATCAGGATGATACTTTGAGTAGAGACATTTGACCTATTTTGGATTACGTATGCTATCATTAGATCTTATGAGATGATTGTTATAGATTTATATGCCGATGATGTTAGTCATACCCTTTATATACTCATTTTGGTTCCATGCTTATCTATGATCTATGAATTTTGCATTCTGCATTTGTAACGTTATCTTTCAGAATAGTAAATATTGGTGGTATCATAGTTCTATGATTAGCTTAGGCTTTCATGCTTATGTGAAAATTGAATTGATATTTCGATACATGAAAAATTAGGGTATAATGTGGATTATGTAATGATTCATGAAATGCAGTTATTTATAATTGTCAAGTTTAGATGTTATTACTTCATTTTCAATGAATATTAATGCAAAAATTTTATGAAGTACTGACATCAAAATTGACTATGTAGGAATATGGCCATGGTTGTAAATTCAGGGAAACAAGAATGGATCTAAGTGTAATCAGTTTGAAACCAAGGTCGACTCTAAGAAGAGAATGACCTCATCGTAACATGATTTTTTTCATAAACATGATGCATGTGTGTATGTGGTTGACAATATTTGTAAATGTATGTTTGTAAGTAAATTTCATTTTTGTGAAAATATAAATATAATTTGTCCACTAAGCATGCCAAATGTGTTTTGAGATGTGTGCTTATGTGAGGTGCCACTTGACACCATGGTGATGATGTCGCATGCTTGAGTAGAATATGGACCCCACCCTCTCCTTAGTTGGTCTTGAGTATTCCTAAGCTAGGTAGGTGGTTTAAGGAACCAAGATTTATGTAACCAATACTCTATTTTCGGATGCAAGTTTAACTAGGGTTTTTGAGGGGTTATGTGGAGTCCCAGGGTGTGGTTTAGGTTAGATTTTGGTGCCCCAATGCTAGTACATGGGTTAGGGGGCTTATTTTTTCTATTTCCACTTCCATAGGCCACCTTTTTGTCTCTCCAAATAGGCTATTTTTTTTATAAATAAAAATAAAAATGTTCTCTAGGTTGCTTCACATTTCCATGTGTTGAATTTCATCCCATTACTATAGCAAGGGAAAGTGTCATTTTGTCTTGGATCTAGAAACCTAATTTTTTTGGGAAGGGAGATGAGAGAGGAATGTTTGAATGTCTTTAGGGGAGAGAGACTTAGGAAAGTACACACTTGTTCATCTTGTTTATGCTAGATTTGGAGAGAGTGAGAAGAGGACTAGAGAGTGTTTGGGCTAGTAGATTTGAGAAAGATAGCAAGCTTGGAGTCAAGAGGAGCTCTTCTTCAACCTTTCAATTTTGCCTTTGCTTAGGAGGAGGTTGCTGGCTTCTATCATGTAATTATTTTGTATATGCAATGAAGAAATGTACTAGTGTGAAATTTGTAATTTGTACTACCTTGTGTTGAATCTTATATTGTTTGGTTTCATTGTGTGATTTTGTTTTTTTTTAATCTTGTTTGTCTTCTTGATTTGCTTCATGTTTTGGGTGTGCAAGTTTACTCCTCATCCTTGGGAGGATTTGAGGAGGACTTGGGGTGAAGGGCCTAGTTGAGAATTCTTTATGTATGAGAACATGGTTGTATGGGCACCCATGAGAGCCTTCTTATGTTTGTTTGGGGGCCATAAGGGATGTGTTGATGCTCATGGATTTGAGTTGTTTAGTTGGAAGGGCCTTGTGAAGGCATGTGATATATATTGAAATGATATTTTGTTATAAGATAGGTGTCTCCATAAGAGAAGTTTCCACCTTCACCCATCTATGGATTCAATCTTTAGAATCCTTTGTGCAAGCTTGGGAAGGGAGTAAATTGTGAAAGTCTTTGTACCAAATTGTGTTTGTATGTTTATGCTTTGTGTTGTTGTGTGTAACCCATCTTATTCTTATTTCCGCTAGCTCGGGGGTGGCCATGTAATGGCCTAGGCTGGGAGGTGAGCCTCCATGGCCATGTGGAAAGAATTTTTATGTTTGCAGATTTTTTACTTTCTTGGTGTAAAGTTGAAGTTCAAGTGAAGATTCAAGTTTTAGCTAAAATTAAGGATTATTTATTATCCTCTTGAAAAGGATTTACTACTATTATAATTCAAGTTGTTTCATTGTAAAAATCATTGTATCTGTAAAATTTGAATTGTTGTATATTCTATGATGGAATTTTAAATCAATTTCCTACCTCTATGTCAACAAAAATTAATTTCTTTCAAAATGTTCAGTTTACATTTGGTGCAGTAATTCTACAAATTCCATAATTCTACTCATAAGTTAAATCCCTGCAAAAATTTATTTGATGAAAATCTTAAGAAACTTATGTATAAATGGTAAATCTATTTTCTACATTTATACTATTAGAAATTGTTTTGGTTGAAAACTTCTAGTTGAAATGTTCAGTATATTCTATAAATCTGTTTCATAAATTAAATTTCCTACCAAAACATATGATGGTTAAAATTAAAAGAAATATTTTTGGTATATTAAACTTCAACTTCTGTGTTAATTCTGTAGTAAAAATTATAGTTTAAATGTTCAACTGTTCATTCAAAGAATTTATGTTTTGCTGTATTATAATGGACATTAGAATATGTTAAACTATTTTTAGTAAGTTGTGTAATGCCCAGTAGATTTTGGGCATTACATTCTGGTATCAGAGCACATGTTTCAGCTCTAGGACCTTGTCTATTTTTGACATTAAAGGGAAATTATTGTCTTAAATTCATGCTTCATGCAATCAAAAAATGAGAAAAGTACTAATGTGAGTATTCACAAATATAAAAGTGAGACTCTGATTGTCTGAATATTTCTTTATTTAATTTGAAAGATGGACCTTTGCTCCTATTCAAGAAAGTACTATTTTTTTTTTTAGAAAGTGTTGTTTTTGTAGTAAGCTAGAACAGTAAATTCCTTTATTATTCTGAATATTACCTTACTTAGGTTGCAATCCAAATTTCTTGAATTTTGTATTTAAAATAAAATTTTAGTGTTGATTTATCATTTAAGGGTTCTCTGTTTTATGTTCCTTCGATTTTATTTAGAAATACCTGTTAAAAAAAAAGGGTATTATTTATATAAACATTAATCCGAGAGGAAAATTGGACATTAGGATTTGCATGTGAGTTAATTCAGTATACAGAATTATTAATCAGATAATGTAAACTGTGGATATTTATTCTATAATGGACCTGCAATAGAATAAAACTTTTAGATTTACCCAATAAATACAGATACATACCACTCTTTTGTTAAACTTATTAATATATATACATTTAAAGTATTACTTATATGTATATATACAGGCATGTTATTAAATGTAGATATACTAAATCTCATACTTAAGAGGCTATTAATCCTGAGAATAGTAAAATAATACATTTCAGTGTTGAAAAAAAAATAGGATAAGTATTTATATACTATATATAATACAATGCATACTATTTATATAAAATAAAAATATCTTAAGGATTTCATTTTAAAAATAACATTAAATAAAGGTAAAAATATAAAATAACACTTGTAATTATGTTGTAAACATTTTTGTATATATATATAATACGTAATATATATTATATATATATATATATATAAATATAATACATATTATATATGATAAAGTTCTTTAAAAAAAATTATAATAAAGAAAAAGATTAAAAAAATAAATAAATTGTTTTAAAGGGCCGAAGCCCTAAATGTTTTAACGTGGGGCCTTGCCTCACTGCGGCGGCGGTTGTACTACCACTGCAGCACCCGTGGTGGTGCTGCGTATGGCAGCACCGCCATTGTAGTCTCCCCGTGGGGAGGGCTACAACAACAGTGCTGCCACCCCAGCTCCCCACCGTGGGGGTTGCGGGGGTAGCACACTCCTCCCCTCTTCCTTTGAACGCAGCGTGGGCGATAGCCAAACTGTGTAAGTGGCATTTTGGTTGTCCAACCCCTATACTTTTATTTTTTTTAAAATATAGATATAAAAGATTTATACTATTTTGATAGACTAAGCTAACAAAGCAATAAATAAAAATATAGGAAATAAACCCTGGCTTTATTAACAGAGTACTTAGCAAAGTAAACCCAGTGATGATAATGTAGAATAAACCCTACGTTTTTACCTTGCTGTGGTAAAAATAAAGAAATGGGTTTTCACTCATTGCCTAAGATGAAAACCTTGACTATCCTCAGATAGAGAGCAAATATATTCTGAGTAGATAAAAAAATAAAACCCAACATGCATAAAAATAATATTACAGTACAGAACAGTATGAGAAATTGAAAAAGTTGTTGCTGTATACAAAAAAAATAATTAAACTAAACCCTAGTTGATCTTAAAAGCAGACATTTCTTAAATAAATAAAAAAATGGCAGATCTCTCAATGCATACAGTAGATAAATGAATACATGTTACCAAGAAGAAAAAACAAAATACCCAGATTTGGGTATAGCAGATGGATTTCATCCCTGTTGGTTGAAAGAGAATGATGGATAGCCTTATGGGTTTCTAAGGAATCCCTCATATTTGTGTACACATTCTCATATGAAAATGAGTGTGTATATGCACACCATGTGTGTGCATATACACACTTGTTTTCATATGAGAACACCAAAAAAAATCTTTGCCTCCCTTAGCTAATCCTCTTTCCTGCAAGAAAATGAAACACAAATGAGCTTTTAGGGTTTTCTTGAGTATATAAAAGTGGCCCCAACCCTAATTTCAAATTAGGGTTTGGGGAGCCACAAGGCATTGATTTATTTTATTTAATTTTAAACACTTTATGTTAATTGAGATTTTTATTCTCATAAGAATTTTAGGTAAGTAAAATTATTTACTTTATAATGGAGAAAGGAGAACTCCATTTAAATTATTTTCCTTTAAGGATTTCAATTTAAATTTAATAGTTGAAAATTTATCTTTTATAAGATGTGTAATTAGGAAAATATATTGGATGAGAATATTTTTCCATTTAAATTATTGGTTAATATATTTTGTGAAATATTAATGTCGATGTCATAAATCTTTTAGTAAGTTTCAAAGTAAATTAAATATATTTGTTTAAATTTATGAAAATTAAGAATAAGAATATAGTTATACATATATTAAATATGATTAATTTAAATGTTTAATGACTTAATATACTTCTTTTATAGTTGTGTTAAAAGGGGGAATTTATTTCGTTCCCTTTAAATTTCTTAGGAATAAACTTTATTATGAAAGATTGCCATAGGATAATTAAGGAGAGTTTCTTTTAATAATTAATAAAGAAAAAATTAGTATTATGTTAAGTTGCTAATGTTGAGAATATTGTTTAACAAATCTTATATATTAATTTAATACTATTTTAAAATTTGAGTTTTAGACTTTATGTGTTATTGAATTCTTTTATTTATTTAATTGAGATTTATCCATGATTTTCTTGTATTTTTCCTTCTTGCTTTAGAAAGTGAATTTTTAAATTTATTGTCTATTTTAAGTGGATTGAAATCCCAAGATTTATTTATTAATTTTTGAGATATTTTAGGATTTTTATAGTTATTGTGGTTATTTGAATTTCCTTAAATATTGACTAGTTGATTATGGTTTTTTTTTTCTTTTATTTAAATTAATATTGAGATTTGAGATCTCAATTTTATATTCTTACACTTCTAAAATTAATTAAAGATTTATTAATGTTTTATTTTAGAAAATTAGTTGAATTATTTTATCTAATGATCCACATTATTTCCTTTAATAAATATATGGAATATTAGGGAATAAATAAGTTATTAATTCCTGGGAGGTCTTAAGTGAATTATTTTTCCCTAACAATAATATTAATCCATTGAGTAATTATTGTATTATTTTAATGTTCTAATCCCTTGGTCGGATTAACTATAAGGATTTTTTAATCTTAAATAAAATTAAAATGAACCATTGAATTCAATAATATTATTCTTATTAAGCCATTTAATAATTCCATATTTAATGTGAATTAAGGATTTTTGTTATGTCACATGATTGGATTTATTTTTAATTATGAAGCTTTTACTTAGAGTTTGTTATTTGATAGTTAATGACCTTAGTACCCTCTTTTATAAGTTGAAAATTTTAGGGAAAATAATATTAAGATCATTAATGACACCTTTATGCTTATTGCATTTTCCTCTTTACTAATTTTTTTCTTTTATTAAGATTAAGTTGGGACCTAATGAATCTTTCATGCCAAACCTAGTCAGGGGATTTATGTCACCTAATATCGGTCATCTTTAAATCAGACATTTATTAACATCCTTCTACCCCCTTATAGTTCTCTAACCCTAGTATTTCAGACATCACAATAGTTTGGCAGATTAATCAAATTGAGATTAATATGAAATAAGTGTAATTTAAGTTTTTAGTTAACAACTAGTTAATTTAAAACTTGATAATGTTATTTTTATGGGGCCAATATATGTGGCCAGTATACTGGTCAACGTAAAAATAACATTACAGCTTAACCTAAATTATGTTGGAATCTTTAGCACTCCTAAAAATTAATGAATTACTCATAAACATTAGAGTTCTGTTTAATTAATATAAATTTTATACTTATATATAAAGAAGTATAAGGTTTTCTTTTCTTCGACTTTATGTATGTACATTATGTCATGCTAGTAGAACTCATATTGTCCTTTCTAAGATGTCCATCCTTTTAGGGAAAACCTTAGTTAAGCGAAGCTAGTAGTAGGATGCCTCCAGTCATGCGCAGTGCTCGCCAACGTGGGCGGAGACCTAGAGGTGGCCGTGTGGCAATAGAGGGAGATGAACGTACAGCTGAGGGAGTAGGAGATGTGTAGGGGCCCCCTCCTATACTGCCACCTAATCCCAACCAGGACATCCTTAATGCAATACAAATTTTGGTCGGTATTATAATAGATAGATTGCCTATGGGAGACCAACAAGCCGAGGACCGAGAGAGGAGTAGGAGTCCCCCTCCTAGGTGAGTAGAAGAGTTGGAAAATCATGTGGATGAGTCTGTTCACATGCCAGAACCACCACCAGTGATAGTGCCGAGAGTGCCCTGTGATACAAGGGACTAGATTAGAAACCTCTTATGAATTGAACCACCACCCTTTTCAAGATCTATAGATGGAGAAGATGCTGAGGCTCGGCTATTTATCCTTGAGAGATGTTTTGGGTTGCACCCTTATGAGAGAAACCTTAAGACATGACTTTTAGTTCACATGCTAAGGGGGACTGCCTCTACATGATAGAGGTAGGAGGAATATAAGAGTCATCTGGTCATAGATACCCTCACATGGGAGGCCTTCGTGGAGAGATTTCAAGCCTAATATATGTCAGAGCATTTTAGACAGCGTCGCATCAACAAGTTTCATGACCTACAGCAGGGAGGACTATTAGTAGCACAGTATGAGTGTAGGTTTCTTGAACTCCTTCCTTATGTTGATTACATGAAGGAAGAGAAACTCCAGGTCAACCACTTTATTAAGGGGTTGAACTATGTCATAGTTGACAAAGTGCAGATGATACCATCAGGTGACTTTTGTGATATAGTAGAGAGGGCCATGATAGCTGAGGAGATCCATAATAGGTCTCAATATGCATGAGACAGGTTACGAAACTATAGTTTTGTACCAGACTACTCTGGTTTCCAAAAATCCCATTGGAAGGGAGATTAGGAGAACTCCAATACACCACAACAACAACAGTCTCAACAGAGTCCCCGACGGTACCAGGGAACTCAGATTTAGTCATCCAGAGATGGCTTCAGTAGATGCAATATGACAAGTGGGTAGCAGTAGTATGGAATTCAGGGGAGTTAGTTTTAGGCTAGGAGACCATGTTATTCATGCAGTGCCATGAGGCACATTGCGAGAGATTGTCTTTTGGGTCATCCAGTCAGTAGTCAAATGTCGGTAGCCTCAGAGCTTCTATCGAGGACACAACACAGATGAGAGATCTGTACCCCCCATTTATTTGATTAACTCCAGGAGGAATTTCATGCCTAGGGGGGGAGGATGTGAGGTCCTACCCTGACTCATCTTAGCTTGACATTCATTTTGACATTTGATTCATCAAGATGATACTTTGAGTAGAGACATTTGACCTATTTTGGATTACGTATGCTATCATTAGATCTTATGAGATGATTGTTATAGATTTATATAATGATGATGTTAGTCATACCCTTTATATACTCATTTTGGTTCCATGCTTATCTATGATATATGAATTCTGCATTCTGCATTTGTAACGTTATCTTTCAGAATAGTAAATATTGGTGGTATCATAGTTCTATGATTAGCTTAGGATTTCATGCTTATGTGGAAATTGAATTGATATTTCGATGCTTGAAGAATTAGGGTATAATGTGGATTATGTAATGATTCATGAAATGCACTTATTTATAATTGTCAAGTTTAGATGTTATTACTTCATTTTCAATGAATATTAATGCAAAGATTTTATGATGTATTGACATCGCAATTGAGTGTGCAGGAATATGGCCATGGTCGTAAATTCGAGGAAACAAGAATGGATATAAGTGCAATCAATTTGAAACCAAGGTCAACTCTAAGAAGAGAAAGACCTCGTCGTAATGTGATTTTATTCATAAACATGATGCATGTGTGTATGTGGTTGACAATGTTTGTAAATGTATGTTTGTAAATAAATTTTATTTTTGTGAAAATATAAATGTAATTTGTCCACTAAGCATGCCAAATGTGTTTTGTGATGTGTGCTTATGTGAGGTGTCACTTGACACCATAGTGATGATGTGGCATTCTTGAGTGGAATATGGACCCCACCCTCTCCTTAATTGGTCTTGAGTATTTCTAAGCTAGGTAGGTGGTTTAAGGAACCAAGATTTATGTAACCAATACTCTATTTTCGGATGCAAGTTTAACTAGGGTTTTTGAGGGATTTTGTGGAGTCCTAGGGTGTGGTTTAGGTTGGATTTTGGTGCCCCAAGGCTACTACATGGGTTAGGGGGCTTATTTCTTCTATTTCCACTTCTCTAGGCCACCTTTTTATCTCTCCAAGTGGGCCAGTTTTTGTATAAATGAAAATAGAAATATTCTCTAGGTTGTTTCACTTTTTCGTGTGTTGAATTTCATCCCATTTCTATAGCAAGGGCAAGTGTCATTTTGTCCTGGATCTAGAAACCTAATTGTTTTTGGGAAGGGAGATGAGAGAGGAATGTTTGAATGTCTTTAGGGGAGAGAGACTTAGGAAAGTACACACTTGTTCATCTTGTTTATGCTATATTTGGAGAGAGTGAGAAGAGGACTAGATAGTGTTTGGGCTAGTAGATTTGAGAAGGATAGAAAGCTTGGAGTCAAGAGGAGCTCTTCTTCAACCTTTCAATTTTGCCTTTGCTTAGGAGGAGGTTGCTAGCTTCTATCATGTAATTATTTTGTATATGCAATGAAGAAATGTACTAGTGTGAAATTTGTAAATTGTAGTACCTTGTATTGAATCTTATATTGTTTGGTTTCATTGTGTGATTTTATTTTTTTTTAATCTTGTTTGTCTTCTTGATTTGCTTCATGTTTTGGTGTGCAAGTTTACTCCTCATCCTTGGGAGGATTTGAGGACTTGGGGTGAAGGGCCTAGTTGAGAATTCTTTATGTATGAGAACATGGTTGTATGGGCACCCATGAGAGCCTTCTTATGTTTGTTTGGGGGCCATAAGGGATGTGTTGATGCTCATGGATTTGAGTTGTTTAGTTGGAAGGGCCTTGTGAAGGCATGTGATATATATTGAAATGATATTTTGTTATAAGATAGGTGTCTCCATAAGAGAAGTTTCCACCTTCACCCATCTATGGATTCAATCTTTAGAATCCTTTGTGCAAGCTTGGGAAGGGAGTAAATTGTGAAAGTCTTTGTACCAAATTGTGTTTGTATGTTTATGCTTTGTGTTGTTGTGTGTAACCCATCCTATTCTTGTTTCCCCTAGCTCGGGGGTGGCCATGTAATGGCCTAGGCTGGGAGGTGAGCCTCCATGGCCATGTGGAAATTTTTTTTATGTTTTTGGCTTTCTTGGTGTAAAGTTGAAGTTTAAGTGAAGATTCAAGTTTTAGCTGAAATTAAGGATTATTTATTATCCTCTTGAAAATGATTTACTACTGTTATAATTCAAGTTATTTCATTGTAAAAATCATTGGATCTCTAAAATTTGAATTGTTGTATATTCTATGATGGAATTTTAAATTAATTTCCTACCTTTATGTCAATAGAAATTAATTTCTTTCAAAATGTTTAGTTTACATTTGGTGCAGTAATTCTGCAAATTCCATAATTCTGCTCATAAGTTAAATCCTTGCAAAAATGCATTTGATGAAAATCTTAAGAAAATTATGTATAAATAGTAAATCTATTTTCTACATTTATGCTATTAGAAATTATTTTGGTTGAAAACTTCTAGTTGAAATGTTCAATATATTCTATAAATCTGTTTCATAAATTAAATTTCCTACCAAAACATATGATGGTTAAAATTAAAAGAAATATTTTTGGTATATTAAACTTCAACTTCTGTGTTAATTCTGTAGTAAAAATTATAGTTTAAATGTTCAACTGTTCATTCAAAGAATTTATGTTTTGTTGTAGTATAATGGACATTTGAATATGTTAAACTATTTTTAGTAATTTTTGTAATGCCGAGTAGATTTTGGGCATTACAAAAGAAGAAAAGCTAAAGAATGAACATATCTACATGAGGAAAAGATGAATATGATAGAGAAGGAAAAGGTAAACATTGTGTAACTTATTTGATGAGGCTATGACTGTATATTGTTGACTTGAGCATGTTTTATTAATCTATCTTGAAGAAGAGATTCAAATTTGAAAAAGTCAATTTGGTCGGTAATTGAAAAATTTTGTATACACCGAGCTAGTGCAATGTATATCGAGTGATAGTATTATCTGAGGTAGTCTAACTAGTTATCAGTAACACATTTCTATATTATCAAAGAACAGATGAAAACATGAAATGCTAAGATCAAATGACTGAATATGATGAGCTAGATATTGTTATGATTTTGAGGTTAAGAATGACGTTTGTTATGAGATCCATGACTGACAAAATTTGAAGATGATCTAAAGGATGAGATTGAAATGTGTTATTAAAAAATCTACTAAGGAAGGTTTAAGCAGCAAAATGGATGAAGGAGATTAATCGAAAAATTGTAATGGTTGATAAGAAAATGTTCTACCTTTCTATATAAGAGACATGAGTTTCATTTTTGAAATTATGTCATAAGAAGGAGACTACAGAGAATTCGTGTGAAGATTGTTTTCATGCATGCCTAATCAAATTGGTTATTGAAGAACCAAGCTGCAAAGTTTTATCGAGCGTCAGAGAATCATTTACTAAGTGAAAGTAAGTTGAAGTATTGAAGGAAGTGAATTATATAATGATTAGAGGATTATTTTGAAGGGCTTAGAATAGATCCAAATATTTGCAATTGTGTTGTAATTGAATTAGATCATTACTGTATCAGTTTAACCATTGATTCATAAAATATCTTAATAGAGTGGACTTGACAGTCTTATGCTCTACCCTATGACGTTCTATTGAATGTAAAGTGTTATCTTGTTGACCCCATAGTGAATGTTGGTCAAAATTTAATGGTTAGTGATAAATCCTCTAACAAGGTCACACTTAATAGTATGTATTGTAACCTTTAACAAATTTGGCTCTTCACCGAGCTCACTTTAGAAGAGTGAATTATTTTGGGTTACCGGTCCCAAGTGGTTTTTCTCTTAACAAGGTTTTCACATTAAATTATTGTGTTATGTGTTACTTGTTATGATTTTTTTTCTATCATACTTTACATATTGCATAATTGATTTAGTTGGTAATCACATTTGGATATTTACGAGTAATTAGTTAATTAAATAGATAGATTGAAATTATATGTTTTTTTTTTTTAAGCTAAAGTGGACAGGCCACCATATATATATTTATAATAAAAACTTATTCAAAGACTCATCCGGGAAAGAATCAGGAAGAAAACTTGGAATCCTTGTCATATACATGCATATTATTGAAAATTACATAACTTTTACATAAGGGCTACAACGTATTCCCTAAATGAAATTCAGAAGGATCTGAAACTATGGTATAGCACATTATCACCAAAAATCCCTCTTACAGGGATCATACAATAGAGGTAATAGAAATACCAAAATATCAAAAAAAAAGAGCCTAATGCGAGGACAAACTTGTTAGAAAGTAAAGTCCACCAAGATAACTGAGAAGGGGGGTTAATTAGTTATCCGATAAATCCAACTTTTATCTCCTTTAATAGATTTTAACCATGTAAGAAATGCAATCAACAACCATAGAAAGATATACATACACAATAACTGACGCAAGGCAGGGAACAAGAGGGGCCAAAGGATGGCACACCCTAATGATCCATGCCTACAACACACATGTGGAAGAAATAGACAATAAGAGTAAGAGAGAATATCTTTCATATATTATCATCAATAGGAATCATACATGTCAGGTTGTAAGGCCTTCCCAGTTAGGGCTTGATATTACAGTGAATCATAGAAGTCCTCAAACATGTGAGGATCTGTCAGAAATCTCCAATCTTATCTCTCCTATCTTCTATCCCAAAACTAACTCCGTAAACTACCACCAAACATCTACATTTATAGAAGAAGCTACTGAGTTGAGTCAGCCTTCAGATCCATAATTAATAGAAGTAATGGTCAAATCTAGGACCACACGCTTCCAAATGATGGATTCCAACATTAATTCTGCTATCCAATATAAATGCACCAAGTCAGCCACAATAGAAAACAAAACTGAACCCATCGGTAAGGAAGATAATCAAGCAACAGACAGATAATGCCGAGCGCCACTGAAATAATGGACCACCCAGGAGAGAACTGATCACACTCAATAACCAAAGAAAATTGAACAACTACCTACCAACTCAGTCAAAGAAGAAACTGAGTAACACAAATAGAACTCCAAATTGTTTTTGGTGACATAGGATTGCCAAGGACCTGAGATGCTCCTGCATCAATAATATAATGACATAAGATATGTTGACTTGGGAACTTCTTGATCAAAGAGTAAACCCTGGTGGGACTGATGCCCACAAAATATGCACTAATATGAAAGTTACTTGTGAGAGGATGGGCTCTTTTAGGAGTCTTATGAAATACATTTAGTACATATTAGTCCCTACTAGGAGACTTTGAATCCTTGCTAAAAGATTCTAACTTTGTTAGGAGTTATAGAAGACAAAAGGACCCACTGCCCAAATAGCTTCAGGTTACTGATCTCAACAACTTAAGACTTAACACTTCTCCTCTGACTGTGCCAAACTGCACCAACTACTTCATTAGATCTCAATACCAGATCTATGTACTTCGCATATCCTCTTTCAACAAGTATTGCACAATTTCACAATTCACTTTCACAATCTTACATTCCAATTAAATATTACAATAAGGAAAAAATTCCTTCCTTTATACCACACTCAATTAATTACAAATGAGTCAGCATACAAATTACAAAATAAGATCTTCCACAAGTTACATAAGAATTCCATAATTACATAAAACTGTTGTCTTCCAATTTAGATAACTCTTCAATAATGCAACCTTTGACCTTGTTGTCATGTACATGTCATAATTATCATGTATTATTCATCTGTTCAACTTTTCATGCTCAGATTGTGTCCCGATTAGGAGATTTCATCCAATTTCCAAAAACTGCTACTCAAGAACACTGCCTGAATACTGCTTCCACTAAATTACATATAACTGTCATGACTAAATGAATTTATGTACACGCTCTTAACCACTATCTTATTGAACATCATAGTTTAAGTCCTAAACTCCACATAGCTTGAGATTCAATATTCCATGTGTGCTAACTCAAACACTATCTACTTCTATGCTAAAATTCAGTAGATCACTGTGTTGACATCAATGACAATGATAGTCATGAATGCAACAACAACTGCTAAAGAATGGCTGCAAATACTCCTCTAGAGGATATATTCAAAATTCATTCCTAACAATCTCCCCCATTGGAATTGATGGCAACAAAGATGAAAAAAAATCCAAGCTCCATGAATACCAACCACTACAACACTGTGGCTCTGAAAATTATTTCAAGTCCTCTTGATCAATCAAATCTTGCTTCATTTTCCTGTTCATCTCTTTTTAGATTTCCATTTTATATTTCTTGTAACCTTCTCCCCCAAATTATTTTCAATAGATATTTTTTTCATGTATCCTTCTCCCCCATTAACATCAATGACAGATGCTTCATCACTATGTCAACAACAACTTCAATGTCAAAAGACATTTTTCAGTAAATACATTCACTAGAGTCCTCATGACTCAACTCAGATACACATACTCTCCCATAGAGGAAGTACCAACATCCAATTGAGAAGAAAGATAAGGCTCATATATCACTGAATGGATGCAAATATCTTCATCACTTCTCAAAATTAGGCTAGGGCATAACCCCAAGCATACCTCTTAGATAAACTTTGAATTTTTTATAATCTACATAAGCCAAAAACATTCTTACTACTTCAATTCTTGCAACAGGTACAAAAGTTGCTTCATAGTCAATTCCTTCTTGCTGTGAGTATCCTTTACATACCAATATTTCTTTCTTTCTTACAAATTCTCCTTGTTCATTCTATTAGCATGTGCAAAAAATTCATGGCTCTTGGTCTTTTCCCCTGTTCTCTGTAATGTTTTTTTTGCTCCCTGGTTAAACCTTCAGCAAAATGTTCAAAATTTAGCCATTAGGTTTCAAAATTCAAGTGTGCCCTAGCTTTATTCTTTTAGCACATTACCTTTTTCATGGGTCACTTAAAAGCACTTAATCCACATGTGCCTTTTAAATAGGTTCCTTTTACCAAGTTCGCGGTTAGGTCTTTTCTATTTTGGTGGGTCCCTTTTAATTTTTTTCCTAAGTCTTAGCTCCCCGGCCACTTTAATATGTCCTAAGTTTGGGTGCCTTGCAAAATTTTATATTTCTCTTAAGGTTCTTGGCTTTATCTTGTGGAGTTGTCAGTGGGTCCACCTGCCATGTACCTTGTCAGCATTTTGTGATTGGTCCACGGGTTAGTAATTGTGTGTGTGTCAGTGGGACCTGATAGTGTCAGAGGATCGACGGTCAATGTATGATCACAAGGAATATTTCAAGCCTTTGCGATCATGCGCCATTTGCCAGATTTTATTCCATTTTTCCAGTTTGCCTATTGAACTCAGTGGGTCCGGTGTGACAGGCGTGCTTGCAGTTTGAGGTTTCTTATTGGTCAATGGTTACTGAGGTGGATTTTCTTGGTGGGGCCATAGCTCGATGGTAGGTAGTAGTGGTGGTTTGCTGGCAGTTATTTGCATGTTTGCATAGCCTTTTGCAAGGCTATGCGATCATGTGACTAACATTTTGTATTAGCTCCATACGGTGACGGTTGCACTGGCAGTTATGTTCGCAGGTTGTCGCATGTTTTCATAGCCTATTTCTTAGCTATGTGATCATGTGACTGGGTGCCACATGTGCTAGGGCCCGTCTGCAGTTATTTGGTGGCCTAGTTGGCTGGTGGTGTCGTGACAATTTTCGGTTGGTCTGAGCTGGCAGGATGTTAAAGTTTGAACATGGGCCATCGTTCTTTGTAGGCACCATGGATTTAGCCGTTGGTATTCAAATTCAAATTTTTCTAAGAATTTCCAGTGACCAGAAGGTACCAAATTTATGGAATTCATTACAGAAGTGACCCTGTCCAGTGAGAAAAGACTAGTTTTCCATCTGCGGTGTAGTCCAGGGTGTGGTTGGATTATTTGCAGAGCTTGTACCATGGTGGTTGTGTGCTCAAGGTATGTTGTAAGGTGTCCTTTTGAGCCCAATTTTGTGATCCCCTATACCTATAGAGAAGGTTTTCATGATTGTGGATCAGTTTAGGATTTCCTTTTTCCTGATTGCATGTGTTTCCTGCCCTTGTAATAACTTTTTAGACCATTTCCAGCAGGTTGGGTGGTTGAATCCCTAACCCTAGTCATCCATAGCTTGTTGCAGATATTCAAGATGACTAGGGGGTATAAGTTGCAGAATTTTTGATTTTGCAAGCATTCTAAAACATTGTTTCTTTTGGTCCCTGGTTTTTGACTATAATATACTGATAGAAGTATGATTTTGTGACTTCTCTTATCTTGGTATCATTCTGATTATATGTTGATCTTGATTATGTTAATGAGAACATTCTTGAATCCCAATCTTGTATCTTGTGTATGTCTTCTTGCTTGTCTCTGAGCTCATATATGTTATTTTCACAAAGTGTGTTGATGTATGGTAAACAAAGAGTATTTTGAATTTATCTTTGAGTTCCTAACAAAGTTAGGATTAAAGTCTTCTGGGTGAATTCAGTGAGTTTGTAGTCAAGTGTAGAATTTGATGTCCTTGTGCTTGAGGGAAAGGGGTAATAGGCAAAGCACTTACCTGGGATTCCATTGTGTTTGATTTGAGGTATTCAGTTGAGGTATACAGTTAAGTGACTCTGAGCCCTGGGATAAGGTACTAGTCCTTCCTCTTGAGGTATGCATGGTTAACAACTACAAACACAAACATCATTTGATAAATCTTTAACAGTCTTATATGAGACATAGTGGAATATTATTTTAGACTCCTTTAGAGAAGTGAGTCAAGGGTACACCTGCCTAAGCATTGAAGCTCAAAGTGTAGAAGGATCTTTTGATCCTTGTTAGTTGGCCCTCTTCCTTGTGGACTTTGGAGTGGTGATAGAGTCAGGGTCTTATTTACATTATCCATCAAAGTGTAAATCTGCAAGTTGAAGATCAAAGGGAATAATCCACAACCAACAAAATGGCAACTCTACTGGGGAAGAACATAAGGAAAACCTGTTAAGAATCTCTGGTTGCAGTCATATTGAAGTATTCAAAATCTTATTGACCAGATTGGTTTGCCCATCTGAGTCACCAACAAATTGTCAACTCTGCTGGGGTGAATCTAAAGAGAAAGGTATAAGTCTATTCTTGTTTTCCTATGTGTTTCAAAGATTTTCCATCTAGGTGGGTGGTGACTCAAAGGTTTGGACCAGTGCAACATATTGAAGAAGCATGGATAAGAGGAGAAATACTAGGTCATATGTTAGAAAGAATCCGGAGGTCACTCTGGAGCAATTACCTAGACAGGGAAACAAGAGCTAGATTAGAAGGAATGGTGAGTCTACTAGCGCTCCCATGAAAGAAAAAAGAAATGCTTGAGCCAGAAGACCACATGTATCCTCAAGTGAGGATGGTTCACAAAATAGAGTTTCTAGATCAAAAGGTGGTCACTCTGAAGAGAGATTTTATGATACCTCTGAGGCTACATTTTAGGACAAAGGTCTGTTTCCTATAGGTCATGATGAACAAAACATAGATGTGGGTTTAGAAGTTGACCTAGATCTTGAAGAAGATCATTTCAGAAGGGAACCCATGAGACATTGGAAAGTTCATTTCCCATATCAAAATCTTCCTGATATGGATGTGTCATCTGGTTCTGATGACATTATGGAAGATCCTGATGACTTGAATGCACTAAGGTTATAGTTGGCAGAGCAGGATGCCATACATAAAATATTACAGGAGGAGAGAGAGGCTGAGAAGGTAAATGCTTTGATAGAGAGATAGTTTCTTCTGAGAAAAATAAATGAAATGAAGGAGAGAAACAAGATGCTTGCTTTTGCTCCTAGAACATTGTAACATGATGTTTTTGGTGATTTTGACACCTTGAGGAGTGAGCAAGAGCGCTTACTACAGGATCATGAATTTAAAAATGAAGGCCCTGTGGTTAGACAAGTGCAAAGTTATGTCCCTTTGCCTAAAGATAAAGATGGGCACATGATTACCAGACCTGCCATTATCATAAATGAGAAAGGAAAGCAGAAGATGGTGGGTGACCAAGAAAGCAAACTAGTGAAAATACCAGGGATCCCACCACTTGATTCAAGTAAGGACATTGAAATGGAGAGAAGGAGAAAAGAAGATGTGAACCTTGCAAGAGAACTAGAGAGAGATGAGGTTGACGCTACCATTGCAGAAAAGAAAAGGAAGATCTAATTTTTGTGGGCTTCTTCAGCTAATGTTCTTGGCCCATCTGCTACTAAACTAGGTATGCCATCTATGACTACTGCTTTTCCACTTAGTAATGCTACTAGTTCTTTTCCTTCTTCATCTGCTAGGATAGGTGCAGATCCTAGGTAGTAGTCAAATGCACAAATAAATGTAGATGCTAATGTTGATCCTAGGGTTAACACTAGTTTGAGCTTTCAAAGAAGACCTATGCAATTAGAAGGCTTTAGGAAAATAAGTTTTGATGGAATTCCTGGCTATCCAAATGCTTTTCTGAATGATATTAGAGATAAGGTAACTAAGTTTGCTGATAATAATGCTATTAGTTGTGAAGAGCATCTTAGGTTATTTGTTGATATGCTTAATGATTATGAGGTAGAGCATGAGGATGTTGTCATGAAATTGTTTGTTCAATCTCTAATGGAGGATGCTAGAGATTGGTTTAAGAGGCTTCCTGATAAGTGCATTGATACTTGGGACTCTTTTGAGAAATGTTTCAAAGAGTAGTATGGTGATAGGCCTAATGCTAGCTTCATTTTGAATGAATTCAATACCATAAGGAAAAATCAGAATGAGTCTACAACTGAGTTCAACATGAGATTTCAGAAAGGTATACATAAGTTGTTCCAAGTCATGCGATTGGATGACAATGTCTATCTAACTACATACTTCAACGCATTTGATGGGAAGATGAGATATTTATTGAGGGATAAAGAACCAAGAACTCTCAGGGATGCTTTTAGGATTGTTGTCAATATTGAGAACAACATGAAAATATCAGGAAAGTTGGGTGGAAAGAGAGATGACCCAAAGTTGTTTGGGGACAGGAAATACAAGAAAGAAAATGATAAGAATGTTGGATCTAGGAGGCAGGAAGAAGATAAATTGGATAAGGTGCTTAATGCATTGAAGGATTTGAAGGAACCTACAAATACGAACATCAGTGCTCCTACCAATGAGAGGCCTTAGTTCAACAACAATTTCAGTAGGCAGAATAGACTGCAGAACTACCCCTACAACACCCAATGGAAGGATGGCAAGCCTATTGTCCCTGCTGCAAGAGGAAACAATGATAGAGGTGTCCCTGAACCTCTACATAAAGCTTCAATAAATGTCATGGAAAATGTATGTTGGTGTGTTGCATGACAGTCCCCTCATTCTACAAAGCATTGTGTGGTTGCACAATCTATGGCTACAAATCAAGATTGTGGCAATGAGGAGATAGAACAAGAAGAAGAACAAGATGATGTTGGATGCAACATGGCTTCTTCATATCTAGCATATGAAGATGACTCTAATTTTAATGAAGAGGTAGATGTGAATGTGAAGAGACATAATCAGACCCTTCTTCATCAAGAGGTTTTTTCTGATGGTGAGTGTATTGATCAGAAAACATGTAACATGAACTCTTCTCCCAAGCTAGTAAATCTGAGAAGACCTTCTAGAGAAGAGATGGAGAGGATTACTGCAGAAATGATTGCCTAGGTGAAAACTAGAGGCATGGTGGCAAGGAATACAAATGAGAAAGCTGCAGGAATTTTTATAAAGAGTACCAACTCTGGAGAACCTAATGAGAACAAATCAAAGGTTGATCACATGGTGAAATTCAAGAATGTATACGGTAAGAATTGTGAACCTAGGGGAGTTGGAATTGAAAAGGTCTCTAGTGAGATTGAGAAGCCAGTTCACACAATGGCTAAGGTTGAAAAAATGAGGGTGGTCAATACACCTAATATGTCAGACAAGAAAAAGGATGTTAAGGCAGTGCAGATTGAGATTCTTGCTTCTGCCCCTGTTGACATGTTATCTGTATTGTCACAAATTACAGTTAAGGTTCCATTGTCAGAGTTGTTGAGGATCCATGAACATAAAGATAAGGCTATTGCATGGGTTGGTAATACTCACAAAAATGATACTTCATGCAATGGATCTCAGGACAAAGCTTTGAAGGATGTTGCTACTTAGGGAATTGTGTCTCAAATTCCTCCAATATATTTGGTCAGTTTTGTCAATGCCAGCCTTGAAAATATTGACCCATTCTTCTTAAGTGTTCTTGTGAATGGGATGAAGTTAAGAAATTGTATGATTGATAGTGGTGCCTCTAATACTATCATGCCTTTCAAAATCATGGAGAGGTTGGGCCTTAAAGTTGATATAGTGTAGGGCAGGTGTTGTGCAATGGATCAGAGGGAGGTACCAGTTATTGGGACTATCAATGCAATGCCATATAGGTTGGTAGCATATCCAGAGAAAGAGCTAACAATGAGTGTTTTGGTGGTGGATATCCCTCCCCATTATGGGATGTTGCTATCTAGAAGATGGAGTTTTGCCATGGGTGGAAGTTTACAGTGTAATTTGTCCTATGCAACTTTCAAGATTGATGATCAGTTTGTCAAGATTGAACGGGAACCAAAAGTATGCCACATGATTGAGAGAAACATAGATAATGAAACTACATGTTTTGTGGATACTGATGTAAATGATTTTAGGGTAGAGATCCCTGTATTTGAAAATGAGCATACTTTGTCACCTATCTCTGCTGAGGTAGGTGATGACTCTGTGAGGGGTGATTTGTGGGTCATGTACTTTGATGGTGCAAGCTACAAAGATGGTGCAGGAGCAGGTATTTTACTTATTTCTCCTAATGGAAACACTTACAAATTTTCTTTCACATTGAATTTCTTTTGTACCAACAATATAGCAGAATATGAGGCTTTGTTGTTAGGATTGAGGTTGGCACAAAAGCATGGTATTAAATATCTAAGTGTTATTGGTGATTTTGATTTGGTGGTGTCCCAAGTCAAGTCAGTGTATGCTTCCAAGAATAGAAGGTTGAAACAATATAGGAATGCAGTGTGGGATTTGATTGAACATTTTGATGCTTTCAATATTGAGTGGAGGGATAGGAGTAACAACAAGATGGCTGAATTATTAGCCAATATTGCAATTAATCCTAATGATGTTACATTCTCTGGTATTTCTAAAGTTGAAATTCAGGCTAGGCCTAGTATACCAGACAATATTGAGAATTGGCAAGTTTTTGATGATGATAATGATATTTTGAAGTTTATGGATTGTAAGGATCAGTATCATGGTCAGGAACTTGACTTTTCAGCCTTGGTTGAGTCAATAGAAGGAAGGGAGGTTGTCTTAGGCAATGAGGTCATTCAACTTAGAACTAACAAGGTGCCCAAGGGGCTTGTTGTTTTGGAGATTGTCTTTGACAACCAAGATAGAGTTCAAAAGAATATCAAAGGAGAAGATCATGCTGATCTTGAGGAGATAAATATAGGATCACATGAAGCACCTAAGGAAGTATACATTGGTAGAGATGTATCTCAAAAGGTAAGGAGAACTTTGCTTGAATTATTGAGGAAATTCAGGCATGTTTTTGCATGGTCATATGATGACCTAAAGGTTTATAGAGAGGATTTATTTCAGCATGTTATTCCATTAAAAGAAGATGCTAAACCTTTCTGGAAAAAGCAAAGGCCTATAAATCCTACTTTGGCACCCAAGATGCAAGAAGAATTAATGAAGTTGAGAGATGCTGGCATTATCAAGCCTATAAGGCATTCTTCTTGGGTGTCAAATCTGGTTCCTATAAGAAAAAATAATGGTGACATCAGGCTTTGTGTGGACTTCAGAAATTTGAACATCAGCTCATTGAAAGATAATTATTGTTTGCCCAATATGGAGGCTATGTTGCAGAGAGTAACCAAGTTAGAATTGATGTCAATGATGGATGGTTTCTCTGACTACAATCAAGTCATTGTCAAGGAATCAGAACAATTCAAGACAACCTTTACAACACCTTGGGGAACATATGTTTATGTGAGAATGCCTTTTGGTCTCACAAATGCTGGTGCTACTTTTCAGAGGGCAATGGATGTTGCCTTTTTAGATTTCATTAATGATTTCCTTGTTGTGTATCAGGATGATTTAACTGCCTATTCCAAGAAAGAAGAGGACCATTGTGCTCATTTAGAAAAAATATTTATGAGGGCCTTGGAATTTGGCATTTCATTAAACCCAAGGAAATGTGCTTTTGGTGTCACAGAAGGTAAGTTGCTTGGCCACTTAGTTGGGAAGCAAGGAATGAGAATTGACCTAGAGTGAGAATTGACCTAGAGAGGGTAGCATCAATTGATAAAATTCAGAGGCCAAAGAATGTTAAAGGGATTCAGTCCTTCTTTGGTCAGGTCAATTTTCTAAGGAGGTTTGTGACAAATTTTGCAGAGGTTACTAGACCTATTTCCAAGATATTAAAGAAGGGATCTGTAATCAATTGGGAGGGTGAGCCTAATGAGGCTTTCAAGAATATCAAGCAGGCTATCAAAGATGCACCAATGTTAAAGGCACTTGATTATAGTGTCCCAATGCATATCTTTTCTTTTGCATCTTTTCATACTATTGTTGTAGTTTTGTTACAAAAGAACAAGGATGGTTTTGAGCAGCCTATTGCATTTTTCAGTAAATCTTTGCAGGCTGCAGAATTAAAATATGATATAAATGAGAAACAGGCTTATGCACTTGTGAAGGCAGTCAAGGCTTTTAGATGTTACTTGATGGGAGCAGTTGTGATTGCTTTTGTGCCAAGTGCAGCTGTGAAGGATATTTTATCAAAGCAAGAGGTGTCTGGAAGAAGATACAAATGGATCAATAGGATCCAGGAATTCAATGTTGAGATCCAGATCACTAAGTTGGTTAGAGGACATGGATTGGCAAAACTGATGGCTCAATCCAATCTAGATGCAAACCAGGTAAATCATTCTAAAATTGATTATACATGTGAGATGGATGATTGTATTTGGTATCAAGATATTATTTACTATTTGAGAAACATGAGGTGTCTAGATAGTATGAATGATAATCAAAAGAGGACATTAAAGTTACAGACCATTAAGTATGTAATTGTGAAATGTAAGCTGTATAGAAAAAATCTAGATTGCATACTATTGAAATGTGTAGATGAGAATCAGGCTAATCTATTGTTGAAGGAGATGCATGAGGGAGTTTGTGGTGGACATTATATGGGTAAAACAACTACTCATAAGATCTTGAGAGTAGGATTTTGGTGGCCCACAATCTTCAAGGATGCAGAACAGTTGGTAAGGAGATGTGATGCTTGTTAAAGGTTCTCTGGTAAGCTTAAGTTTTTAGGTAATGTACCATTAAAACCAGTAGAAGTTCAGGCTCCTTTCCAATAGTGGGGAATTGATTTCATAGGGGAGATACCAAACAAGTCAAGTGGAGGACATTCATGGATCTTAGTTGCCAGTGATTATTTTACAAAGTGGGTAGAAGCTGTACCTACAAGGAATGCAATTAGCAGGGTGGTAATTGATTTCCTGATGAAAAATATTGTTACAAGGTTTGGGTGCCCTGAGAGGATAGTGAGTGACAATGCTATGTGCTTCAATTCTGCCGAATATAAGGACTTTTGCAAAGGTCTGGGAATTCAGATTTCTAATTCCTCACCATATCATCCGCAAAGAAATGGTCAAGCATAATCTACTAATAAGAGCTTGATTAAAATCTTGAAGATAATTTTGGAGAAGAATAAGAGGGCATGGAATTCAAAGCTGCCATTAGCTTTATGGGTTGATAGGGTAACTGTGAAGAGGGCAATTGGTTGTGCACCATTTGACCTAGTGTATGGAATTCATGCTAGAATGCCTCAGAATAATTTGTTGGAGATGTACAAGTTTGTGCAGTTGTATGATGATGACATTGATGATGAGATGCAGTTGAGAATTGAGGACCTCATTAGATTCGATGAAACTAGAAGAGAATCAGTTGCAAGGAATGCCAAATTGTAGTTGCAGGTTAAGAATTTATATGATAAAAGGACTGTTGATAGAAAGTTTGAGCTTGGTGATTTGGTGTTAGTTTGGAATGCTAGATTGGAGGATAAAGGGAAACATGGTAAATTTGATCCCATCTGGTTAGGGCCATATCTGATTCATGAGAAATGGGGCCAAGATTCATACATCATCAAGGATTTTAATGGTGATATTCAACAGTTTCTAGTTCATGGACAATTCTTGAAGTAGTACTTCATTCGAAGTACTCTATTTTTCATGAATAGTAGTTAGGGTTGTACATCTTGTAAGTCTTTGTATATAGGTTGCTTGCCCCTACCCTATTTTTCCCTAGTTTGTCAAGTTTTCGGTCCGTTGCCTGTCTTGCCCTGCTTGTTCCCTGTTGTCTGCACTTTTTGTCCTGTGGGATGGTCTTCTTTAACCAGTGATTCTAGGTCCTTGCTATGCCTATAGGTGGCATACATCCCTAGATAGAGCCACTGTTAGCATGTGCAAAAAATTCATGGCTCGTGGTCTTTTCCCCTATTCTTTGTAATGTTTTTTCTACTCCCTGGTTAAACCTTAAGCAAAACATTCAGAATTTAGCTGTTAGGTTTCAAAATTCAAGTGTGCCCTAGCTTTATTCTTTTAGCACGTTACCTTTTTCATGGGTCACTTAAAAGCACTTAATCTGCATGTGCCTTTTAAGTAGGTTCCTTTTACCAAGTTCATGGTTAGGTCTTTTCTATTTTGGCGGGTCCCTTTTAATTCTTTTCCTAAGTCTTAGCTCCCCGACCACTTTAATATGTCCTAAGTTCAGGTGCCTTGCAAAATTTTATATTTCTCCTAAGGTTCTCGGCTTTATCTTGCGAAGTTGTCAGTGGGTCCACCTGCCATGTGCCTTGTCATCATTTTGTGATTGGTCCATGGGTTAGTAATTGTGTGTGTGTCAGTGGGACCTAACAGTGTCAAAGGATTGATGGTCAGTGTATGATCACAAAGAATATTCCAAGCCTTTGCGATCATGCACCATCCGTCAGATTTTATTCTATTTTGCCAGGTTGCTTATTGAACTCAGTGGGTTCAGTGTGACACACGTGCTTGTAGTTTAAGGTTTCTTATTGGTTGATGGTTGCTGAGGTGGATTTTCTTGGTGGGGCCATAGCTCGATGGCAGGTAGCAGTAGCAGTTTGCTGGTGGTTAGTCACATGTTCGCATAGCCTTTTGCAAGGCTATGCGATCATGCAACTAATGTTTTCTGTTAGCTCCATGCGGTGACAGTTGCACTGGCAGTTATGTTCATGGGTTGTCGCATGTTCACATAGCCCATTTCCTAGCTATGCGATCATGCGATTGGGTGCCACGTGTGTTGGGGCCCATCTGCGATTATTTGGTGGCCCCGTTGGCTGGTGGTGTCATGGCAGTTTTTGGTTGGTCCGAGCTGGCGGGATGTTCAAGTTTGAATGTGGGCCATCGTTCTCTGTAGGCACCATGGATTTAGCTGTTGGTATTCAAATTCAAATTTTTCTGAGAATTTCCAATGACCAGAAGGTACCAAATTTATGGAATTCATTGCAGAAGAGACCCTGTTCGATGAGAAATGACTGGTTTTCCATTTGCGGTGTAGTCCAGGGTGTGGTTGGATTGTTTACAGAGCTTGTACCATAGTGGTTGTGTGCTCAAGGCATGTTGGAGGGTGTCCTTTTGAGCCCAATTTTGTGATCCCCTGTACCTATAGAGAAGGTTTTCATG
The DNA here is from genome assembly GCA_027943335.1 of Chamaecyparis obtusa. NCBI lineage: Eukaryota > Viridiplantae > Streptophyta > Pinopsida > Cupressales > Cupressaceae > Chamaecyparis > Chamaecyparis obtusa. The sequence continues at coordinate 105,282 of BSBK01000014.1, read as the reverse complement.
ATTGTGGATCAGTTCAGGATTTCTTTTTTCCTGATTGCCTATGTTTCTCACCCCTGTAATAACTTTTTAGACCGTTTCCAGCAGGTTGGGTGGTTGAAGCCCTAACCCTAGTCATCTGTAGCTTGTTGCAAATTTTCAAGATGACTAGGGGGTATAAGTTGCAAATTTTTTGATTTTGCAAGCGTTCCAAAACTTTGTTGCTTTTGGTCGCTAGTTTTTTATTGTAATATACTGATAGAAGTTTGATTTTGTGACTTCTCTTATCTTGGTATCATTCTAATTATATGTTGATCCTGATTATGTTAATGAGAATATTCTTGAATCCTAATCTTGTATCTTGTGTATGTCTTCTTGCTTGTCTCTAAGCTCATATATGTTAGTTTCACAAAGTGTGCTGATGTATGGTAAACAAAGAGTATTTTGAATTTATCTTTGAGTTCCTAACAAAGTTAGGATTAAATTCTTCTGGGTGAATTCAGTGAGTTTGTAGTCAAGTGTAGATTTTGATGTCCTTGTGCTTGAGTGAAAGGGGTAATAGGAAAAGCACTTACCTTGGATTCCATTGTGTTTGATTTGAGGTATTCAGTTGAGGTATATAGTTAGGTGACTCTAAGCCCTGGGATAAGGCACTGGTCCTTCCTCTTGAGGTATGCATGGTTAACAACTACAAACACAAACATCATTTGATAAATCTTTAACAGTCTTATATGAGACATAGTGGAATATTATTTTAGACTCCTTTAGAGAAGTGAGTCAAGGGTACACCCACCTGAGCATTGAAGCTCAAAGTGTAGAAGGATCTTTTGATCCTTGTCAGTTGGCCCTCTTCTTTGTGGACTTTGGAGTGGTGATAGAGTCAGGATCTTATTTACATTATCCATCAAAGTGTAAATCTACAAGTTGAAGATCAAAGGGAATAATCCACAACCAACACATTCATCTTATTCCAGAATACCCATTTAGTTCCTATAACATTCTTATCTTTACGTCTAGGGACCAATTCCCAAATTTTATTCTTTTGAATTTTATCTAGTTGTTCCTTCATAGCTTTAATCCAATCTTCATCTTCACTAGCTTCACTAGTAGATTTAGGTTCAATTTGAGAAATTAAACACAACTATTCTTGTACCTTATTTCATGTCAAAACTCCTTTTTCTATACTTCCAATAATCTTCTCAACAGGGTGATTTCTTGATAGATTTTTTTTAGGTGTCACTATCTCAGTTATCACTTCAGCTTTTGGTTCCTCAATGATTTCTTCAATGTAGATTTCATTTAGAAAATCACTGTCAGTTTCATAGAATAATTTTGCATTCTCTTGATTAGTTATAGGATGAGTTCCTTCATTTGATTCATAATCAAGAATTCTTTCCTGAATTTTGAACTTTTGATGCAGGAGCATCTCGGGTCCTTGGCAATCCTGTGTCACCAAAAACAATTTGGAGTTTGTCTATGTTGCTCAATTTCTTCTTTGACCAAGTTGGTTGGTAGTTGGTCAGTTTTCTTTGGTTACAGAGTTTGGTCAGTTATCTCCTGGGCAATCAGTTGTTTCACTGGCGCTCGACATTGCTTGTCTACTACTCGTTTATCTTGCTTACTAACGGGTTTAGTTTTAGTTCCTATTGCGGTGGACTTGTGCATTTATATTAGATCATAGATTTAATGTTTGTATCCATCATTGGGAAGCATGTGGTCCTAGATCTAACCATTCTTTTAGTTGATTATGGATTTGAAGGCCGACTCAGTTCGGTAGCTTCTTGTATAAATGTAGATGTTTGGTTGTAGATTAGGAAGCATTTTTTGGATAGAAGATAGTAGACATTAGATTAGATATTTGTAATAGATCCTCACATTTTTTAGGACTTCTATGATTCATTGTAATATCTGGCCCTAACCAGGAAGGCCTTACAACCCGACATGTATGATTCTACTTAATGGTAATATATGAAAGATTATGCATTCTCTATCTCACTTTTTTGTTTGTTGGCTTTCGCATGTGTTGGGTAGGCTTGGATCATTAGGGTGTGTCATTGTTTGGACCCTCTTTCTCCCTACCTTGCATTACGTGGTATTAGAGTGAGGTGAGATCTTGATCTAGGTCTATGGATCTAGGTTTGTAGGGTACTCTTGAAGCCCTAGTTGATTGTTTTGGGGTAGCAGATTGCAATCTAACCTATAATTGTAGAGGGTTTTCAAGATGGTTCATGGGAGGTGAGACACAGATCCAAGATTGGCAAATATGCTAAGGAAGATTGTTGCTAGGTTAGAAGCTATTCAAACAGCCCAAAGAAGTGGCAGACATCTTGAAGATGTTAGTGATAATGAAGTTGAGGAAGAATAGGTGAATGCAGAACCTACACCTATTATGGATCAAGGTGAAGAAATATTTTTGAAGGATTTGACAAGTCTAAATTCAACACCACATTTCAATCCTCCTAAGTATGGTGGAAAGCTAGATTCTGATGAATTGGTGGACTGGATCACTGAGATGGAAAAGTACTTTGAATATGAAAACATTCCTGAGGATAAGAAGGTGAAGATTGCGAGCACAAAGTTGAAGAGTCATGCATCCTTATGGTGGGAACATCTGCAATGGGATAGGAAAAGGAAAGGCAAAGACAAAATCAAGGTATGGAATAAAATGGTGAACAAATTGAAAGGGAAGTTCTTACCTTGTGATTATCAAATTAACCTAGTTTAGTGATTGAAAAGTTTAAGGTAGAAAGATAGCTCAGTAAAGGAATATACTAAGGAATTATATAGATTGGATATCAAATCTAGACATGATGAAGATGATGTGAAAAGAATTGGTAGATACCTGAATGGTTTGAGAGTTTCCATCCAAGAGGAAATTAGTATGGTCAAGTTGGAGAACATTGAAGAGGCTTATCAATTTTCTTTGAAGGCCGAGGAGAAATTGAACAAGAGACATGAGCAAAGACAAAGAGGTCAAGGTGGTAGATTCCCTAGAGGAAGAGGTAGATCTAATGGTGAAAATGGTAGATCTGAACTAGAAAAGACAAATCTAGACAAAGGCAAGACCGAGTGGAAAGGTGAAAGTTCATCTAGAGGTAGAGGTAGTAACTACCAAGGTGGTTATGGTAGAGGAAGTTTCTGAGGAACTTGTTATAATTGTGGAGAAGAAGAACATAGGTCTTTCAAATGTACAAATGCTAGTAAGAAGGTTGGTAGCAGTAGAAATGCCTTGGTGAAAGAAGAGTCGCCGAATGAACCTGACAAAGAAAATAACTTGATGGTAAGGAGACCACTATGGAATGAAAGAAAGAAGGAAGATCCAATAAGGAAAAGTTTGTTTAAGACTAGATGTAGAGTTTCTGATAAAGTTTGGAAGGTAATCATTGACAGTCATAGCTCAAAGAATTTGGCATCTGAAGAGATGGTCACAAAATTGTAGTTGGAAAGGTTGGTACATCTAAAGCCCTATCAAATTTCATGGATCAAATATGAGCATACACTCCTAGTAAGTGAACAATGTTATGTGAATTTGAAGATTGGAAAATACTATGATAAGGTGTTATGTGATATCATGCATATGGATTGTTTTCATATTTTGTTCGGTAGACCTTGGCAATATGATAGACATGCTATATATAATGGGAGATTTCATAAGTATACTATTGTGGCTGATGGAAGGAAAAAAATCTTGTTACCATTGATGGAAGAACCCGTTAGTAATGTTTGCACATCTGTGAAAGTTTGTTTGATGGAGGGAAGAAAGTTTGTTAACTCTTTGAAGAGGAATGATGTATGTTTTTCTGTAATCCCTAACAAACTGAGTAAGAAAATAGAGGATAATGTCCTTGAGGAGATTGATAAGTTACTCATTGAGTACAGTGATATCATTTCTAATAATATACCTAATGGTTTGCCATGGAAAAGAAGCATTGATCATTGTATGGATCTAATCCCTAGAGCTAGTTTACCGAATAAGGCACCTTATCGGTTGACACCTACAGAGAATCAAGAATTGAACTAATAGATTCAAGAGTTGCTGGAGAAAGGTTTGATTAGAGAAATTTTGAGTCCTTGTGCAATACCTATTGTATTGGCACCGAAGAAGAATGGAGAATGTGAAATAATTCCAGAGAAATCAATAAGATAACAGTGAAGTATAGGTTTCCTATAATGAGAATGGATGACATCATGGATAGTTTGACTGGAGAAAAGTATTTCACAAAGATTGATTTGAAAAGTGGGTATCATCAGATCAGAATCAGAGAAGGTGATGAATGAAAGATTTCTTTCAAGACAAAAGAAGGTTTATATGAGTGGTTGGTTATGCCTTTTAGTTTAACTAATGCACCAAGTACTTTTATGAGATTGATGAATGAAGTTTTGAAGAAATTCTTGGGTAAATTTGTGATTGTATATCTTGATGATATTTTGATATTCAGTAAGACAAGAGAAGAACATTTGTTTCATGCTAGACAAGTTTTACGGAGATTGAAAGAGGAAAAGTTGTTGATAAATTTAAAAAAGTGTTCATTCATGAAAGAAGAGATTGTATATTTGGGATTTGTTATTCCAGCTGATGGTTTGAAGATGGATCTTGAAAAGGTTGAAGCTATTTTGAATTGGCCTACACCTATGAATGCTAGTGAGGTAAGATCATTTCATGGTTTGGCAAGTTTTTACCAAAAGTTCATAAGGAATTACAAAAGAGAATTCAAGTGGACACATGGAGTTGAAAAAAGTTTTGAGACTCTGAAGCAGAAGGTTGCTGAATTACCTATTTTGGCATTACCTTATTTTAGTAAAGTGTTTCAAGTAGAATGTGATGCAAGTGGAAGTGCAATTGAAGTTGTATTGAATCAAGAAGGTAAACCTGTTACTTTTGTTAGAGAAAATTTGAATGATGCTAGAAGGAAATATTTTTTGTATGATTAAGAATTCTATGCTATTGTTCAAGCACTAAAGAAATGGAGACATTATTTGATACCGAGTGAATTTGTGTTGTATACTGTTCATAAGGCTTTATAATATTTGGGTAGTCAGAATAAGTTGAATCAGAGACATATGAAATGGGTTGGGTATTTGTAGAGTTACACATTTGTGATAAATCATAAGAGTGGAGTCACTAACCAAGTTGTTGATGCATTGAGTAGAATAAGATCTTTGATGACTGAGATGAAAATTGAAGTTCTTGGTTTTGATGAGATGAGAGATTCTTATGAGTTTGACCCTGATTTTTCTGAGCCATGGAGAAAGTGTAGAGCACCTCTTCAAGATCAACAAGATACTAAATGGGATGAATATTTTATTCAAGAAGGTATGTTGTTTAAAGGTATTCAGTTGTGCATACCGAGAGGAGTGATGAGATCTAATTTGATAAAGGAGAAACATAGTAGTGGTTTGGCTGGACATTTTGGTATTGATAAAATATAGAATTTTTTTAAGGAGAAGTACTATTGGTCGTAGTTGTATAAAGATGTTCAAAAATTTGTGAAAAGTTGTGGAATTTGACAAATTGCAAAAGGAGTAAGTCAGAATACTGGATTGTATACACCAATTACTATTCCTAAGAAACCTTGGATTGACATTAGTATGGACTTTGCTCTTGGCTTACTAAAGACAGTAAGAGGGAATGATTCAATATTTGTTGTTGTGGATAGATTTTCAAAGATGGCACATTTTATACCTTGTAGAAAGACATCAGATGCAATACATGTAGCAGATCTTTTCTTTAAGAAAATTGTCAGATTGCATGGATTACCAAGGAGTATTATCTCTAACCAAGATAGTAAATTTGCTGGATATTTTTGGAAAACCCTTTGGAAGAAATTTGGCATTGATTTGAAATATAGTTCTACATTTCACCCACAAACCGATGGACAGACTGAAGTTGTGAAAAGAAGTTTGGGAAATCTTTTGAGATGTTTAATTGGAGACACACCGAGTAATTGGGATTCAGTGTTGGCACAAGCATAATTTGCATACAATAATTCAATGAATAGGAGTACTGGAAGGACACCATTTGAGATTGTGAATGGCACACAACTAAGAGGAATATTTGATTTGACAAACATTGCTAAGGAGAATAAGAAAAGTGTTGAAGGTGTAAAATTTTTTGAGTACATGAAGACATTGCATGAAGATGTGAAGATGAAGTTGGAAGACAATAATCAGAAATACAAAGATAGAGATGATAGATAAAGAAGACATACAAATTTTGATGTTGGTGATGAAGTAATGGTTCATTTGAAAAAAGGTCAATTTCCTGTTGGAACATATGGGAAGCTAAAGATGAAGAAGTTTGGACCTTGCAAGATTCTGAAGAAATTTGATAGTGGAAATGCCTATGAAATTGAGTTACCTGATGATATGGACATATCACCTATTTTCAAAATTGCTGAGTTTTATGGGTATCATGAACCTGATGAAGAAGTAACAGTACTGATAGAATATCCTAAGAAGCAGAACGATGAAGTTGAATAGATTTTGAAGGAAAGAGTTGGCAAGAGCACAAGAGGAAAATAGTATATGGAATATCTGGTTAAGTGGAAGAGTAGACCAATGGAAGATAGTTCATGGATTTCATAGTCTGAGCTAGATGCAGCTTAGACTCGACCTACCAAATGATTCAGAGAATCATTTCAAAATAACCCTAGGTGTCTGATGCAGGATCATCTCAAGTCCTTGGCAATCTTGTGTCACCAAAAGCAATTTGGAGATTGGTTGTGTTGCTTGGTTTCTAGTTTGACCAAGTTGGTCAGTAGTTGGTTGGTTTCCTTTAGTTATCAAGTGTGGTCAGTTATCTCCTGGGTGGTCAGTTGTTTCACTGGCGCTCGGTATTGCCTGTCTGCTACTCGATTATCTTACTTACCAACAAGTTTAGTTTTAGTTCCTATTGTGGCTGAATTGTGCATTTATATTGGATCGTAGATTTAATGTTGGTATCCATCATTGGGAAGCATGTGGTCCTAGATCTAACCATTCCTTCCATTGATTATGGATTTGAAGGCCGACTTATTTCAGTAGCTTCTTGTATAAATGTAGATGTTTGGTTGTCGATTAGGAAGTAGTTTTTGGATAGAAGATAGTAGACATTAGATTGGAGATTTGTAATAGATCCTTTCATGTTTGAGGACTTATGTGATTCATTGTAATATCTGGCCATAACCAGAAAGGCCTTATAGCCTGACATGTATGATTCTACTTGATGATAATATATGAAAGATTCTGCATTCTCTCTCTCACTTTTGTGTTTGTTGGCTTCCACATGTGTTGGGTAGGCTTGGATCACTAGGGTGCGCCATTGTTTGGCCCCTCTTGCTCCCTGCCTTGTGTCAACTTTTCATCAACTTTAAAATTTGTGCTCTCAACAATAGTCTTAGTTCTTTTATTATAACATCTATAAGCTTTTCTCTTCAATGAATATCCAAGAAATATACCTTCATCACTTCTAGGGTCAAATTTTCCAATGTCATCATCTCTCTTAATGTAACATTTTCTTCCAAAAATTTGAAAATACTTAACTGATGGTGCATGTCTAAACCATAGTTGATAAGGTGTCTTATTTGTATCTTCTCTGATTTGTACTATGTTCATTGTATACACTATTGTGTTCACTGCTTCTCTCTAGAATATCGTCACCAAATCATTTTAAAATAACATGGCTCTTTCTGCTTCAGTCACTGACTTATTTCTTCTTTCTACAATATCATTTTTCTTAGGTGTCATAGGGGCTGAAAACTATCTCTTAATACCATTCACTTCACAAAAAATATTAAATTATTTTGAAGTAAATTCTCCACCTCTATCTGATTTCAAACATTTAATCTTCATTCTAGATTCATTCTAACCTTTTATCTTAATAATTTTAAACTTATCAAATGCTTTAGAATTTTCTTTAAGAAATGCTATCCACATCATTCTTGTAAAATCATAAACAAGAATCATAAAATAGCTTTCTCCATAGAATCCTCTAGTCCTTGTGGGACCACTCAAATCTGTATAAACAATTTCCAACTTCTCTGTTGTTGTAAACTTCTTGCTAGGAAATGAGCTTCTCTTTTGCTTAGCCATCACACATTCCTTGCAAATCATGTTAGTAGTTTTCATAATCTTAGGAAAATCTCTTACTACAAGTTTAGTACTTAATTTCACAATATTATCAAAGTTTACATGAAAAAATCTTATGTGCCATAACCAAGTGTCATCAATCTTAGTAATTAAGAATGTCATCTCAGTAGGATTCAACTGAAATACATTACCTCTGGTTCTTGATCCAGTACCAATGAAATTACCATCCTTGTCTTTGATTACACAAGTTTTCTCATTAAACCAAACTTTATATCCCTTATCAACTAGGTGTCCAACACTCAAAAGATTATGTTTCAATCCATCCACAAAGTAAACATGATTAGTATTAGTCTTTCGATCAAGAGTAATAGATCCTATACCTTTTATCAAACAAGGTGCATTGTTTCCAACTCGAATAACTCCTCCATAATTGTTAAACTTTATGAATTTCTTCATGTCTCCAATCATATGATGTGAACAACCACTATCTATAATCCAATCAACTTTCTTTTCTACTTGAGAAACTAAATATTTTTCTTCCTTAACTTCTGTTTCAGGATTTTCTTCTTTTATTGCTACAAATCCTATATCATCATTCTCATTATCACTTTCACTTAGAGATTTCTCCATAATAGCTTCAAATTCTTCATCATTAGCATAATAGCATTCTTTAGATCTTCTAGCTTTAAAGTTCTTTCTATACTTCTTTACTCTCTTAGGACATTAGATGCAAAATGACCATATTCTTGACAATTCAAACATTTAGTGATTTTCTTACCATCTAGTTCTCTTTTCACAAGTAAGGCAATACATTCTTCAATCTTCTTGTCTTTTTCATTCCTGGTTCTACTACTACTACCATAATCTCCACTCACACTCATGCTTCTTGACAAAGTAGGGAGAATACTAAGTACCCTAGATGTTGTCTCCATTCTAGGTAAATCTCCCGATTGCCTCAAGTTCATTTATGCTACTTCTAATCTTCCAAGAAGGGTTTCTATGGTGAAGTTCTCAGTACAAAGTATAACTTGTTTAATCATCTATGTTGTGTGCTTAAATGCAGGAGTTAATGTACTAAAAAATTTCCATATCACTTTATTCTCTATCTTGATTCCTTCAAGAGATTTTATACGTACAATAATTTGTGACATTCTACCAATATAGCTTCAAACGGATTCATCTTCCATCATTCTTATATCTTCAAATGCACATATCCAGTTATGTAGTCTAACTTTCTTTGCATGTTCATCACCTTCAAAAGTAGATTGTAAAGCTAACCAAATTTCATGAGATGTTTTTAGATATTTTACCTAACTGTACTCAATTTTTAGAAAGGCTGACAAGAGTGCTTCTCTGGAAAGTATGTTACACATGAATAGATCTCTTTCTTCAGTAGTACATTCTTCAATCTTGTCTTCATTAATGATAGTCTTCTAGTTCTTTATGATTAACCAATATCTTGGTCCTAAACAAAGTAGGTGTGTCTTCATATTTTCTTTCCAGTTCTCAAAATTTTCTCAATCAAATTTAGGGCTTTCTTTCTTGAAATGACCCACCATGGATCTCCTTAAGCTGCTAAAATTTTCCTTCAAGGACTAGTTTCTCTGATACCAATTGTTAGAAAGTAAAGTCCACCAAGATAATTGAGAACGGGGGGGTGGGGGGGGAGGTGAATCATGTTGGAAATTTGGCTGAGTTAGATATCTAGATGTTGTCATTATGGCAACATATGATCTACATGAAGACTACATATGATAGAGAGCAAGTATGACAGAGTGCAAAGAAAAATTGTCTAAGTATGTACAGTATTTTCCCAGTGTACCTGAGACAATTTTGATTGGCGATGTCGATTGGAATAAGTTCAGTGCTTGCACACTTGAACATAGATACAATGATGACTATTGAAGACTTACCTTAGAGCATAAGTCTATATGACATGTACAAAAGAATTTATGGTAGTTTTACCAAAGATAGTGTTAAGCCGACATGACAGAATTGGTAAAGAGTTAAGAGATTATTTTGTTTATCAAAATAATGTCTTAATAATATAAAGGGAAAGCATCCTAGATGTTAATCCTTGGGTAAAAATTTATTTTGTATAAAGCTTTATGTTTTGTAAAGCTGATTGTAAAAGTTATTATTCCTAATAACTTGTATAAATGTAAAGCATATGGAATGTGAAGTAAGAGATATGAGATATGTGAATGAGATAGATGATATAGAGAAAGATATTGATGTGAAGCTGTGAAAGACAAGCAAGCAGTATAAGGTTATGTACCATACCCTTTTTGTAATCAGTAATCATTATACATTACTTATTAGGGAAATGGACTCATCTTGTAATCATTTGTAATTAGTACTACCAACTCTTAGTAGGGTTGAGGCTTCTAACAAGGCCTATAGTCCCTTAATCAAGACTTAGACACTATATGAATGTAACAGGCTCCTAGTAGGGTCAACATCCTTAACAACATACTTTTGATTAGTGGATCTTTGTGGGTACCATCCCCACCAGGTTTTTCCCTTGGATAGGGTTTCCTTGAGAACAAATAATGTGTTATGAGTTCATTTGCTTTATTTCTATGCATGTTATTTAGTTTACTATGTTATGCATGTATTAAGATAATCTGTTATATCCATAATTGGGTGAAAGAAAAAGTTTGTAGAATACTAATTCACCCCCCCTCTCAGTATTCCCTATTTCTAACAATTGGTATCAGAGGTTAGTTACCCAAAAAAGAATCATTCAGAAAAAGCCTAGCAGCTTGAGTAAGATCTCTATGGATATGGATTAGCTAATGAAGAATCTTGAAGAAGCTCTTGAATAGATTGATTTACTTACTAAAGAAAGAGATACTTTGAAAGGAAAATATGATGATGCAAAGAACCTCATTAAGAAACTCAAAAATAAGCTCAAAGAAAAGGAATATACAATTTAGATTGAAGATTGTGATGATAAGCTTGAAAAAGAAAATGAGATCCTTAAGCATGAACTGAAGATAGTAAATTTGAAGTTGAGTTTGAAAGATGGAAATAGCAAGAATGAAGCAAATCTGAAATATGAGAATGAAAAGCTGAAATCTAAGAAAGAAGATCTGAAACCTAAACTTTTTAAAGTGACATTTGAACTTGAGAAAACCAAATTGTAGTATGCTATTGTGAAAGGTGAATTGACTTAGTTTAAGCAAAAACTTGAGAAGCTATATTCTACTAGTGATGAAGGGTGCTCCCCTTAATACCACAAACACATAACAGAAATAGAGAAACAACAATAATTTGCAAGAACAAAAAATGGGCTTCTTATATCTCCACTAATGTGGAATCACAAATTTCAAAATTACAATATGAAAAGCCACATGGGCATTCCCTTTACAATATTATGTGGGAAAAAGCCTTGAATCATTAACCAGATTTACCCAGAACTGCCCTAGACAACACTATGGGCCTTCTTTATATAGGCAATTTCCACCCCCCGAGAAGGTTCCAAAAATTTAGCCCTTAAGGCTGACTATACATAGAATTATTTTATTTTCACAATTTTTACAATAGGGTTGGCTCAAAAGAAATACAAAATATGCTTTTAGGTAGCCCAACTTCCAAAGGCCATAACTTTCTAACCGTAGCTCCATTTATCTATTATAACCACATTTCAGAAATGCCAAGATGACATCTACAATGCCTAACTCACACAAGCTCCAATCAGTTGGGGGTCTATCGCGATCTAGAGCCTCTAAGGCCTTCAAAATTGACCTGAAAGATTTTGTACCCAAAAACCTCAATAACTTCACCAATACAGATGATGTGGTAATGAAACTCAACTGGTACACTGATATGACTAAGATGAACCTCCAATGTGAAATCAAAACATTCTGAGATCATATGACCAATTTACTAAAAATAGTAAGTTTCCATAAATAGCAGCTCTGCACAAGATAGCCCTTATTGAAAAGAAAACAAAAATATTTTTGGGTGATGCAAGATTGCTCTTACACGTAGGATGCTCCTGCATCAGACACCTAGGGTAATTTGAGAACTGACCTCATCACGTCTCAGGTGTGAAGAGGAAAACCAAGATGGTTAACCTCCTCCCTTGTCAGCCATGATGAATCTTCAATAGGTCATCCTTTCCACTTGACCATATATTCTTCATATGTCTTGTTCCTTGTGCTTCTGCCAACATGACTATCCAGTATATCCTCAATCTCTTTGGTATCTAAACTAGTTGCTAGAATACTCCACTATGCTGCCATGATCTCATCTTCAACACCTCCTTCATGATACTCTGCCAAATCTAAAATGTTAAACACTGGTGAAATATTCAGCTCAGTAGGCAATTCTACCTCATATACATTTCCTAAATCATGCTTCTTTAGTATCTTACATGGCCCAAACTTCTTCATTTTCAACTTGTTATATATACCAACTAGAAATCTCTCCTTCCGCAAATGAACCATGACTTCATCTCCAACTTGAAATTCCTTATGCCTCATTTTCTCATCTGAACTTAGTCTTATACTGTGCATTCATCTTGGTAATGTGCTTCCTCACCTCCTCATGGATGTTCTTCAAGTGTTCTACAAAATTTTTAGCTTCAGCACTACTTATTTTTCCTTTATCTATCTTTCTCAACTCAGATGCATTTCTTAGAATACTTCCATATACAATATGGAATGGTTTTTTACGAGTGCTCCTATTAATAGAATTATTGTATACAAATTCTACCTATGGTAAAATCAAATCCCATCTTGTTGGCTTATCTCCAACCAAACATCTTAGAAAACTTCTCAAACTTCTATTCACCACCTATGTCTGTCCATCAGTCTATGGATGATGTGATGAACTGAACTTCAAATCTATCTTCAACTTCTTCCACAATGCATGCCAAAAATATCCAACAAATTTAGTGTCCCGATCTGAAACTATGCTCTTTGGAAAACTATGTAGTCTCACTACTTCTCTAAAAAAAAATTCTGCTACATGAACAACATCATTGGTCTTCTTGTAGGGAATGAAATGTGTCATCTTTGAAAATCTATCAACCAGCACAAAAATTGAATCATGTCCCCACTGAGTTCTCGATAAACTAAGAATAAAGTCTATATTGATATCCTCCCAAAGTTTCTCTGGTATAGGTAATGGCTGATACAACCTTGTATTCTGCTTCACTCCTTTCGCCATCTGACATACTCTACAACTTTGTACAAAATTCTTGACATCTTGCTACAACTGTGGCCAATAATAGTTCTCACTAACCAAAGCAAGGGTTTTATCATAACCAAAATGTCTATTCAATCCTCTTTTATGCTTCTCCTTGATGAGATTATCTCTCATAGAACTTCATGGAATGCACAACTAGCTTCCTCTAAATAGCATATCATCCTAAATGATGAAATCCAACCACTTCGTTCTATCTAGAGTAACAGGTTTTGTGCAAGCTTTTCAAGCTTCACCAAAATCAGGATCCTCTAGATACAATTTCTTGAGTTCCTTGAAGCCAACCACCTCAATCTGCATTTTTGCTAGCAATAGGTGCCTTCTGTTAAGTGCATCTGCAACCTTGTTAGACTTTCCACTGTTTTGTTTCAAAACAAATGTATAACTCTGAAAAAACTCAACCCGTTTCAAATGCCTCTGATTCAACTTTCCTTGACTATTCAAATATTGCAAAGCTTGATGATCAGTATAAAAAACAAACTCCTTAGGAAGAAGATAGTGTCTCCACTTCTTCAATGCCTAAACTATAACATAAAATTCCTGATCATAAACATAATATTTTCTCTTGGCATCATTTAACTTTTCATTGAAATAAGCAATAGGTTTAGCTTCTTGACTCATAACTCCTATTACAGTACCACTAGCATCATGATCTACTTGAAAGACCTTATTAAAATCTGGAAGTGCTAAAAAAAGTTATTTTGTAACTTTCTATTTCAACAGTTTAAAACTCTTATCTACCCCATTAGTCCACTTGAACTCTTTTCTATCCCTTCTCATTGTTTCAGTCAAGGATCCACAAATACTGCTAAAATTTCTGATAAACTTTCTGTAAAAGCTAGCCAAACCATGAAAATATATTACCTTCGTAGTACTCCTTGGAGTAGGCCATTCAAGGATAGCCTGTACTTTCTCTAGGTCTATTTTTAGACCTTCTGCTGAAACTAAAAATCTCAAATACACTAACTCTTTCTTCACAAATCTACACTTCTTCAAATTTATCAATAATTTCTCTTCTCTCAGCTTCTCAAACACCATATGAATATGCACTATATGTTCCTCCAATGTTTTACTAAAGATCAAAATATCATCTAGGTAAACAATGACAAACTTACCCAAAAATGCTTTCAGAACCTCGTTCATGAGCCACATGAAAGTGCTCAGTGCATTGGTTAGCCCAAAAGGCATGAATAACCACTCATACAATCCTTCCTTTGTTTTCAAAGTAGTCTTCCATTCATCTCCTTCTCTAATCTGAATCTGATGATATCCACTCTTCAGATCTGTCTTTGAGAAATACATAGCTACACTCAAATAGTCCATAATATCATCCATTCATGGAAATGGAAACTTGTACTTGATTGTGATCTTTTTTATTTCCCTAGAGTCTATACACATCCTCCATTCTCCATTCTTCTTTGGTGCTAATACTACTAGTATAGCACATGGACTCATGATCTCCCTAATCAACCCCTTCTATAATAACTCATGTACTTTCTATTGAACTCCTCACTTTTTGTTGGTGTCATTCTATGTGCTGCCTTATTTGGCAAACTGGATCCTAGAATTAGGTCCATCTGATGACTGATCTTCTTAATTGGTGGTAATCCATTCGGTACATTATCGGATATAATATCTTGAAACTCATTCAATAAATCGGCAACTTCTATAGGTACATCTTCTACCTCCTCTTTACTAGCTTTTGGAATTAAAGAAAAACACACATGCTCATGCCTCATACCATCTAGAAACTTTCTTTCATCAACAAAAGTTATTCTTTCATTTTCACATACCTTTTCTTCTATGTCATTCAATGGCTTTAGCTTATGTCACAGTCCATCTTTTGTTAGGGAATAGGTATTCACACAACCATCATATACAAGACACCTGTCAAACTACCATGGTCTACCCAACAACATATGACATACAATAGATATGATATCACAGAGTACCTCATCATGGTATCTGTCAATCTTGAACTTCACTAGGAATTGTTTATTGACCATGACCTTGTGGTCATCGTGCACCCAAGCAATTCGATATGGATGTGGGTGTTTCTATCTCTTGAGCTTCAAATTTTTCACCATCTCTTTTGACACCAAATTTGTAGTGCTTCCACTATCAATAATCACATCACAACATTATCCTCACACTTGCATCTAGTGCAAAACAAGCTCCTCCTTTGCTCATGTTCATTCTCACCACTTAGTAGGACTCTTCTATTAATCAGCATTTCTCCTATATGTCCATCCTTGGCATTGAGGTCATTCAAATGCCCTATGACCTTCTTCTCCATAGTGAAAACATGTTCCATGGAAGCCTCCTCTTCCTGATCCTTGTCCTCTTCCTCTTCCTCTCTGATCTCTATTATTCTAATCATGGAAATGACTAGAAGTGTTTTCTCTCTGATTTTGACTACTATTGGCCTCATCCTTCTTTTTTGAATCTTCATTTTGACCACCATATGACCATCTTATTGGTGTCCAAAATGATGCTTATGCTCAAAAGGCTACCAATATACCCTCAGATGGATTTTAGGAATGGTTAGCTCCAAAATTGTTATGAGGTCTTAGGGTAATTGGACCAACTATAGGGACAAGACTGCCCTCTTCTACTTCTAGCTCTGCAAAACCAAGGCGGGTGCACCAAACCTAGTATAAAATATACTTCACACACCAAGGACTGGGTTCATATAACAGATGAATGGATAGTAAGAGAGTACTAAATGATAACCACACATTCATTGACTCCTCTTCACTATGGGATAGGACCTCATACAACCAAATACTGAAAATCTAAAAGATGGTTCTTAATCTTATATGTTTGAATCATAACAATCTAAGTCAAAATATGTCAACAAGGAAATACTCATCTAGGCCAGTGCCTCATCCATTGCGCAAGTTTTCTTAAATAGATCACATACACACACTAGAATTATATTTGAGATTCAAAGCCATAAACACATCTATAATCTACTTTACTACTTATATGAAATCCTCACATAGACAAGAGATAGACCTATGTCTCATCTAAAGCATAATTTACTCTAATCCTTGATTAGAACTGAAGAATGAAGACACATACACAAACAAGTATGCAGTGAACTAGAAAGTTCAAAATCTATCTGCAATGACACAAAGGAGAGATAAGGATCATATATTTGCATTAAGTATGAAGAATCCTTAAGTGCATACAATCAATTCAAGCATAACAAGCTTGCAAACTACAACTTTGTCCTGCAACTTTCATTCAATTGCCAACAAAAACTAAGTCAAATCATTACAATTCAGACTGGGCAGAGGACTCACAACCGAAAAAGCTTGAATACCAAACTCTCAATGCTACAAAATGATCATGAAAATCCCTTTATACTAGGGTTACAATACAAGCATAATGATCATTTCAAATTCAAAATTTCAAAATCACCTAACCCCACTGAGGAATAAACACAGACATGATAGGGGGTTAAGCCACAGCATCAAGCTCAAATAGTCTAATCAACTAGCTACAAACACTTCTCGAGCCAAGATTGTAATCATTCCTCATGGTACAAATCCCTTTGCAATGAATCATCAAGCACCCTGAACTACACTAGAGTGGCGGAGAAAATCAGTTTCACCAACTCTGGCCCCTCTTGTCATCAATTTTGGTCCTTCCCGATCGCTGGAAACATTCATAGAGATTCAAAAATGAAGGCAAATGGTTACAATGCACTCGTGGGTTTCATGTTTTTAACCACCCAAGCACCTCAGGCTAACTCCACAATGGCGATGCCAAACAGTTGTCACATGATCGCATAGCCTAGAAATGGGCTATGCAAACATGCAACACGCCACTTGCATTACCTTCTCTTAACTACTGATGCTACCACTACCACAACAGGGTTTGTCGCATGTTCGCAAGATGGGAAATTGGCTTACACGAACATGTGATAAGCCGCAAACATGCAACCTGCCGAATGTCATGTCACCACCGAGATACCCCCACCTGGGCCCATGTTCAAACCTTAACATCCTGCCAGCACGGACCAACCAGAGATTGCCATGACCTCACCTACCAACGGGACCACCAAACAACTATAGATGGGCCCCAGCACATGTGGCACCCTATTGCATGATTGCATAGCCCAAAAATGGGCTATGTGAACATGCGACCACTCGCGAACCTTAACTACCACCGCAACCATCACCGCAACCACCACCGCAACTGCCACCACATGGAGTCAATAGCAAGGGGTTTGTCACATGATCGCAAGCCATGGAAATGGCCCTTGCGATCATGCAACAAGGCCATGAGACCACCACATCACCCACTTCTCTACATCTCTCAGGCCCATCGATGAAACACCACCACACTGCCATGGACACGTGTCAGCCGGTTACATGATCGCATAGCCAAAAACTGGGCTATGCGATCATGTGATAGCCAACCCAAAGCTACCACATCACCACCTCTGGGACCACAGAACTGCAAACACCAACTGCGAAGAGCTGGGACCCATGCGGACAGATGGCAAGCGATCGCATGATCGCATGTCAGAAAAGTCTGACATGCTGCCATGTAATAGCCAATAAGGACATGCCATCTGTCACCCCTCTGACATCGGGTCCACTTCACCGAAGAGACACCTGAAACAAACAAAATCAATGGTAGGCATATGATCGCATGGGGAAAGAATATTCCATGCGATCACATGCTGACCATTGATCTCCTCCCTCTACCGCTTTGAAGAAACTAGCCCCACATCATCGCACTTGCGCAGTTAAGACAGATGAACAAGGAGAACCAATAGAAAAGAATACATGCAAGGTCAAAAACACACAGGGTTTTCGGTGAAAGATCGAAAACACATAGAATTTTCAACATGACACAGAGGTAAACTAAGAAGCTAAAAACATCGAGGGTTTTATGTAGGCCAAAAAGGTCAAAAACATCATGGATTTTCAAAAACACTGTGGGTTTTTGACACTGTGGCAGATTTCAACAATTTCCTGTAGACCTTGAAATTCGAATAACTTTTTGGATTATGTGATTCAAGAAATGCGATTTGGACTGGAGCTTGGTGACAACATAAACTACCAGGGGTAGGACACAAACCATGAAACATTTGTAGGGAGGAGGCCATTTTCAAAGGATTTTTGCTGATAGAAAAATGGCCTAACACATCCACCAGATCTTTCACCATGACCTCTTCCATTTTGTCTTCTCTCAAACTTCTTGTTCAGCGTTTCCTCTACTTTTAGGAAAATTTGGTATGCCTCTTCAATATTGTTCATTCGAACCAAATTCAGCTCCACTTGAATGCTCAGTCTCAACCCATTAAGGTAATGGGAAAATTTCTCCTTATCAGCTTCTGCATGGCCTGTTCTAATGAGGATTCGATAGAACTCCTATGTACACTCCTGAACAGATCTTCTTGCTTGCCTTAAACTTTGCATTTTCTTCAATAGGTCAAACTCATAATCAACAAGAATGAATTATCGCTTCAATTTATCCACCATCCGATCCCATCTTGTGATTTTATCCTTTCCTCTTTGATTTCTCTCTAATTGGATCCCCTGCCACTAGATCTTCACATGACCCTTCAGTCTGGTCTTCACAAACTTGACCCGATCAGGATCCTGAACATCTTCATACTCAAAATATTCTTCTAATTCATTGATCCAATCGGTCAACTCCTCTAGGTTAAGATTTCCTAAAAATGCATGAACCTCAATCTTAGGTCTTTTCCCAATCTTGGAAATGGCCCGAAAAAGTCTTTCTTCCTCTTGGTTCAGAATTTCCTTCTCCCCCAGCTTCATACTCACTTTCATCTTTGACATTAAGATTCATTCCACTGCAAATCTCTTCTTGCAATGCTCACACTTATCTCTAGAGTGCTCTAACCTTAGGTGTCACAAGACCAGCTCTTCTGCCACATTCCCTTCGTGGAGGCATTTTCGCGCTGCTTGTTGAAACCCTAACCATAGTCTTGGTGCAAACTACCTCATAGTCAGTGGTCTATCTACACACTTAGAAATTCCTTCTCTGATACCACTTGATGAAGGGTGCTCCCCTTAATACCACAAACACATAATAGAAACAAAGAAACAACAAAAATTTGCAAGAATAGAAAATTGGCTTCTTATTATCTCCACTAATGTGGAATCACAAATTTCAGAATTACAATATACAAAGCCACATGGGCATTCCCTTTACAATATTCTATAGGAGAAATCCTCGAATCATTATCTAGATCTACCCAGAACTGCTCTAGACAACACTACGGGCCTTCTTTATATAGGCAATTTCCACCGCCCAAGAAAGTTTACAAAATTTATCCCTTAAGGTCAACAATACAGAGAATTATTTTATTTTCATAATTTTTACAATAGGGTCGGCTCAAAAGAAATGCAAAATATGCTTTTAAGTAGCCCAACTTCCAAAGGCCATAACTTTCTAACCATAGCTCTGTTTATCTATTATAACCACTTTTCAGAAATGTCAGGATGAGATCTACAGTACTTGACTCACACAAGCTCCAATCAGCTGGGGGTCGATTGCGATCTAGAGCCTCTAAGGCCTTCAAAATTGATCTAAAAGATTTCATACCCAAAAACCTCAATAACTTCACCAATACAGATGATGTGGTAATGAAACTCAACTGGTAGGTTGATATGACTAAGATGAACCTCCAACTGTGAAATCAAAACATTCTGAGATCATATGACCAATTTACTAAAAATAGTAAGTTTCCATAAATAGCAGCTCTACACAAGATAACCCTTATTGAAAAGAAAACAAAAATATTTTTGGGTGATGCAAGATTTATCTTACACCCAGGATGCTCCTACATCAACTAGTGAGAAGATTGATGAACAAATGTCTTATCAAAAGCCATTCTATGATAAAATTGGTCTTGGATTTAACTCATCTAAAGTGAGTGAAGAAAGAAAGGAACCAAATCTAAAAGTTTCTAAAAACATAGAAGAAAATAAATCTGATGAAGTTGACAAATCTGAAGATACACCTAAACAAGAAGAATCACCTAAAGGTATGTAGAGAGAATTTAAAGGTAGATGTTTTGCATGTAATACTTTTGGTCATATGAAGAAAGATTGTACAGGTAAGAAATTTAAACCTCTTAATGGTTATTGTTATAATTTTCATGGTTTTGGACATAGAGCTATTGAATGTAGAAAGCCTAAATTTAATGAGAATAATAATAGTAGTAGAATGTTTAGAGATACTAACCATGCAGATAAGAAACCTACTGAAGATATGAACAAAAGAAATAAAGTAGTATGTTATAGATGCAACAAGGTTGGACATATTGCCAGGAATTGCAGATCATAAATCAACCAGACTAGACCGAGATATGGAAACAATGGAGTAGTTTGTCACATATGCAACAAATTTGGTCATACAACAAGGTTTTGCAGGATGAATAACATGAGAAACCCTAACCTTAGAAGTCATGCAAGGAGAAATGAAAATACAAGCAACAGTCATAGAGGATGTTGTAGTAATTTAGAAGAAGTGAAGTTTATTAAAGCCACATATCAAGGAGACACATTCAACACTGAAGGTAATCAGAGGTGAAGTATCTAATGGTAAGAGTGAATCTCTACCTAACCCATCTCAAAGTACTTAATTCATGAAAAAATATAGTAGAATAGGAACTTAGGATAGAGTAGAAGTTAGTATAGGATGAATTGAGTCTTGTGTAGTTAAGGCAAGGTATTTTATGATGTAATGATACTATGGTTAAGAGTGCATGAGCTAATATGATGTTATGTGAGATCACAAGAAGTTTTAAGTTTTGCAGGTAAGCAAGAACAACTTTTTAGAAAGAAGTGGAAAAATAATTGAATGTGATGTCAGAATCTTGTGAGATTGAAAGGTTAAAAGGTTATGATCAGTATTATTTGATCATTAAAGAAAATACAAGTGTTAAGGAGATCGAGCAGCAGTTATTAGAAGCAGTTTGCAATGATTTGGTGAAAGAATTTCATGCCAGATCTATGCAAACCCTAAATCGTAGAATTGAGGTATTTTACTAAGAAAATATATCAGTCAGTTAGAGAATTTTTTAGAAGATATGGACATTTCATTGATTCACAATGTAAGAGATAAGATCAAATCTAAGATTAAAAGGGAAAAAGTAGAACTTTTGGAAGAAGACCCTAAATTAGTATTGTCATCCATACCAGATGGAGTTCTACATTTAGAGAATGTTAGAAGCTATTTGGGATGTAAAATTGAAACCCTCAGTGATAGTGATTTTACTAAAGAGTATGAGAAGCTTTACAATCAGGATATGTCATTGAGAGTAGGGTTTGAACATTTGAAGGATAATGAAATCATAAGGTATTCTTTACAGTATGAATTTGATGATGAAGAATGCACTAAGATAATTCTGAGTAGAATACCTAATGAAATTTTTTGGTTAGATGAAAGAGTAATAGACATTACAACAAACCTAATTCATGAAGTAACCGGTTTGTCTAAATTAGGAGTCATACTGTTTAATGAAAAGAATGTGAAGAAAACTGTATTGGACAACACTAAATCATCTTACAATGGCATAGGTATAGTGATTAGAAAGATACAACAAGATGATGTTAGGTATTTGTGCAAGATCCTTATAGCTAAATTTTGTTCTAATTCAAGAGAAGATGACATGGTAGCTAGAATGATTCATGCAGCCTATTTTATGTGTGTTGACAAAGTACAAGTAGACATGTGTGAAATCTTGAGAATACAGTTATTTGAGAACTTGGAGAAGATAAAGAAGACTAAGAAATATGAGTTTAGATTCTCATCATTGATCACTTATATGTTTTTCCATTTGATAAGAATATTTCCATTTACAATTGGTGATGATTGGAATGATGGTAAGACCACAATGGAAAGAATCAACTAAGTATATAGGAGACATCTTAATTACAAGGTCAATGAGAGTGTTGTTTTAGTGATTAAAAAATTTTAGAATTTAATGAAGAACAAATCAAGAATCCCTCAGTCAATTGTTGAAAATTGTAAGAATGAGATATGTTTTATGGTTGACACTAATTTTACATTCATTGAAGTAGTTGAGCCTAGAGTAGAGTTCATAGACCCTCTTGGCTATGAAATTTCTAAAACTGAAGCAGAAGAATATGTAAATAGATTTCTTAAGAGCAAGTTGGATATACATAGCAATGGATTTGGGACTTTTGAGAAGAACTTCAACTCCGAAAAGTCTATTCAAGAAGAAAAATAGTCAAAGAAAAGAGTAGAAAGTACAATTAAGAAGACTCTAAAGGACACAAGAATGACAAAACAAGAGTTTATGATTGCAAAGAATACATCAGCAAATATTAGAGACATTGGACAAAAGGAAGTTTCATCTGTTACACCCCTATCAGTAGTTGAAATTGGAAATTTACAGCATAAGGTGAAAGTAGAGTAAGAAGAACAAGAAGTTAGGAAATCTACAAGATCATCTTCAACTCCACCAGGGAAAAGAGTGAAAGAAATAGCTACTGGACTAGGTAAGAGACATAAGACATTAGTGCCACTAGTACAAAGGAAAATAGTAGAGATAAAAGATGATGAAGATATTGAAGTGAAAAAGAAGACATGGAAACCAAAGATTGAGAAGGTAAATGAACAAATTATTCATGATGGAGATTTTTCTAAGATGAACAAGTACTATGATCTTTATAACTATTTAGAAAGATTAAATTTGGAGAATGCAATTATGAGACATATGATCCTAGCAAATAAAAAGTTTGACACAATTCAAGGTAAGATACCTAATGATTTATTTGAGAAGCTAGTTAACAAGAAAAAGAGAGCAACTAAAGAAGACAATAAAATTAGAGAAAGTCTTGTGAGAAAATTATGTGATGTCAAAGATGAAGAACACTTTAAAGAAATAATGAAAGAACTTGGAACCCATCTAAGAACAAAGAAAAAAACCATTCAGATAATGGGAGGAAACTATGAAGAGATAAACAAAGAAACAGAGCAAGCAATAGTAAAGGTAATGACATCTAGTGTTTGAAAACACTCTAGTACAGTGGAGCTAGCAGAACAGGAATAGGAAGCTGGGCATCAAAAGAGTCCCTCTTCACCATCAATTAACATTGAAGATGAGTCAATGCATGTGGAAGGAACTAAGATCAAATTGGATAGTGGTGATAATCCTTTTAAAAATCTTGAAAACATTGTTGACAATTCAGCCCTAGAAGAACAAGATAGATCTAGTGAAGAAGGAAAGAAAGAAACAAGGAAAGAAGAAGAAAACAAAACAAAAAATCAAGCAAGTACAAAAATTCAAGGACAGGAAGAAGTCCCTAATAAAGGGGAAATCATTCTTACACCTGAGATTGCAAAGAAATCACAGATTGGATCAATATTTGAAATCTTTGGGAAAGAGGTTGATGATGATGATCAAATGGAATTGATCACATCCTTGAACAAAATAATTGGAAAGAACAAGAAGGTGAAGAGTCTTGAAAGATCTTTGTTGGAAATAACAGAGAAGTTACAAAGTGTTGTGACTAACCAGATAGCAGAAGAAGACCCACTAGAAAGAGCTAGAGAAGTTATGAATGCATTTGATAATGAGTTCACTAACCTATCTGATATAGCTAAAGTGAAGGTTCAGGAAGCTTATGAGGCCAAAATGTTTCATGATATAAATCAGAATATTAGAAATGATATTAAAAATATGGATGTTTGTATAAAAGACTTGAGAAGGCATTTGGATAGAGGTAAAACTTTGTACATTCAGTGTACAAAATTTGAAAACCATGTATCTGAAGTAGTTGAGAAGATTAAGGCTAAAGAAGTAGAAATTCAATCAGAGACAAATCTTTTAGTCAGCCCTAATGTGAAGATATTGGATATTAAGAAAAGCATTAGAAAATTAAATGATGAAATAAGGATTCTCAATGATGAAAAGGATAGGAAATTGAAAAGATTCTCTCTTCTAAGAGAGCACATTTCAATAAAGATAAGCATTGTTGAAGGAGGACAGTTGGAAGAATGTCTTGCATCTAAGACATCTTTTGAAAAGTTTAGTTTTGCAAACCTTCAAGCATGTGAGATTGCATCTTATGGATTGTGTGCACTAATTAGTATTGGAGATTCCATTAAGAAGGCATGGGAGAAGGAGATAGAGAGCATTAAAGTGAATTTTGTAGATTATGTTGCAAGCCTACTGGCTCTACAATTCTAAATCAAGGTATATAACATTTTTTTGACATCGTTTTTGGCACCCTTTTTTTGTCATTGTTGTCAAAGAGGGAGAGATATATAGCATAAAATTGATGTATGTATGATAAGGAAGTATATTCTTAAGGGGAGTATATAATATAGATAATATTCATGGAGTTATAAGGATAGTGAAGATATAATTTTGTTATGGCCACAATTTTGAGTTTTGAAGTTTTGAGACTTAGCCAATTTTCTCATATGTTGCCACCAATGACAAAGGGGGAGATTGTTGGAAATTTGATTGAGTTGGATATCTAGATGTTGTCATTATGGAAACATATGATCTACATGAAGACTGCATATAACAAAGAGCAAATATGACAGAGCGCAAAGAAAAATTGTCTCAGTATGTGCAGTATTTTCCCAATGTACCCGAGATAGTTTTGATTAAAGATGTCAATTGGAATAAGTTCAGTTCTTGTGCACTTGAACATAGATACTATGATGACTATTGAAGACTCACCTGAGAGTGCAAGTCTGTATGACATGTCTGAAAGAATTTATGACAATTTTACCAAAGACAGTGTTAAGCTGATAGGATAGAGGAGAAGACAGAATTGGTAAAGAGTTAAGGGATTATTTTGTTTATCAAAATAATGTCTTAATAATATAAATGGATGACATCCTAGATGTTAACCCTTGGGTAAAAATGTATTTTGTGTAAAGCTTTATGTTTTGTAAAGCTGACTGTAAAAGTTATTATTCCTAATAACTTGTATAAATGTAAAGCATATGGAATGCGAAGTAAGAGATATGAGATATGTGAATGAGATGGATGATATAGAAAAATATATTGATGAAAAGTTGTGAAAGACAAGAAATCAATATAAGGTTATGTACCGTACCCTTTTTGTAATCAGTAATCATTGCAAATTACTTGTTTGGGTAGTGGGCTCATCTTGTAATCATTTGTAATCAGTACTACCAACTCTTAGTAGGGTTGAGGCTTCTAACAAGGCCTATAGTCCCTTAATCTAGGCTGAGACACTATATGCCTATAATAGGCTCCTAACAGGGTCAACATCCTTAATAGGATACTTTTGATTAGTGGATCTTTGTGGGTACCATCCGCACTAGGGTTTTCCCTTGGCCTAGGTTTCCTTGAGAACAAATAATGTCTTATGAGTTCATTTTCTTTATTGCTATGCATGTTATTTAGTTTACTATGTTATGCATGTATTAAGATAATCTGTTATATCCATAATTGGGTGAAAGAAAAAGTTTTTAGAATACTGATTCACCCCCCCCCTCTCAGTATTCCCTATTTCTAACAAATCAGTTATCAGATAAATACAACTTTTATCTCCTTTAACATATTTTAAGCATGTAAGAAATGTAATCAACAACCATAGAAAGATATACATACACAAAAACATAATGACACAAGATATGTTGACTAGGGAACATCTTGATCAAAGAGTAAACCCCGGTGGGAATGATGCCCACAAAAGATGCATTACTATGAAATATCCTTGTGAGAGGATGGACTCTGTTAGGAGTCTTATGGAATACATTCAGTACATATTATTCCCTACTAGGAGACTTTGAATCCCTGCTAAAAGATTCTAACTCTATTAGGAGTTATGGAAGACATAAGGACCCACTGCCCAAATAGCTTCAGGTGCAAGATCACTGAACACACTAT
Source organism: Chamaecyparis obtusa (assembly GCA_027943335.1). Taxonomy (NCBI): domain Eukaryota; kingdom Viridiplantae; phylum Streptophyta; class Pinopsida; order Cupressales; family Cupressaceae; genus Chamaecyparis; species Chamaecyparis obtusa. The sequence goes on along the minus strand of BSBK01000014.1, from coordinate 79,133 downwards.
CCAACTAATCTCTGTATTACTCAATAGAATAATACCAAAAGATTACTGATCTCAACAACTTAACACTTCTCATTTAACTGTGCCAAACCGCACCAGTTGCTTCATCACATCTCAATACCAGATCTTTGTACTTCGCATATCCTCTTTCAACAAGTATTGCACAATTTTGTAGTTCACTTTCACAATCCTACATTCCAATTACATATTACAATAAGGAATACAAATGAGTTGGCATACAAATTACAAACTAAAATCTTCCACATGTTACATAAGAATTCCATAATTACATAAAATTGTTGGATTCCAATTAAGATAGCTCTTCACTCATGCAACCTATGACCTTTCTGTCACATCCACATCACAATTATCATTTCTTCATCATCTTTTCAACTTTGTGTGCTCAAATTCTTTCCAATTAGGAGATATCATCTGATTTCCAAAAACCGCTACTCAAGAACACTGCCTGAATACTACTTCCACTGAATTACACATAACTGTCATGAAAAATTAAATTCTCATACGTGCTTTTAGCCACAATCTTATAGAACATCATAGAGTAAGTCCTCAACTTCGCATAGCTTGATTTTCAATATTCCATGTGTGCTAACTCAAACAATGTCTACTTCTCTACTAAACTTTAGTAGATCACTCTCTTGACATCAATGAAAATCATAGTAATGAATGCAACAACAACTTCTATAGAATGGCTGTGAATACTCCCCCGTAGGATATATTCAACATTCATTCCTAACAATCTTCCCCATTTACATTGATGGTAACAAAGATGAAAAAACATCCAAGTTCCATGAATACCAACCACTGCAATGTTATTGCTCTAAAAATGCTTTCAAGCCCTCTTCATCAATCAAATATTGCTTCATTTTCCTGTTCATTTCTTTTATATTTCTATTTTATATTGCTTGTAACCTTATCTCTCAAATTATTTTCAATAGATATTTTTTTCATGTATCCTTCTCCCCCATTAACATCAATGCTTCATCACTATGTCAACAACAACTTCAATGTCAAAAGACACTTTTTCAAAAAATACATTCACTAGAGTCCTCATGACTCAGCTTAGAGGAAGTACCAACATCTAGTCCAGAAGAAAGATAAGGCTCATATATCACTGGATGGATGCAACCATTTGCATCACTTCTCAAAAGTAGGCTGGGGCATAACCCCAAGCATACCTCTCAGATACACTTTGAATTTCTTATAAGATGCATAATCCAAAAATATTCTTACTAGTTCAATTCTTGCAACAGGTGCAAAAATTTCTTCATAGTCAATTCCTTCTTGTTGTGAGTATCCTTTACATACCAATCTTGCTTTATTTTTACAACTTCTCCTTGTTCATTCATCTTGTTCCTGAATACCCATTTAGTTCCTATAACATTCTTATCTTTAGGTCTAGGGACCAATTCCCAAGTTTTATTCTTTTCAATTTGATCTAGTTCTTCCTTCATAGCTTTAATCCAATGTTCATCTTCACAGGCTTCACTAGTAGATTTAGGTTCAATTTGAGAAATTAAACACAACTTTTCTTGTACCTTAATTCATGTCAGAAGTCCTCTGTCTATACTGCCAATAATCTACTCAATAGGGTGATTTCTTCAAAGATTTCTATTAAGTGTCACTATCTTAGTACTCACTTCATCTGTAGGTTCCTCAATGATTTCTTCAATGTAGCTTTCATTCAGTAAATCACTGCTAGTTTCATAGAATAATTATGCATTCTCTTGATTAATTCTAGGAAGAGTTCCTTCATCTGATTCATAATCAAGCATTCTTTCCTAAATTTTGAACTTTTCATCAAATTTAACATTTGCACCCTCAACAATAGTCTTAGTTCTTTTATTATAACATCTATAAGATTTTCTCTTCAATGAATATCCAATAAATATACCTTCATCACTTCTAGGGTCAAACTTTCCAATGTCATCATCTCACTTAATATAAAATTTGCTTCCAAAAATTCTAAAATACTTAACTGATGGTGCATCTCCAAACCATAGTTCATAAGGTGTCTTCTATGTATCTGCTCTAATTTGTACTTTGTTCATTGTATACACTGTTGTGTTTAGTGCTTCTCTCCAGAATATCTTTTCCAAATCATTTTCAAATAACATGGCTCTTGCTGCTTCAATCACTGACCTATTTCTTCTTTCTGCAATACCATTTTTCTCAGGTGTCATAGGGGCTGAAAAATGTCTCTTAATACCATTCACTTCACAAAAAATATTAAATTATTTTGAAAGAAATTCTCCACCTCTATCTGATCTCAAACATTTAATCTTCATTCCAGATTCATTCTCAACTTTTTTCTTAATAATTATAAACTTATCAAATGCTTCATACTTTTCTTTAAGAAATGCTATCCACATCATTCTTGTAAAATCATAAACAAGAATCATAAAATAGCTTTCTCCATAGAATCCTCTAGCCCTTGTGGGACCACTCAAATCTATATGAACAACTTCCAACTTCTTTGTTGTTGCAAAATTCTTGCTGGGAAATGAGCTTCTCTTCTATTTAGCCATCACACATTCCTTGCAAATCATGTTAATAGGTTTCATAATCTTAGGAAAATCTCTTACTAGAAGTGTAGTACTTACTAGCACAATATTATCAAATTTTATATGACATAATCTTATGTGCCATAACCAACTGTCATCAATCTTAGTAATTAAGCATGTCATCTTAGTAGGATTCAACTGAAATACATTACCTCTGGTTCTTGAACCAATACCAATCAAATTACTGTCATTTTCTTTGATTACACAATTTTTCTTAGTAAACCAAACTTGATATCCGTTATCAACTAGCTGTCCAACACTCAAAATATTATGTTTCAATCCATCCACAAAGTAAACATCATCAATATTAGTCTTTCCATCAAGAGTAATAGATCCTATACCTTTTATCAAACAAGGTGCATTGTTTCCAACTCTAACAACTCCTCCATCATAATTGTTAAACTTTATGAATTTCTTCATGTCTCTAGTCATATGATGTGAACAATCACTATCTATAATTCAATTAGCTTTCTTTTCTACTTGAGAAACTAAATATTTTTCTTCCTTAACTTCTATTTCTGGATTTTCTTCTTTTATTGCTACAAATTCTATATCATCATTCTCATTATCACTTTCACTTAGAGATTTCTCCATACTAGCTTCAAATTCTTCATCATTAGCATAATAACATTCTTTAGATCTTCTAGGTTTAAAGTTATTTCTATACTTCTTTACTCTCTTAGGACATTTAGATGCAAAATGACCATATTCTTGACAAGTCCAACATTTAAAGATTTTGTTACCGTCTGGTTCTCTTTTCACAAGTAAGGCAATAAATTCTTCAATCTTCATGTCTTCTTCATTCCTAGTTCTTCTACTACTATCATAATCTCCACTCACACTCATGCTTCTTGAAAAAGTAGGGCTAATACTAAGTGCGTTGAATGTTGTCTCCATTCTAGGTAAATCTCATGATTGCCTCAAGTTCATTTCTGGTACTTCTAATCTTCCAAGAAAGGTTTCTCAGGTGAAATTATCAGTATAAAGTATAACTTGTTCAATCATCTGCATTGTCTACTTAAATGCAGGAGTCAATGTCCTAAAAAATTTCCATATCACTTCATTCTCTATCTTGATTCCTTCACAAGATTTTATACCTGCAATAATTTTTTGACATTCTACCAATATAGCTTCTAACAAGTTCATTTTCCACCATTCTTATATCTTCAAATCCACATATCCAGTAATGTAATCTGATGTTTGTTGCATGTTCATCACCTTGAAAAGTAGAATGTAAAGCTAACCAAATTTCATGAGATGTTTTTAGATATTTTACTTGATTGTACTCATTTTCTAGAAGGGCTGACAAGAGTACTTCTCTAGCAAGTATGTTACACATGAATAGATCTCTTTCTTCATTAGTACATTCTTCAATCTTGTCTTCATCAATGATAGTCTTCTGGTTCTTTGTGATTAACCAATATTCTGGTCCTAAACAAAGTAGGTGTGTCTTCATCTTTTATTTCCAACTGTCAAAATTTACTCCATCAAACTTAGGGATTTATTTCCTGAAATGAATTTCCATGGATCTCCTTAATCTGTTAAAATTTTCCTTGAAGGACCTACTGCTCTGATACCAATTGTTAGAAAGTAAAGTCACCAAGATAACTGAGAGTGGGGGGGGGGGGTGAATCATTTATCAGATAAATAGAAATTTGATCTCCTTTAATATATTTTGACCATGTAAGCAATGTAATCAACAACAATAGAAAGATATACATACACAATGACACAAGATATGTTGACTAGGGAACCTCTTGATCAAAGAGTAAATTCTGGTGGGAATGATGCCCACAAAAGATACACTAATATGAAAGTTCCTTGTGAGAGGATGGACTGTTAATATGATTTAGAACAATAGAGAGGGGGGGTGAATCAGTTGTTCTCAATTCTTGATGTATAAAATAACTTCAAAAACTTTTCCTTAAATCAGATCAAGAAACCAAAACAAACTCAGTCATCACTGATTCAATAATAGAAACATATAACATAGCAGTCCACTATCCAACTATATCTAACTTTGAAAACACATAAATTTTCAAACCCAAAACATTCACACAAATATTGACACTAGGATTTATAGTGGAAACCCAATATGGGAAAAACCACTTTGTAACATGCTACTATTATTTTCACTCTTCTGAAGTGAGCTCGATTAAGAGCCAACCCTGTCAAAGGTTACAATACACACTATCAAGTGTGACCTAGTTAAAGGATTTCAATCACCCCGTTAGAAGTGAGCCTGGTCAAAGGACTTACATACACTCCATTAGAATGCAACCTTGTTCAAAGGATTTAACATATGACTGTTAGGTCAACCTCTGTTAAAAGGATTTTGAATGTTACAATGGTTATAAAGTAGCAGTAGTATTGATCTGAAAACATACAACTCACTTTACAAATATCAGATCCAATTCCGTACACAAATGCTGGTTTACTGACTTTGAAACTTTTCCATCTCCACTTCTGATCTACTCGGAACTTTCCTTCAAGCAATCACCACACTTTCCCTTCAGCCTTTTCACTTATATAGTCAATAAAACTTTACTGGTCTTCCAACATCTACTTTACCCATGCATTCACATACCTAATGCTTCGATTCCCTTAATACTTTCCTCTGTTAGGATAAATTTTCTTTTGCCGCTTAATAGCCTTCGTAGATCTTAGGGTTAGGTCAAATAAATTGAATCTACCCACTTCATGTTCTTCATCTCCTCTTCTAGAATCATCTCAAATCTCATAAAGATTTACAATAAAACATTTTACAAAGCATTAAATACTTACATACAATCAATAAATAAAGTCAACACATTTTACATAATCCAAGAATTCAACAATGTTGGCTCCAAATCTGAATTCTCTTCAAATATAAAATTGCTCATGCTCAGTCAATACTGTGATCATCCACTTAGTCTCCATGTAAAATGCTTGATCACTACTAAAACTATTTCCTCGGCAAATACTGTCTTCCTCGACAATTTACTGATACTTGGTTGACACTAGATTTTTGCTCGGCATCCACTAACTCGGTTGACTCTACCATAACTCAGCTTAAACATGATTTCTTCATTTTTGCTTGGTTAAGCCTACCAATTTAGTCTTCAATCTTACTCAGATAAACAATACATTGTCTCATCATTGTGCAACATAATTGAGTACACTTTGTAGTATCAAGATAACTCAACCTTTCCTTAGGTGCTATTGTTACCAACCTTTCTTTCCCTTCTCACCATATATATAGTACTTTCCTAAGTAGCAATAGTCTTACCAATTAAGGTTTGACATCAATGACAATAGAACAATTGTTTCAATTGTAGTTTCCAACAATCTCCCTATTTGGCATTGATGGCAACACCATATGATATCACCTGAATAACACATGGATTACCAACCAATCCAAAAAAAAAACTTTATCTATCCATCAGAGAAAATTTATAATATCCTTAGCTTCATTCTGATTCAAAATTAGTAAATCTTACTTCTGTGACCATCAGAAGTATCTGGATCTCCCTCTATCCTGATCTTTCATTTCAATTCAATCTCCCTTACTTTTAGTGTCACGTGTTATAGTATCATTTCAGTTCAATCTCCCTCTTTGACAAAAATGCCAAAGCAGCAACTCAAACATACATCCAACAGATGTAGATATATCTGTTCAGCACAATGTTTCTCCCTCTGTCATCTTGCTTATGATTGATTTTTCGTCTTTGCTTCTTCTTAACAGCTCTAGAATAGTCCTAAAGTGTGACAATCTTTTGCATGACCAGTGTTCTATTGTAGCATATTTGATGCATTGCTCCTAGCTTGGCTAGGTAGCCTTAGTTAGGGGAAGGACCCCTAATTGACTTCTCAGGTACTCATGAGCTTCTTTAGGTAAAGCTTTAGTGAATATGTCTACCAATTGTTCTTTTGTATTCACATATTCCATTCAGACTTCCTCGTCTTGTACCAATTCCCTCAAATAGTGATACTTGATTGCTATGTGCTTGGTCTTAGTGTGCATTACTGGATTCTTAGAAATGTTGATAGCACTTGTGTTGTCACAGAAAATAACAATAGGTTCAGTGATTTCTTCTTTCATGTCTATCAACAACTATTTTATCCATATCAAATTTGAACAGTTTACTGCAACAGCAACATACTCGGCTTCAGCAGTAGATTGGGAAATGGAATTTTGTTTCTTGCTTGTCCAGGAGACTAATCTCTATCCAAGAAAGAAAGCTCCACCACTAGTTCTCTTTCTGTCATCTACATTTCCTGGCCAATCAACATCAGTATATACTCTAAGTTCAAATTTGTCATTCTTCTTGTAGTATAACCCATAGTCACCAGTTCCTTCCAAGTATCTCATGATTCTTTTCACCACCATCATGTGTGTTTCCTTAGGATTGGTAGAAAATCTTGCCACAATCCCAACAACTAATGCAATATCAGGTCTACTATGTATAGCATACTGCAATTTTAAAATCATGGATCTGTACAAAGTCTGGTTAACTTCTGTAGCATCATCATTCTTAGATAACTTTTGTCCAGTAACAATAGGAGTTCCCACTAGTCTAGCATCTTCCATTCCAAAAGTTTTCAGTATTTTATTAACATACTTAGACTGTGTAATGAAAATACCTTTCTTCATCTGATATACTTGTAAACCAACAAAGAATTTGATCTCACCAAACATACTCATCTCAAATTTAGTTTGCATTTCATGTGAAAAACTTTTACACAATGCATCTTGTAGCTCAGCATGTTCTTGTTCTCTCTCAACGCTATTTTCCTAATGCTTGACATCATCTATCTGTCGCTTAGCATTGATTGCCTGAGACTCAGCATCAGGTGCAGGTTTGTTACCTACCTCTTCTATTTCCTTAATGTACACAAAAGATCTGTAATCTTCTAGTTCTCTTTTGTTCAGCCTCATTTCTTTCTGCATACTCATCAATTTTTACATTCACACTTTCCACAATTTTGTTAGTGTTAGAGTTCAAACACTTATAATATTTACTTTTTATGGAGTATCCTAGGAATATGCCTTCATCACTTTTAGCATCAAAATTTCCATTTCTATTGTCTTTCAATATGTAACACTTGCTTCCAAAGATTCTAAAGTATTTAACACTCGGTGCATGCCCATACCATAATTCATAGGGTGTTAGATTTGTACCTTTCTTCATCTGTACCTGGTTAAGAGTGTAAACAGTTGTACTTATAGCTTCTTTCCAGTATTTTTGTGCCACATTTTTTTCAATCAATAATGTCCTTGCACAGTCCAAAATAGATCTGTTTCTTCTTTCTGCTATACCATTCTATGGAGGTGTTCTAGGTACAGATATCTGTCTTTTGATTCCTCTATCATTGCAAAATAGATTAAATTCATTTGATGTAAATTATCCACCATGGTCAGATCTAAGACATTTTAGGTTCCTACCTATCTCCTTCTCAACCTTAACTAAATACCACTTAAAATTTTGAAAACCATCAGATTTTTCTTTTAGAAACATTACATGCATCATCCTGGTATGATCATCAACAAACAAGATAAAATATCTAACACCACAGTAACTTTGTATACCGATAGGTCCACAAAGGTCAGTATGAACCAAATCTAAAATGTGTTCAGAAGTAAAGGATTTTCTCTTGAAACTTGACTTAGTCATTTTTCCTAACTGACATTCTTTGCACATCACATTCTCAGGTTTCTTCAATCTAGGTAGGCCTCTTACTTTCTTCTTCTTACTTATCTCTACCAAATTGTCAAAGTTAACATGACATAGCCTCTTATGCCATAACCAAATGTCATCAAGTTGTGCAAACATACATATTTCTTCAGATAGGTCAAGATAGAACAAATTACCTCTAGTCTGCTCACTACTTCCAATCAGATCACCAGCAATGTCAAATATCTTAGCTTTCTTGTGATGAAATTCCACTCGGTAACCAGTTTTGTTGAGCTAAGAAACACTTAAAAAATTATAATTCAATCCTTCAACCCAATAAGCATTTTCACAAGAGATCTTATCAGTCAGTTTAATCAATCCTTTTCCTTTAACAGGACATGGTGCATCATTACCAAATGTTACACTTTTACCTTTATAATGATGTAGGGTCTCAATCTTACTCTTGTCACCAGTCATGTGATGTGAACAACCACTGTCAATAATCCATTTATCATTCTTGTTCACATAGGAAATGAATGCAGTTTTCTCATCCTCATCAGATTCATTTTTCATTGCAACATAGACTACCTCAATTTCAAAATCATCACTATTAGTGTCAGTCTCTTCTTCAGCAATGTAATAGGATTTCTTACCTTTTTATTTGTAGTCTTTGTACCTTTGGTAGCCTTTTTCATCTCTTCTATCTTTGTGCCTGCTATTTCTCTCTTCATCTTTATCCTTCCTATCAGGACACCTAGCAGCTATATGAATAACCTTGTTACATGTAAAACATATAATAGGGAGTTTACCTTTATATTTTCCTTTTCCTCTTCTCAATCTTCTAGCCATAAGAGCTTCTAGATCTTCAAGATCTTCATCAGAAGTGTCACTGTCATCTTCACTTTCACTTTTTATTTCACTGATGCATCTTTCTTTTTCCTTCTTAGGCTTGTTTAGGACTAACTATGACTTAAAAGTAGATTCAACATTTCCAATACTACCAACAGTGAAATTATCATAGTTAGATAGTTCAAAAGCAGTCAGCTTGCCAATCAAACCTTCCAAGGTAAGCACATTTGTAGAGTTACATCTAGATTCTTGAATAGCTGAGATCTTAATAGCATATATAAGATGCATAGTTCTTAACACTTTTCCAATTATGGTCTCATCATCAATAGTTCCATTTTCTCCTCTAATAACATTCACAACCTCTTTTATTCTACCACAATATTGTGCAATGTTTTCATCTTCATTCATTCTCATTTCATCAAACTTACCTCTGAGACTCTCGGCTTTAGCTTTCAGTACATATAGATCACCACCATAGATCTTTGCAAAAGTGTCCCACATATCTTTAGTAGTTGTGCAGTCCTTAATGTACTCAAATTCTAGATAGCTTAGGGCAGATGTAATTTCCAACATTGCCTAATTGTGTTCTTTCTTAGCTCTCATTTCCTTGACAGTCAAAGGTGCAACAGGTGTGACATAGTCATGCTCAATTTAGTACTTTGCAGAATCACCAATACTGACTAGATGTAGCTTCATCAAGCTTTTCCATGTAGGGAAGTTTTCCTTATTCAGCTTTGGTACCTCCTTCTTATACATCTTGATCATTTGCTTCAAGTCCCTTTAAACTTGCTTTCTATAAACATGAATAAGCAACACAGCTCTGATACCAATTGTTAATATGATTTAGAACAATAGAGAGGGGGGGTGAATCAGTTGTTCTCAGGTCCTGATGTATAAAATAACTTTAAAAACTTTTCCTTAAATCAGATCAAGCAACCAAAACAAACTCGGTCATCACTGATTCAATAATAGAAACATATAACATAGTAGTCCACTACCCAGCTATATCTAACTTGTAAAACATAGAAATGTTCAAGCCCAAAACATTCACACAAGTATTGACATCAAGATTTATAGTGGAAACCCAATATGGGAAAAACAACTTTGTAACATGCTACTATTATTTTCACTCTTCTGAAGTGAGCTCAGTTAAGAGCCAACCCTGTCAAAGGTTACAATACACACTGTCAAGTGTGACCCGGTTAAAGGATTTCAATCACCCTATTAGAAGTCACCCTGGTCAAAGGACTTACATACACTCCATTAGAATGCAACCTTGTTCAAAGGATTTAACATATGACTGTTAGGTCAACCTTTGTTAAAAGGATTTTGACTATTACAATGGTTAGAAAGTAGTAGTAGTATTGATTTGAAAACATACAACTCACTTTACAAATATCAGATCTAATTCCGTACACAAATGCTAGTTTACTAACTTTGAAACTTTTCCATCTCCACTTCTGATCTGCTTAGAACTTTCCTTCAAGCAATCACCACACTTTCCCTTCAGCCTTTTTGCTTATATAGTTAATAAAACTTTACTGGTCTTCCAGCATCTACTTCACCCATGCATTCACATACCTAATGCTTCAGTTCCCTTAATACTTTCCTCTGTTAGGTTAACTTTTCTTTTGCCGCTTAATCTCCTTTGTAGATCTTAGGGTTAGGTCAAATACATTGAATCTACCCACTTCATGTTCTTCATCTCCTCTTCTAGAATCATCTCAAATCTCATAAAGATTTACAATAAAACATTTTACAAAGCATTAAATACTTCCATACAATCAATAAATAAAGTCAACATGTTTTACATAATCCAAGAATTCAACAATGTCGGCTCCAAATCTGAATTCTCTTAAAATATAAAATTGCTCATGCTCGGTCAATATTGTGATCAGCCACTCGGTCTCCATGTAAAACGCTTGGTCACTAATAAAACTATTTCCTCAGAAATTAATTTCTTCCTCAGCAATTTACTGATACTCGGTCGACACTATATTTTTGCTCGGCATCCACTAACTCGGTCGACTCTACCATAATGCAGCTTAAACATGATTTCTTCATTTTTGCTCAGTTAAGCCTACCAATTTAATCTTCAATATTACTAAGATAAACAATACATTGTCTCATTATTGTGCAACATAATCAAGTACACTTTTTAGTATCAAGATAACTCAACCTTTCCTTAGGTGCTATTGTTACCAACCTTTCTTTACCTTCTCACCATAGATATATAGTACTTTCCTAAGTAGCAACAGTCTTACCAGTTAAGGTTTGACATCAATGACAATACAACAATTGTTTCAATTGTAGTTTCCAACATGGACTCTATTAGGAGTCTTATGAAATACATTCAATACATATTAGTCCCTACTAGGAGACTTTGAATCCCTACTAAAAGACTCTAACTCTGTTAGGAGTTATTGAAGATAGAAGGACCCATTGCCTAAACAGCTTCAAGTGCAAGATCATTAAACACATTGTCCAACTGATCTCTATATTACTCAATAGAATAATACCAAAAGATTAGTGATCTCAACAACTTAACACTTTTCCTTTGACTGTGCCAAACCGCACCAACTGCTTCATCAGATCTCAGTACCAAATCTCTGTACTTCACATGTCCTCTTTCAACAAGTATTGCACAATTCCACAATTCACTTTCACAATCTTACATTCCAATTACATATTAAAATAAGGAAAATATTCCTTCCTTTATACACACTCAAGTAATTACAAATGAGTCAACATACAAATTACAAAATAAAATCTTCCACATGTTACATAAGAATTCCATAATTACATAAAACTATCAACTTCCAATTAAGATAATTCTTTACTCATGAGACCTCTGACCTTGTTGTCATGTCCACATCACAATTATCATGTCTTCATCATTTTTTCAACTTCACATGCTCAGATTCTATCCTGATTAGAAGATATCATCTGATTTCCAAAAACTGCTACTCAGGAACACTTCCTGAATACTGCTTCCACTGAATTACACATAACTGTCATGAATAAATGAATTTCCATGCATGCTCTTAACTACAATCTTATAGACAATCATAGAGTAAGTCCTCAACTTTGCATAGCTTGATCTTCAATATTTCATGTGCGCTAACTCAAACATTTTCTACTTCTCAGCTAAACTTTAGTAGATCATTGTGTTGACATCAATGACAATCATATTCATGAATGCAACAACAACTGCTACAAAATGGCTATGAATACTCCCCCATAGGATATATTGAGAATTCACTCCTAACAAAATTTTCACTCCTCCATATCTAGTTGCCTAGAGGCACATTGTACAAAATCTCATGCCACATCCCATCTAGCAGGTGGAACCAAGGGGATCTTTGTCACCCATCCAAGGAGCTCCTCAGAAGAATGAGCCACAACCATAACAGATGGAGTCTCAAATGAGGGAAGAATTAGTGAAAGGGGAAAATTGAGGTCAGGAACTAGTCTGGGGGTGGCAGAGGGTGAAACAGTGCTTGAGTCCAGCAATGAAGGTAGAAGTGGATGAGGAAATAGATTAGGCATGCTTAGAAGATACAACACTGCATTGGTATAACACCTGATCTTGTTGACTAAATCCTTGCCAAGAACTGAACCCACAATTTACAAATTAGCAGAAATAATTAAAAAAATACACCTCTCCATAGCCCATTTAAAGTTTTAGTAGGCCATCAAGTGCTCGTGGCTAATCATTAGCTCCTGGCAAGAAAATAAGCCACCCACCAGGGCTTTTCTCGACCAAAGATCATAGTATTGAAAGGTAGTCCAGAGCCTATTATTCGATATAAATAAAGATTGAACAACTTTTTTTGCAATAATATACACTATTTCTACTGATTGCAGTAAGTCCATCAAGTTGGATAAGAAGATAGACACTAGTTGCGATGGAAATAAGACTAGTTTTGTTCTAGGAAAAATCACATGCTCATTTATGATCCTGTGAAATACCCTACATATTGGCATTGACTAGCACACAAATAAAAGATCGAACTGTGGACCATCAATTCAGCTAGGAAGAGGGAGCTCTAAAATTGATGGAGTGATAAAGACCCTAAAGTTCTAAGGCAACTTCTCATCATGAAGAAGACTACAGGAAACACATCTCGGAAACTCCATACTTGAACACCGCACAAAGACAATTCTTAAGTCTAGGCCAGAGAATAGAGAAAATATTTCATGGAACTTCTGAGGATTGGTAAAATCTACACCATAAATTAGATAAATGCTTGACCCCCAGGCATGCAAAAATTCACACACTTAAATTAAAACCAAAGCCGTTAGATAGTAAATATGTAATGGGAGTGGGTACTTCACTCCAAACATGGCAAGTCGAAGACATGTTAAATGTGGGAAGGCATGTGAAATACAAATGTGGATATAAGAGGGGATTTATTTAAGCTCCAAAATAGTTAACTCTTGTATGATTCCTGAAGGAATTCATGAAAATTATCTAAACCTGAAGAGAAGATGATGTAATTTCCATGATTAGAACACCGGGAGAAGGGAGGATGACACTGATATGATTGAAATTATATATTACCGAGCTAAATATTTTGGTTAGATTGTTTTGTGAAGTACATCTTTTTATTTTGGACTGAAGGATAACTGATCTAACTAATTCACCCTCCCCTCTTAGTTATTCTAACAATTGATATCATAGCTATATTGGTTTCTTGGAAGAAAGTTTTAAGGAATTGAGTAGAAAGAGCACAAGATGTATAAGAGGGAAGTGCCAAAGCTGAACAAGGAAAACTTTACTACATGGAAAATCTAGATGAGACTTCACATATCTAGAATTGGACACTCTAGATTACATTTAATGGATCATGGATACTTACAATCAACGGCTAGACTTTTAACTCTTAATCAATTGAAAGATAGACATGAACACAACATTACTATGATAGAGATTTCCACTTCTCTATCTGATGCTGAATTTGAGGATATCTAAGGTTGCACTAAAGCAAAGTAGATGTGGGATAAAATTTCTCTAGTTCATGGTGGTGATGTGAATGTGATGAGAGCCAGAGATGAAAGCTTGAGAGGCTGATTCGATGACATGAAGATGAAGGAAGGAGAGAACATCACACAATACTCAAACCAAATCAAAGAGGTAGTCAATGCTATTTGAGGAGCTGGAGGAATCATTGATGAAGAGACTGTGATAAGTAAGATACTGAGAACCTTGTTACCTATCTATGCAATTAGAATATCTATTATTAATGAAATGAGGTTTGTACCTAATAGAACTCTTAATCTTGATAGTATGATTGGAAAGCTAACAACTTTTGAGAAGAATAATTTTGATAATAGTGTTGTACCAAGTGTTGAATCTGCATTTATGTCAACTCTTAAGATTGGTAAATCTAGCAGTAAGTATAATATAAAGAATGAAAGTGATAGTAACACTGATGATGAGCTTGATGAACTTGAATCTCTAATGGCTTGGAGACTGTAGAAAGGTAAAGGAAGATATAAGGGAAAGTTACCTTTAGCTTGTTTTAATTGTAAAGAAGTTGGCCATACTACTGCTAGGTGTCCTAACAGGAAAGAAGAAGATAAAGACCGATCTGGTGATGGAAAATTTGGCAAAAGGAATAAAAAATAATAGAGGAAACTGGTAGTACAAAAGAGACAACCGAGATTATAGAGACAAAGGTAAGAAGGCTTGTTACCTTGTTGATGATGATAATGACATCAAAATTGACACAGATGATGATGTTGAGGTAGTATTTGTTGTAATAAAATATTATTCAGAAGAAGAGGAAAGGTATGTAGAAATAACACTTATCTTTAAAGTTAGTAAGAATGATACTTGGATCATAGATAGTGGCTTTACACATCACATGACTGGTGATGAAGATAAGTTTGAACATCTTGAGCATTATAATGGAGGGTCAATAAAAATGGGAAATGATACACCATGTATGGTAAAAGGAAAAGGATCAATCTTGCTGAATGATAGAATTAGATGTGATAATGCATACTGGGTAAAAGGACTTAACTACAATTTGTTGAGTGTAGCACAGCTGAATAACTCAGGTCACCGAGTTGCATTTGAGAGTGAGAAGGTGAAAATGTATGATGAAAATGGAACACTTGTTGGCACTAGAGGACAATCAAAAGGTAATTTATTCTATCTTAACAATGTTGAGACTTCTTGTTTACTGGTGAAAAATTAAGATGCATGATTATGGAATAAGAGGTTATGTCATGTAAATTTTGATAACATGATTAAGATCAGTAGAAAGATAAAAGTTAGGGGATTGCCTAAAGTTGCAAAACTTGATCATGTTATGTTCCATAAATGTCAGAAGGGAAAGATGACCAAACTAGTTTTAAAAGTAAGGACTATTCATCTAAAGGAATTCTAGAGTTCATTCACACTGAATTATGTGGTCCTATGAGAATTGAAATCTACTATGGTGATAGATACTTTATTTTATTTTTTGATGACTATATTAAACTGATGACTATTATGTTCTTAAAAGAAAAATCTCAGGCATTCAAATTGTTCAAATGGTATAAGGCTAAAGTTGAAAATAAATCAGGAAAGTATTGAAATGCTTAAGGTATGATAGAGGAGGTGAGTTTATTTATGATGAATTCACTAACTTCTGTAATGAGCATGGAATCAAAAGGTAGGTTTTTGCATTGAGAACACCACAACATAATGGAATTGCTGAAAGAAGGAACCGATAAATTGTTGATTGTGCTAGAACCTTGACGATTGAGAAAAATGTTGCACAAATGTACTAGAGAGAAGCCGTTAGCACTAAAGTATATGTCCTGAACTGAGTTCAACTATAAAAAGACACAAAAAAGACACCTTACAAGTTATGGTTTGGATACACACCGAGTGTAAGTTAATTCAGAATCTTTGGTAGTAAGTGTTATATTTTAAAAGATGATAGGAATGGTAAATTTGACTCCAAAGGTGATCAAGGTTTATTCTTAGGTTATTCTGCGAAGAGAAAAGCTTATAAATGTTTGAATAAGGTTATTAATAAGATGATTGTAAGTGCTAATGTAAGAGCTGATGAGTTTTATGAAAATAATGATGAAGAAATCATGAAGGAAACAGAAGATTGTGGTAGGTTTACTTATGTTGAAGATCTAGAATATCTACCAAAGCCACAGGCTAAGTCTACCGAGCATCAGGAAAATGCTATCGACGGTCAACAAATGAAAACTGAGAATTAGGAAGAAGCTACCAAGTATGGAAATGAACTTGAATTGAATGATGAACATAGGAGAGAATAAGTGCTAGCAAAATTTGTTAGAAGACACGATCCAAAGAATCAAATCATTGGAGATAAGCAAGCTGGCATGATGACCCAAAGTAAGTTAAGAAAAAACACATGCTTAGTTTGTGAGTTTGAACCAAAGAATGTTAGGGATGCACTTAAAAATGAGGAATGGATAAATGCTATGAATGAAGAAATTAAAAAAATTGAAAAGAATAAGACATGGACATTGGTACCTAGACTAGAAGATAAAATTTTTATTGGTACTAAGTGGATTTTCAAGAATAAATTGAATGAGAATGGAGAAGTTACAAGAAATAAGGCAAGACTTGTTTGCAAGGGATATGGACAAGAAGAAGGTATAGATTATGGAGAAACCTTTGTACCTATTGCAAGGCTTGAAGGAGTTCAGATACTTCTTTCTTGTGCTAAAAATAAGGGACTCAAGGTATATCAAATGGATGTGAAATCAACTTTTATGAAAGGAATTAGTGAAGAGGAGGTCTACATAGAACAACCAGAAGGGTTTGTTAATCCAAATCAGAAAGACATGGTATGTAGACTACACAAAGCTTTATATGGACTGAAACAAGAACTGAGGGCATGGTATGATAGACTGCATGCTTATCTTATCAGTATTTTCTTTGTAAGAACTAGTGAAAACAATAACATTATATGAAAGGAGATTCTAATGATAACATTTTGATTGTTGCAATATCTGTTGATGATATAATCTTTGGTGGACAAGATCAAATTTTTATTGATGTTGTTGATGAAATGAGAAAGGAATTTGAGATGTTAATGTTTGGAGAGATTAAATTCTTTCTAGGCTTGTAGATTATACAATAGAGTGATGGAATTTTCATCACACAATAAAAATACATTAAAGAAGTATTGAAAAATTTTGGCATGGAGGATGCTAAAGTAGTAGGAACATCGATGGTCACTGGATGTAAATTGATAAAGGATGATGAATATATAGAGGTAAATCAAACAATGTACCGATCTATGATTGGGAAATTGATGTATGTTGTACATAGTAGGTCTGATATTGCACAAGCAGTTGGGATTGTGGCAAGATTTTTTGGCAATCCTAAAGATTCACACATGCTTGTAGTTAAAATAATTCTAAGATACTTGAAGAAACTAAAGAATATGGTTTATGGTATTCTAAGGAAGGAAAATTTGAACTGATAGTTTACACCGATGTAGATTGGGTTGGAAACATAGATGACCAAAAGAGAACAACTAGTGGAGCATTCCTTTTAGGAGATAGGCTTGTGACTTGGATAAGCAAGAAAAAAGCATGTATCTCTCAATCTACTACTGAAGCAGAGTATGTTGTTGCTGCTGCAAATTTTTCTAATATTGCTTGGATCAGATAAGTGTTGGAAGGAATGAAATAGGTAATCACTGAGATGGTGATTATATATTGTGATAACACTAGTGCTATAAACATTTCAAAGAATTATGTCATGCATTATAAAAAAAGAACATATCTATTAAGTATCACTACTTGAGGGAACAAGTTCAAGAGAAGCAAGTGAAATTGGAATTTGTATCATCTAAGGAACAAATTTTTGATATCTTTACTAAACCATTACTAAAGGACACATTTGAATATTTGAGGACTAGGCTTGGGATTCATCCCCTTTCTATCAGTCACTGAGGTGATCAGAAGGTTGCATCAACCTATACTTATCAGAAGATTAATCATATTGATGCACATAGCTCACACTTTGGATTTTGTCTATGGTTGTGAAGGATTGAAAAGGATGGAACAAAAATTTGTACATTAAAGGTACCTGACTGATTGATATGCACCAGAAAAAAGAGAGTTACTTGGCTACTACAGATTTGTTTTCTTTGGCATAGTTGTCAAAGGGAGAGAAGTTTGGATATGAAAATGTAATGAAACATCAAAAGGAGAGAGATTAGAGAAGGGAGAGAGTTTGAATATTTTTTGCTGAGAACAAGAATCTAAGAACTAAAAAGATCAAATCCATAGGGAGAGCCTACATGTAATGTTGTTATATTTTGTAGTGATTAAACATATTAAATATCAAGCTAGGGAGAGATTACCAAGCTATATCATTTACTTACATAGTTGTAGAATACATGTTTGGTATGTGTATAGCATATTTTTATATTTCTTGTGTTTCTATCAATGCCAAAGGGAGAGATTGATGAACTACAACTAATTGAATATCTAAGATGAACTAAAGAGCAGTGATTAGAGATCACCTGTTATTGAAATGATATGTAAGATGATTAAATTAGTGAATATGTTGTCATTGATGTCAACTAGTCTTGAAAATACTTATCATGTTAGTTAAAAACATTTGAACATCTGTTGAAGAAGAAAAGATGAAGAACATTGATATCCACATGAGGAAAAGATGAATGTGACAGAGAAGGAAAAGGTAAACATTGAGTAACTTATTTGATGAGGCTATGACTATATATTGTTGACTTGAACATGTTGTATTAATCTATCTTGAAGAAGGGATTAAAATTTGAACAAGTCAATGTGGTCAGTAATTGAAGAATGTTGTATACATCGAGCCAATGGAGTGTATACCAAGTGACAGTATTAACCGAGCTAGTCTAACTAGCTATCACTAACACATTTCTATATTAATTGAGTATGGATGAAAACATCAAATGCTAAGATTGGCCGACTGAATATGATGAGCTGGATATTGTTATGATTTCAAGGTTAAGGATGAAGTTTGTTCTGAGATCCACGGCTGACAAAATTTGAACATGATCTAAAGGATGAGATTGAAATGTGTTATGAACACATCTATTGAGGAAGGTTTAAGAGACAAAATGGATGAAGGAGATTAAGAGGAAAAATATAATGGTTGATAAGAAAACATTTTACCTGTCTATATAAGAGACACGAGTTTCATTGTTGAAGCTATGCCAGGAGGAGACTACAGAGAATTTGTATGAAGATTATTTTCATACATGCCTGATCAAACTGGTTATTAAAGAACTGAGCTACAGATTTTTATTGAGCATCAAAGAATCATTTATCAAGTGAAAGTAAGTTGAGGTATTGAAGGAAGTGAACTAATTAATAATTAGAGGATTACTTCTAAGGGATTAGCATAGATTTGAATATATGTATTTGAGTTGTAATTGAATCAGATCATTATTGTATCAATTTAACCATTGATTTAGAAAATCTCTTAACTGAGTGGACTTGATGTTAATATGATTTAGAATAATAGAGAGGGGGGGTGAATTAGTTGTTCTTAGGTCCTGATGTATAAAACAAACTTCAAAATATTTTCTTTAAATCAGATCTAACAACCAAAACCAACTCGATCATCACTGATTCAATAATAGAAACATAGAAGATTGCAGTCCACTACCCAGCTATATCTAACTTGTAAAACACATAAATGTTCAAACCAAAACATTCACACAAGCATTGACACTAGGATTTATAGTGTAAACCCAATCTGGGAAAAACCACTTTGTAACATGCTACTATTATTTTCACTCTTTTGAAGTGAGCTCGGTTAAAAGCCAACCCTATCAAAGGTTACAACATACACTGTTACATGTGACCCAGTTAAAGGATTTCAATCACCCTATTAAAAGTGAGCCTTGTTATAGGACTTACATACATTCCATTAGAATGCAACCTTGTTCAAAGGATTTAAACATATGACTATTAGGTCAACAAGGATTTTGACTATTACAGTGTTTAGAAAGTAGTAGTAGTAATGATCTATAAAACATACAACTCACTTTGCAAATATTACATCCCAATTCTATACACAAATGCTGGTTTACTTACTTTGAAACTTTGTCATTTCCATCTCTGATTTGCTCGAAACTTTTCTTCAAGCAATCACCCCACTTCTCCTTCAGCCTTTTCTCTTATACAATCAATAACATCTACTGATCTTCCAACATCCTCTTTTCACCCATGCACACACATATCTAATGCTTAGGTTCCCTTAATACTTCCTCAATTAGGTTAACTCATCTTTTCCTGCTCAATCTCCTTCATATATCTTAGGGTTAGGTTAGATTCATTGAATCTACCCGCTTTATGTTTTTCAGCTCCTTTTCTAAAAACATCTCAAATCTCTTAAAGATTTACAATAAAACATTTTTTAGTGCATTTAATGCTTTCAAACAATCAATAAATAAATTCAACACGTTTTACATAATCCAAGAATTCAACAATGTCGGCTCCAAATCTGAATTCTCTTCAAATATTAAAATGTTGATGCTCGGTCAATACTATGATCAACTACTCGATATTTATGTGGAAAGCTCAATCAATACTAAAAATGTTTCCTCGGCTTACACTGTCTTACTTGGCAATTAAATGATGTTCTTTCAACACTAGAATTTTTCTCGGCATATACTAACTCGGTCGACACTAACATTACTCAGCTTGAACATGATTTCTCCATTTTTGGTCATTCAAGCCTACTAGTTTAGTCTTCAATCTTACTAAGATAAACAATACATTGTCTCATCATTGTACAACATAATAAAGTACACTTTGAAGTATCAAGATAACTCAACCTTTCCTTAGGTGCTATTGTTACCAACCTTTCCTATCCCCTTAGCAACACTCAAATAGATATAGTACTTTCCTAAGTATCAATAGTCTTATCAGTTAAGATTGGACATCAATGACAACACAACAATTGTTTCAATTGTAGTTTCCAACAATCTCCCTCTTTGGCATTGATGGCAACACTATATGATATCATCTGAATAACACATGGATTACCAACCAATCCAAAAACTTATATGTCCATTAGAAAAAAAAAATGTAATATCCTTAGCTTCATTCTGATTCAGAATCTATAAGCCTCACTTTTGTGACCATCAGAAAATATCCAAATCTTGCTCTATCCTGATCCTTCATTTCAGTTCATCATCTCCTTACTTTTCTTTTTAGTGTCATGTGTTATTATATCATCTCACTTCATCTCCTTCTTTGACAAAAATGCCAAAACAACAACTAAAACATACATCCATTAGATGTAGATATTATTTGTGTAGCTCATTTTTTCTCCCTCTATCATCTTGCTTATGACTGATTCCTTGTCTTTGCTCTTTTTCACAACTCTAGGCCAGTCCTAAAGTGTGACAATCATCTACATCAATCTATCAAATATTCTATTGTAGCATATTTGATGCAGTGCTCCCAGCTTAACTAGGCAGCCTCAGTTAGGGGAAGGACCCCTAATTGACTTCTCAAATAAACATGTTCTTGTTGAGGTAAAGCTTTAGTGAATATGTCTACTAATTGTTCCTTTGTATTCACATATTCCATTCAGACTTCTTTATCATGTACCAATTCTCTCAAGTAGTGATACTTGATTTCTATGTGCTTAGTCTTAGTATGCATCACTAGATTCTTAGAAATGTTGATAGCACTTGTGTTGTCATAGAAAATAACAATAGGTTTAGTGATTTCTTCTTTCATGCCTACCAATAATTGTTTTATCCATACCAAATTTGAACAGTTTACTGCAATAGCAACATACTCAGCTTTAGTAGTAGATTGGGAAATGCAATTTTGTTTCTTTCTCATCCAGGAGACTAATCTTTGTCCAAGAAATAAAGCTCCACCACTAGTACTCTTTCTGTCATCTACAGTTCTTGCCCAATCAGCATTTGTATATACTCTTAGCTCAAATATTTCATCCTTCTTGTAATATAGCCCATACTTAGCAGTCCCTTTCAAGTATCTCATAATTATTTTCACAACCATCATGTGTGTTTCCTTAGGATTCATAGAGAATCTTTCCACAATCCCAACAACTAGTGCAATATCTGGTCTACTATGTACAACATACTGCAATTTTCCAATCATGGATCTATACAAAGTCTGGTTCACTTCTGCAGCATCATCATGCTTAGATAAATTTTGTCCAGTAGCCATAGGAGTACTCACTAGTCTAGAGTCTTCCATCCCAAAAGTTTTCAATATTTCATTAACATACTTAGACTGTGTAATGAAAATTCCTTTCTTCATCTGATATACTTGTAAACCAACAAAGAATTTGATCTCACCAAACATTCTCATTTCAACTTCAGTTTGCATTTCATTTGAAAATATTTTTCACAAAGTATCTTGTCCACCAAAAATAATATCATCCACAAAAATTTTTGCCAACAGAATACCTTTACCTTCATCTTTCATGTATAGATTGCTAGTGTCATTTGTTCTTGAAAATCCAATCTATATCAAGTAGTTATGCAATCTCTCATACCATGCTTTGGGAGCTTGTTTTAATCCATATAATGCTTTGTTCAGTTTGCATACCATGTGTCTTCTGTTTGGATCAATAAAACCTTCTGGCTATTCTATGTAAACTTCTTCTTCTAGTATACCATTTAAGAATGTAGACTTGACATCTGTTTGATAAACCTTGAAATCTTTATAAGCAGCATATGCAAGTAGAGTTCTTACTCCTTCCAATCTAGCTATAGGGAAAATGTCTCCCCATAATCTATTCCTTCTTCTTGTGCGTAGCCTTTGCATACCAACCTAGCTTTGTTCCTAGTTATTTCACCTTTTTCATTCAACTTATTCCAGAACACCCACTTTGTTCCTATAACATTTTTGTTTTTAGGTCTCGGCACCAGAGTCCAAATATCATTCTTCTCTATTTGGTCTATCTCTTCATTCATTGCTTGTATCCAGTCTTCATTTTCTAATGCCTCTCTAGTTGAGTTAGGTTCAAATTTACACAGTATACATGTTGGATCCTTTATCTTACTTCTAGTCAGAATTCCACTATGCTTGTCTCCAATTATCTGTTTAGGCTTGTGATGTCTTCTTACATATTTTTCCAAAATAGGTTCAGCTCTTCTCTCCTCTATTTCATCAGGTTCCTCAACAAGATTGTCAGATTCAGCTTTTGAATGCTCGGCAACCTCTTCTTGATACTCGACAGCATTATCCTGTCGCTCAGCATGTTCCTGTTCTCTTTCGGCACTCTTTTCCTAATGCTCAGAAGCATCTTCCTGTCGCTCGGCATTGCTTACCCGAGACTTGGCATTAGGTGCAAGTCTGTTACTTTCCTCTTCTACTTCTTCAATATACACAAAAGATCTATAATCTTCTAGTTCTCTTTTAATGTCAACTTCATTTCTTTTTGCATACTCATCAATTTTTACATTCACACTTTCCACAATTTTGTTAATGTTAGAGTTCAAACACTTATAAGATTTACTTTTTGTGGAATACCCTAGGAATATTCCTTTATCACTTTTAGCATCAAACTTTCCATTCCTATTGTCTTTTAATATGTAACACTTTATTCTAAAGATTCTAAAGTATTTAACACTCGGTGCATGCCCATGCCATAATTCATAGTGTGTCAGATTTGTACCTTTCTTGATTTGTACCTGGTTAAGAGTGTAGACAATTGTACTTATAGCTTCTTTCCAATATT
Organism: Chamaecyparis obtusa; assembly: GCA_027943335.1. Classification (NCBI taxonomy): domain Eukaryota; kingdom Viridiplantae; phylum Streptophyta; class Pinopsida; order Cupressales; family Cupressaceae; genus Chamaecyparis; species Chamaecyparis obtusa. The sequence continues at coordinate 55,332 of BSBK01000014.1, read as the reverse complement.
TCTATGCCACATTATTTTCAATCAACAATGTACTTGCACAATCCAAGATAGATCTATTAGTTCTCTCTGCTACACCATTCTATGGAGGTGTTCTAGGTGCAGACATCTGTCTTTTGATCCCTCTAACATTGCAAAATAGATTGAATTCATTTGATATAAATTATCCACCTTGGTCAGATCTAAGACATTTTAATTTCCTACCTATCTCCTTCTCAACCTTAGCCAAATACCACTTAAAGAATTGAAAAGCATCAGATTTTTCTTTTAGAAACATTACATGCATCATCCTGGTATGATCATCAACAAACAAGATAAAATATCTAGCACCATAGTAACTTTTTAGACCCATAGGTCCACAAAGGTCAGTATGAACCAAATCTAAAATGTTTTTAGAAGTAAAGGATTTTCTCTTAAAACTTGACTTAGTCATTTTTCCTAACTAGCATTCCTTGCACATCACATTATTAGGTTTCTTCAATCTAGGTAGACCTCTTACTTTCTTCTTCTTACTTATTTCTACCAGATTATCAAAGTTAACATGACATAGCCTCTTAAGCCATAACCAAATGTTATTAAGCTATGCAACCATACATGCTTCTTCAGATAGGTCAAGATAGAACAAATTACCTCTAGTCTGTTCTCCACTTTCGATTAGTTCACCAGTAGCATCAAATATTTTAGCTTTCTTGTGATGAAATTCCACTTGGTAACTAGTGCTGTTGAGCTAAGCAACACTTAGCAGATTATAATTTAGACCTTCAACCCAATATGTATTTTCACAAGAGATCTTATCAGTCAATTTAATCAAACCTTTTCCTCTAATAGGACATGGTGCATCATTACCAAATTTTACACTTTTACCTCTATAATGATGTAAAGTCTCAAACTTACTCTTGTCACTAGTCATGTGATGTGAACAACCACTATCAATAATTCATTTTTCATTCTTTTTCACATAGGAGATCAATGCAATTTTCTCATCCTCATCAAATTCATCTTTCATTGCAACATAGACTACCTCAATTTCAAAATCATTACTATCAATGTCAGTTTCTTCTTCAGCAATGTAATAAAATTTCTTACCTTTTCCTTTGTAGTCTTTGTGCCTTTGGTAGTTTCTATCATCTCTTTTATCTTTGTGTTTTCTTTTTCTTTCATCATCCTTATCCTTCCCGTGAGGACATCTAGCAGCTATATGACTAGCTTTATTATATGCAAAACATATAATAGGGAGTTTACCTTTATATTTTCCTTTTCCCCGTCTCAGTCTTCTAGCCATAAGAGCTTGTAGATCTTCAAGTTCTTCATTAGAAGTGTCACTGTCACTTTCACTTTCACTTTCACGGATGCATCTTTCTTTTTATTTCTTAGGCTTGTCCAAAACTAATTGTGAATTAAAAGCAGATTCAACATTTCCAATACTACCAACAGTGAAGTTATCAGAGTTAGAGAGTTCAAAAGCAGTCAGCTTGCCAACCAAACTTTCCAAAGTAAGCACATTTGTAGAGTTACATCTAGATTCCTGAATAGTTGAGATCTTAATAGCATATATAGGACGTATATTTCTTAGCACTTTTCCAATTGTAGTTTCATTATCAATAGTCCCATTTGCTCCTCTAATAGCATTCACAACTTCTTTTATTCTACCACAATATTGTGCAATGCTCTCACCTTCTTGCATTCTCATTTCATCAAACTTACCTCTGAGACTCTCGGCCTTAGCTTTCAATACATTTAGGTCACCACCATAGATCTTTGCAAGATTGTCCCACATCTCCTTAGCATGTGTGTAATCCTTAATGTCCTCAAATTATGGATAGCTTAGGGTAGATGTAATTTCTAGCATTTCTTGATTATGTTCTTGCTTAGCTCTCATTTCCTTGGTAGTCAAAGGTGCGATAGGTGAGACGTAGTCATTCTCAATGTAGCACTTTGTAGAATCACCAATACTGACCAAATGCAGCTTCATCAAGCTTTGCCATGCAGGGAATTTTTCCTTATTCAGCTTTGGTACCTCCTTCTTATACATCCTGATATTTTTCTTCAAGCCCCTTTAAACTTGATTTCTATAAACACCAATAATAACCAACACAGCTCTGATACCAATTTTTAATATGATTTAGAACAATAAAGAGGGGGGGTGAATCAGTTGTTCTTAGGTCCTGATGTATAAAACAAACTTCAAAAACTTTTCTTTAAATTAGATCTAACAACAAAAACCAACTCGGTCATCACCAATTCAATAATAGAAACATATAACATTGCAGTCCACTACCCAACTATATCTAACTTGTAAAACATAGAAATGTTCAAACCAAAACATTCACACAAGCATTGACACTAGGATTTATAGTGGAAACCCAATCTGGTAAAAACCACTTTGTAACATGCTACTATTATTTTCACTCTTTTGAAGTGAACTCGCTTAAAAGCCAACCCTATCAAAGGTTACAATACACACTATTAGGTGTGACCCGGTTAAAGGATTTCAATCACCTCTTAAAAGTGAGCCTTATTATAGGACTTACATACATTCAATTAGAATGCAACCTTGTTCAAAGGATTTAAACATATGACTATTAGGTCAACCTCCGTTAAAAGGATTTTGACTATTACAATGGTTAGAAAGTAGCAACAGTAATGATCTATAAAACATACAACTCACTTTGCAAATATCAAATCCAAATTCCGTACACAAATGCTGGTTTACTGACTTTGAAACTTTTCCATTTCCATCTCTGATCTGCTCAGAACTTTTCTTCAAGCAATCACCCCACTTCTCCTTCATCCTTTTCACTTCTACAATTAATAAAATCTACTGATCTTGTAGCATCCTCTTTTCACCCATGCACACACATATCTAATGCTTAGGTTCCCTTAATACTTCCTCAATTAGGTTAACTCATCTTTTTCCACTCAATCTCCTTCGTAGATCTTAGGGTTAGGTCAAATTCATTGAATCTACCCACTTTATGTTCTTCAGCTCCTTTTCTAGAAACATCTCAAATCTCTTAAAGATTTACAATAAAATGTTTTTCAGTGCATTTAATGCTTTCAAACAATCAATAAATAAAGTCAACACGTTTTACATAATCCACGAATTCAACAATGTCGGCTCCAAATCTGAATTCTCTTCAAATATAAAAATGTTGATGCTTGGTCAACACTGTGATCAACTACTTGGTCTTCATGTAGAAAGCTTGATCAATACTAAAAATGTTTCCTTGGCTTACACTGTCTTACTCAGCAATTAACTGATGTTTGGTCGACACTAACATTACTTGGCTTGAACATGATTTCTGTATTTTTGCTCAGTCAAGCCTACTAGTTTAGTCTTCAATCTTACTAAGATAAACAATACATTGTCTCATCATTGTACAACATAATCAAGTACACTTTGAAGTATCAAGATAACTCAACCTTTCCTTAGGTGCTATTGTTACCAACCTTGCCTATCCACTTAGCAACACTCAAATAGATATAGTACTTTCCTTAGTAGCAATAGTCTTATCAGTTAAGATTTGACATCAATGACAACACAATAATTGTTTCAATTGTAGTTTCCAACACTTGACAGTCTTATGTTCTATCCTATGACATTCTATTGAATGTAAAGTGTTATCTTGTTGACCCCATAGTGAATGGTGGTCAAAAGTTAACAGTTAGTTATAAATCTTCTAACAAGGTCACACTGAACAATGTGTATTGTAACCTTTAAAACGATTGGCTCTTCATCGAGCTCACTTAAGAATAGTGAATTATTTTGGATTACTGGTCCCAGGTGGTTTTTCCCTTAACAGGGTTTCCACGTTAAATCATTGTGTTATGTGTTACTTGTTATGATTTATTTTCTATCATACTTTACATACTGCATAATTGATTTAGTCAGTAATCACATTTGGATATTTACTAGTAATCAGTAAAGTAAACAAACAGATTCAAATTATATATTACCGAGCTACATATTTTGGTTAAATTATTTTGTGAAGTACATATTTGTATTTGGGACTGAAGGACAACTGATCTAACTAATTCACCCCCCCTCTCAGTTATTCTAACACAATCTATGAATTCCATATTCATTCAATCGTCATTTACCAACATATCAAATTATTCCCTAACATAACATAGATGAATTTGAAGAAAATGTATGGATAAGGTTTTAAAGCCTTGAGATATCCTACTTGTAGATTGGTGTGAAATTCCCTACAACAAGTAAATCCTAATGTTAACTATGTATCTGAAGTATGCTAGCTATCAAATGTGTTATGCACCATTCATTATTTCTTAGTTTGATTTAATTTAACTATATAGTGGTGTATGCTAATCATTAAAAATTGATAGCCTCCTAGTAGAGGACATTGTATAGAATATTATAAAAAAAAATCACATATCATGGAAACACAAAAAATATTATAGAAACATAATAACAAATATCATCCAAACACATCAAATATTATTGAAATATTGTAAAAATGACACTCACATAACAAAAAATACGTAATGATTTCATAAACATGAATAATACATCTACTTTACATGAGGAATAAATTATACAAAAATACATATTCTATATATAATCATTTTTAAAAGGTATGTATCTGCATATACAAATATGGCATAAATGTGAACTTGAACAAATTTTTACAAAATGTCACATATGTCATCTCAAAATCTCTATAAAATATACATTTCTCTATAAAATATGGCATATTCCATCTCAAAATGTAGCATATGGAGTCTCAAATTCTCTACAGCTAAATGTCTCTATGACATCCTAGCCTACTTCTGATTCATAAAAATGGAGCCTCTTTGAAAAGGTCTTTGGCTTTGAAGGATGCTACACAAAAAAATAAATTCAAAACACAATTGAGATTACTTAAACTATATGATTTACAAATAAAAAATTAATATAAATTGAGCTATAATTGAAATTTAAAATTGAATTCTCGTATACCTTAACTCTACATCTCCTATTATGGTTAGGAGTCTTGGAATATGTCACTAGTAGAAAAGGGATGTCCCTAACAGTGCCAATGTCAACCTATATATGTTCACAACCATGAAATTGATACAAGCTATCCTATAAAGTTGTAGGTGATAGACAAATAATTCACTAAGCACTTGAATTAAAATAAATTCTTACCTCGGGTAGGCCTTCTTCCAGAAATGTTGGTGTACAGTCAATAAGGATGTGAATCATTGGTGCTATACCTCCCTCACACTAAGTGTTACCCACAAGAGTAAAATAAGATAAAAACATTAGTTAATATATACTTATGGTAATGATAATTTAAATGATAAGCATGTATACAATAAAAACATGTAAACAACTAGATGTAGAAATATATGTACTGTGTGGCTATCATGGCCAAATTAAATGGATGAGAGGGTGGGCTCATGGATCCATGTTATGTCATCCTCAAAAATCAAGCTCTATTAAATAAATCATGCAAATAAACATTAGTTGCGCACTCAAGTAATAAGTACATGCATAATCATTCTCAAACTCCTAATTACCTTCCCCTTGTTAGTGTGCATTGTTGCACCTCCTTCATAGTGCACATCCCTCTGTTAGGAACCTGTGTGTTCCTTTTGTTTATTCTATTAGTGTAGTGTTGTTGGACACATATGTTTTGTAAGTCATCCCATTAGTTTATTTTATTATCCCACATGCATAGGTAGTATTACTTTTCTAGATCGTACTTAGTATATAAGTGGGTATTGAGTCCTTTGTTGGCACCGAAGAGTTTATTGTATTGAGCTTGCTCAAAGGAGGTTACCCCCTCGAAGTGGCCCGTGATCAATAGACTCACTCTGAGTTCTACTTTGCTCTATATTTCTGTTATTTCATGCATGTTCATTATAGCGTTGCTGGAGGTTCCTCTCATCTGGTATCAGAGCACTTTCTTGGGCTCGCTGGTGGAAATTCTTTTTTCCATTGGACTTTCAAATTCCTCTCAAATCTCATCTGTGTTACAATTGGGTTATTTCAAATTATAGAAATTCTTGTTCTTGCGATAGTTCAATTCCATTGTTAGTATCTGAGTTACCAAAAAAAATAAAAATAAAAATAAAAATAAATTTTTATTTTTTTTTCTGTATTTTCACCATAGCTTCCTTGCTTCTTTCTAGTTTCCTCTCAAAGTTTCTCAGCACCTCCGACATACCCTTTTGCATACTTCCTTCCTTGAGGACCCTAACCCCAATTCCCCATATTTAAGCCTTAAATCCCTTATTTCTCAAATTTTAGGGTTTGCCCTAACTTTTCCATTTCTCAGCCAATCGCCACCAAATCAAAGCCACAAGGTTCATTTACTCATTTTTCTCCTTTGTCCCTCTTAGACCGCTCTTCCCATTTTGCCTCCCCACCCCTGAAACCCTCATTTTTCTTTTTTCCTTTTCATCAGAAAACGCATATCCACTCTTCAAAACCTCATTACCCATCTGCGTTTTGCCCAACTCCAAGTTTGCCCTTATTGAAAAAGTTTCTATTTCTCTTTTTCTTCCCATTCCTAAAAAAAAACAAAAAAAAACCCTTGCTATATGGTTGTCACCCGTACAGGAGCAAAAATCATGGAGGAGGAACTTGCCTCCCTCAAGACTAGACTTCAAGATCTGGATGAAAAATTTCTCAGTCTCACTCTTCAACAGTCAAGCCTGAACCGAGGCCATTCTGCCGACACTAGTTCTAGCCCTTTTTGTGGATCGAAGCTTGATTTTCCTTGCTTCGATGGTGCTGATCAAACTGGATGGATTTACCAGGCAGAGCAGTATTTCAGTTTGCATAATACTATAGATTTCAACAAAGTTCCACTTGCATCTTTTCATTTGGAGCATGACGCTCTTCAATGGTTCCGTTGGTACATCAAGGCTAACAATGATCCCACCTAGACAGAATTGTGTGCACTTCTTTTGAAGCATTTTGGCCCTAGTGATTTTGATGACTTCACAGGTGCACTCACTAAACTCTGACAAACAGGCATAGTGAGAGAATACCAAATAGAGTTTGAAAAATTAGCTAATCACATAGAGGGATTGTCTGATGAATTCTTTCGTAGTTGTTTTATCAGTGGTTTGAAGGATGCACTCCGATCTGAAGTCAAAATGTTTCAGCCCACTACTATGATGGAAGCCCTTGGGTTGGCTAAATTAGCGGAGGACAAGATCAATACTTTACAACGATCCTGATCTAATTTTGTTCCATTCCAAAATGCAGGCTCTCAACATCCTCCGGTCACACCAACTCCCAAAACTACTCCTATCAAGCACTTGTCTGAAACAGAGATGTGAGCCCGTCGGGAAAAAGGGCTTTGCTATAATTGTGATGAGAAATGGTCCCAAGGCCATAGATGTGTGCAACAAAAGCTCTATCTCTTGGATGTGGATTCCCCACCCAAATAGGAAGAGTATGAAAATGCTCAAGAAATAGTAGATGAAGAGGTTGAACCAAAGGCCCAACCAGAGATATCTGTCCATGCTTTGGCCGAGGCACTACCCCACAAACCATGCGGGTTCGGGGTTACTTCAAGAAGGTCCCTCTTACTATCCTCATTGATTCTGGTAGCACTCACAACTTCATTGACCCCAGCATAGCCAAAGGGGCTGATTGCTTTGTTCATCCCTGCTCTAACTTTGAAGTCATGATTGCTAATGGGGGCACTTTACCTTGCAAAGGGAAATGTCACAATGTGCGTCTCTCTATTAGAGATTATACCCTATGCTCTGACATGTTTGCCTTGCCCTTAGGGGGTTGTGATGTGGTTTTGGGTGCCCAATGGTTACGCACTCTTGGTCCCATTCTCTGGAATTTTTCTAAACTTTGGATGAAGTTTTCAGTCAGTGGGCAACAACACACTTTGACAGGCTTGTAGCCCGGGTCTCTTAGCATCATCAGTTCACATTGTATGGAAAAGCTTCTTAAGAAGAATTCACATGGTGTCATTGCTCAGCTCCATTCCATCCAAATGCAGCCATCAACAGTCTCTAGTACTCCTGCAGATCTACAACAAATTTTGGATAAGTATTCCATTGTATTTGCTGAACCTACGGGCTTGCCACCTTCTCGCCCAAAGGACCACCGTATTCAGCTCCTTCCTGGTAGCATCCCACCCAATATCAGGCCCTACCGCTACCCCTTTCATCAAAAGATTGAAATTGAGATGCTTGTTCATGATTTACTGAAGCAAGGTATTATTCACCCTAGTACTAGTTTTTTTTCATCTCTAGTTCTACTAGTCCACAAAAAAGATGGGTCTTGGTGACTCTGCATTGATTTTCGAGCCCTTAATAATATCACCATAAAGGATAAGTTTTCCATTCCAGTTGTTGATGAACTTCTTGATGAGCTTCATGGCACTCATTTTTTCTCAAAGTTGGATCTTCGTTCTGGGTATCATCAAATTAGGGTCAATGAGGAGGATATTCCTAAAATAGCCTTCCACACACATGATGGTCACTATGAATTTTTAGTCATGCCCTTTGGCCTCACTAATGCTCCTTCAACATTTCAGGTAGTGATGAATAAAATATTTCGGCCCTCAAAAAATTTATTCTAGTCTTCTTTGATGATATTCTCATCTATAGCAAAACTTGGGCTGAGCATCTCCATCATCTGGAACTCATCCTGTAACTTCTCTCTGATCATCAACTCTATGCGAAAATGTCAAAATGTGTGTTTGGCCAGAAGGAAGTGGAGTATCTCAGGCATATTGTTGCACACCATGGGGTTCGGGTGGATGCTACCAAAATAGATGCCATGAAAAATTGGCCACATCCTCAAATTCTCAAGAGCCTTCGAGGTTTTTTGGGTCTGACTGGCTATTACCGGAAGTTTGTCAAGAATTATGGGAAAATTACAGCACCATTGACAGCTATGTTAAAAAAGGATACTTTTACCTGGACCTAGGTTGCTGAGAATGCATTTGCACAACCGAAACAAGCTATGTGTAGTACACTTGTTCTTGCTATGTCAAATTTTTCTAAGCCCTTTACTATTGAGAGTGATGCTTGCGGCAATGGACTGGGCGCTGTTCTCCTTCAAGATGACCATCCTATTGCATTCACTATCAAAGCTCTTTCTGGTAAGAATCTAGCCTTATCTACATATGAAAAAGAAATGATGGCCATTTTGCATGCTGTACAGAAGTGGCGACCATACCTCCTTGGGAGTCATTTTTTCATCAAGACTGATCACCAAAGTTTGAAATACTTCCTGGAACAATGAGTATCCTCCCCTACACAATAGAAATGGGTCAGCAAACTCATGGGGTATGATTATGAGATCACCTACAAGAAGGGTAAGGACAATATTGTGGCTGATGCTCTTTCTCGCACATTTGATGATCAAGCTTCACTTTCAGCTATTTCTATGCCAATCCCAAATTGGTTAGAATCTGTTCAACAGGGCTATGTCAGTGACCCCTCTTTATCTCAGATCATTTACCAGTTGGCCAATAATCCTTCTATGGTACCACATTATTCATGGGATGGTACTTCTCTTTGCTATAAGGGGCGTCTAGTGCTTCCTCAAAATCGAGATTTGCAACAGGCTGTCTTTTATGAACTCCATGCTTCTCCTTCGGCAGGACATTCTGGGTTTCTCAAGACTTATGAGCAGGCAAGGCGGAATTTTTTTTGGAAAGGAATGAAACAGATGATTCAACAGATGGTGGCTAAATGTGATACTTGCCAACGCCACAAGGGTGAAACCTACAATAGTAAAAATGATGAAAATTTTAATTAATATATAATTTTTAATTAATATAATTTAAATGACAAGTGTGCATATTGATAAAAAAATAAAAGAACAAGCACAAAAATATATACCATAGAGCTATCAAGGCCAAATGAAATGGCTGAAAGCATAGAATCCTAAATTTATCTGATCTCCTCCTCTGACATCAACCAAACATAAAAATACCATGTATATAAAAATTAGTGTCCATTCATAATAAGTTATCTAATTTAAATATTTATTATAAATAAAATGCACTATGAAATTAAAAGTTAAGTCTCGCCACAACATGAGGAATGAATGATGGATATGCCTCCTAGTCTCTCACATGAGAGGAATTTTCAAGAAGGATACATTCCCTATTGTTGTACATCTAGTGCACCACCCATATCATCCACCTTAAATTTGATGTTTCCATAAGTTCCTTGAAAGGTATATTGAGGTGACTCAAGCATATCTTCTTGCACATAGTGTAAGTATGGGGAACAAAAATATGTGCACATGAGGAGGATGGGTATGAACTATCAGATCCATCATGGACATCATTTACATGTGGTTGTGCTAGTGGCACAATTTGTGTAATCAAGTGGCTGCTCAAAAAGTGAATGGCCCTAATAGTCTGCAAGGTAAGAGGGCGGGGAATGAGGGGAGGGGGAACAAATGGGCCCTATACTACTTGATGTGCCCCAGGTCTATCTTGGGGAATTCCTTTTTCTATGCCCATGAATTGTCTCATACTATAGTATTTCACATACCTACCCAGCAAAAAACTTGGTGTATATTTTATTTATGAAATACTATATGACATCCATATTTTTGTTGGGTGGTTTATCAAAAACCATCCACAAACAATCCCATAAGTTCTCTCACATAGTAGCATGTGTGCACCATCTCATGGACAACTTTGGCTTTTGGGGATAACATGGTTGTCTAGTAAAGGAATTCAAAAATAGGGAAGCTATTTTTTATTTCATTATTCCAATGCCCCATCATAATCCAACCCATCATTAAACTGAGCATGCATGGTATCACACCATCAAAGTGCAACATTACGTTGTGTTGTGAGGGTTTCTATATTCCCTATTATTGAATCCAATGTGTCAAACATTGGAGCTAATCTAGGGATCCTATTATAGAAATATTTGATAACCTCAATTCATTTAAATTATCATTTATAAGGTCTTTTATAGGCTGAGGGTTCACAATTGGAGTATTTTGTGCTTGTGGGTCTTTGGGATGTAGTTTTTTAGACTGTTGTTTATTGGGATGTGGGTTTTCAAGCTTGGAATTTCTTTTGTTATCTGCCATACCTAATTATTTTAAAAATTTGTATACTTAAAATTCATTTAAATAATATAAAAAATTCCAAAATTAAAAAAACCTAATTTAAACAAAAATATAATAAATATAAATAAAAAATACAAATAACTAGTAAAAATTAGAAAAATTCAATGAAATTCTTACTTGGTGGTTGATTTAAACAAATAATTCCTTATCAAATTGGATATTTGATACCCTTTGGATATCAGATGTCATTTTTGTGCAACACTCATGAGTTAAAATGACTCATGACTATTGCAAAAGTAGATTTTATATCCATAGGTATCAAGTTTCTCATACAAATTAGATATTCGATATTGAAAAAAACCTTTTTTTTAATATATTCCCTACCAACATGGGCGGGGGTGGGGGTTTAATAGATTAGAGTATATATTATTATAATATATAATATTAAATATTATTTTATATATATAATATTATATGCATACGTATCAGATATATGCTACATATCTAATATTTGATATGTTTCATCTTGGGTGTTTTCCATGGCTATGTCTACTGAAACGTTGGCCTACTAAAAAGTTAATATGGATTTTCATGTTTTTGGGTGGATGAGAAACACATTTTTTTTCACATCACCACTTTTTGGCCCCTCAATCTTACACATACTCATTACATGTCAAGGAAGATGATCCACTAGGTCTTAAGGAGAAGCTCTAGGTAGATGCAGTGATCCTTTCCTAATAGGGGGACTATATGACTATGAAAATATAATTTAGGAATGCAAGATATAGGATTAAATAGAGAGAAAAGATGGTTTTCTACTTTTATAGGAGGGCTGCAGATTGACAAAGTAATTTTGGGACAAAATACGAGAACCCAAGGCTAAAACTAACTTGTAAAAAAAAAATTGGACTGAAGTGGGAGGACAGGGTGTTGCTTTGTGTGGAGTTTGATTAATCCCCAAGTGGGAGATTTTTATATTATGGTGATTGATCAGGGAAGTAATGTACACTTTTTTCCCACCCTTACCAAGTTTTGGGGGATGTTTTTTGTTTATTTTTTGGGTCGACATATTGTAACTAATTCTAACCCTAAAGTAGAAAAATAAGCTTGTATAAAATAGCTTAGGGTTAGGGATTTCATTATGAAGTATTTTTTAGTAACTTATTGAAGCAGAATTGATGTGTAAGGGATTACAGATTGTAATTAGGTTGTAATCACTGGATAATTATAATATTGGACTCATTGTTGGTGGATGTAGCCCAGAGATTGGGTGAATTACATTAAATCTTTGTGTCTTGTGTTCTCTTTCTATGTGGTTTATTATTTTTTGATATTGGTTATATTTGCATGTAACTGTTATTTTTATCTTGTTAATCCTAACATAGGGGTGACTCCAAGTTTCCTTAGTCTAGGATAGTGGCGACTTACTTGTCTTTTTCTTTGCACTTTTAGACAAAATTAGTTGATACACAAAATTTAAATACACTCTATGATCAATCATTGAGAAAAAAAATTTGCATCCATATTTCGGATTATATGATGCATGAACATTTTAGATGATGAATCAAGGAATTTTAATCCAAAAAAGGTTGATGCCAAAAATTTTAATGCAATCCAATTCAGAAATAACATTGATCAATATCAACCATTTCTTATATCGAAAATAAAGATAAAAATCTATATTAAAATAATAAAAATCTAATATAAAATTTTCTCATAAAATAAGATAAAAATATTAGTTAATATATACTTAATATAATGATAATTTAAATGAAAAACATGTATACAATAGAAAAAATGTAAACAACTAAAAGTAGAAATATATGTACTATGTGGCTATTATGGCCAAATGAAATGGCTAAGAGGCTAGGCTCAAGAGCTTGTGTTATGTCATCCTCAAACATTAAGCTCTATTAAATAAACTATGCAAATAAAATTAGTACACTCAAGTAATAAGTACAGGGATAACCATTCTCAAACTCTCAATTACCTTCCCCTTGTTAGTGTAAATTGTTTCACCTCCTTCACAGTGCACATCCTGCATAGTAGGTGAAACTTGCAAGAGTAAAATAAGATGAAAATGTTTTTTTTTTTTTTTTGGTGAAATGTTCATCTTTATATTAATAAAAATTGGTTCAAAAAGGGCTCCCTAAGAAAAGAACTAGTGAAGAAAAACATCATTCGTTACCCATAATACAAAAAGAAAAAAGATCTGCAAGATAGTCATAGTCTATCCCATCCCTCAAAGTCCATTAAAGGACCTATTACATTTGAATAGAAGACCCCCAATCAACAACCCCCTAAATATATCAAAATTTGAGGATGGATATATGCAATAATCCAATCCTATTTATAATAATACAACAAATAGAAGCTTGGCATGTAGCCAGGATGTAATGTCAAATACATAGACCTCAAACACTAAGAAAATGTGTACAAAATAATGTGTCGATAGATATTTGAATAATTCATTATCAAACCAAAGAGTTTGAAGGAGGCAGAAGCCGAGTGCACTAATATCAAAAAAGAGGCTAGCCAAATTGGAAAAATGGAGCATCTCCATAAGGAAGTCCAACCAAGAGGAGAAAGAGTGAAGTCGAATGATTCATCTAGTGGAAAATATAACATGTGGCAAGAATAGAAGTATCCAAGAGAAAGACCTGTAACATTAGTTAAAACCCAAAAAAATGTAATATAATGAACCCTGATAATGTATATTTTCATCCCCAAGCTAAGAGGGAGGAGAAAAAAAACAAAGAGCTCCATAATCTGTCAGCTTCATTATGGATGAATGAAGCAGTCCCAAATTCATCATTCGCACACTGATGTGGAGAAGAAAGTTCACCTCTACCTGGTTCAAATGAGTGTAACGAACCCAGTTCCAATGAGTGCAACACATGGGCTGTTGAAACACATGGAGCCAAGTTAGAGGGCCTATCGTCCACTGTAGATGAAGTGGAGTAAGGGAAAATATTGGCATTAGCTACTACATTGGAATGGGCCAAAAGACCAAGAATAGAATATGTTTTGGCAAAATCTTTCCTCCAATACCTAGCTTCGACAACATTTATGTTTAACATAATCTCCAAAGGCATAATAGAAGAAGAAGAAATGCAATCCTTAATTTCTCCAAGGATCATAACAAATTTATCTGAATTCAAGAGAAAATGTCATGGGAAAATACCACCAACACTTCCATCCCCCTACCAAAGATTATGACTTTGCACCATATAAATAAATTTATTGTTTTGAAGAAAATTGGGTAGAATTACCCAATTTTCCACATGAAACAATAGAGACCAAGACTGTGAAAGGTCAAGTAAAATAGAACAAAAAATAGAGACAATTTAGGATGGGAATATAATTCTCTTAAATTGTAGAGAAAGCATAGATTCACCAATAAGCCAAAAAATACTTCTACAGAATTTGGGAAAATGAACATAGAACATAGAATCCAAGAGTTCATCACTAATCTTACTGTCAAACAGAAGCTCCAAGGCATCAGGGGGAAAAAAGACCCTTGAGTTTAATGGTCTAAATTCAACAACAAACCTAGAGGCAGCCATATGCAAAACCAAAGCAGAGTTTACCCAAATTAAGTTGAGACCAACAATGATAATGAGCATAGAGGAGCATAAAGATATAAAGCTTAATGTGAAAAATCATGGAAAGGTCATCATAAATGTAAGTGAAAACAAAATTACTGATGTCTCACGTAAACATACAAAGAGCCATTAACACGCTTACGTGAACAGATATCAAAAATCATATCCACGTGAGAGCTTTGCCCATGAAATAGCCAAAGAGCCATCAACACTTTAGAAAGTAATACATACCATAATGTAAATGATGCAAGCAATAAATCTACATAATTAAATATATATCCAACTTATGGTCTATGTACATATCATAATGATACAAACATCCTGATAGATATCAAATTAATCCAAAAGTGATTAATCATGATATTGTCATAATCAATAGAAAGATACATAATAATAGAGGATGATCTTAGAGAACCGACTGAAGGATAATTACATTAAAAATGGTAGGATGAGAAATTGAGGAAATGATAGTAGAGGGGAAACTAATAGGGAGGCCTTTTGAACCAAACTTTGGAAGTAGATCCAATAGATTATTCCATTCTCTAAAGATGTGAGATATGTAACATTCAAAAAAAGAGTCTAAGAGAGACCAATTTTTTTTAAAACATAATGAATATGCCAAGAAAAAGAGCATCTAGAGATGCAAGCATTAATAATCACCAAAGAATCACCTTCAATATAAAGAAAATTAATGTTTAGCTTTTTGGTAGCGGAGAGACCATAGAAAAAGGCATATGCTTCTGCTAGATTATTAGTCCTAGGAGGAATAGGATGAGCCTCAAAATAAAGAGAAGAACCATGAAAATCACAGAGAGAATAACCTATACCCAAGCTACTCGGGTTACCCTTAGAAGATCCATCAAAATTAAGTTTGATGAAACCCTGTTGAGGGGGGGGCATTTAACTTGTGATCTAATTGAAGATACATCCTTAGGGAAAAGAGGGTAAGGGAGTGATGGAAAAACTAAACCCTTCCATTTTTTAGAAATAGAGTTATCCCAAGATGAGAATGTCCGGCTACTATTGAATTTTTGAGAATAAGAATTAACAACTTCCACCATTGATTTTTCAAGACTAGCCATTATAGAATCAAAAGAGGAAGAATGATTACAAAAAATACTTTTGTTCCTTTCACACCAAATAGACCATAAGACTAGAGAAGGAATACAAATCCATAAACAAGAAAACATAGATTTATGAAAAAGGATGGGCCAAGATTGGAATAAGTCCCAAATTAACGATGGAAGAGGCATAGAAAGATTCAATTTCTGCATGAAAAACTATCATCATAATTGTGCCAAAGGATAATTTAGAAAAAAGTGATCAACCGATTCCAAGTCTTCATTACAAATAACACACTGGAAAGAACCTACAATATTAAGCCTATATAATATCACACTAGTTAGGACTCATTTTTTCAAAACTAACCAGGTAAAACAAACCGATTTGGGAAGAACAATAGAATGCCAACAAAAGAAAAAGGCTTTGTGTTTGACAACATTATTTTGAAGAGATTGAGCCAATTCATAACCATGTTTGACAAAATAATTACCATCTACAGAAGGAGCCAAGAAGACACGATCAGGGGCCGTAGAAAAGAAAAAAATCTTATCAAGAAGGTATTGATTTGCATGAGATGCTTTTCGAAAATCAATTGGAAGATCATGAAAATCCTTCCAAACTACCAAGCCTTAATGGATACGAATTGTAGATACATAGTCAATAACCATGGTAGTTTGTTTCAATGGATTTTATGTCTGGACTTCCAACTACCAGGTGAGGGCATGATTGTGTATATGGTGTGGTAGATAGATTTTCTAAAATGGCCATCATGGTGGCATGTAAAAAGATGATTTCTGTAGAAGATACTGCCAAGCTATTTTTTGAAAATGTTTGGGTTCATTTTGGTTTGCCAAAAACCATTATTTCTAATAGGGATAGTAGGTTCATTAGCAAATTTTGGTCTGCACTATGGGCTAAAATGGACACCAAGTTAACAAAGTCCATAGCATTCCATCCCCAAATAGATGGGCAGATAGAAGTGGTAAATCTAATGATTATTCATATTTTACAAATGTATCATTCCAAACATCCTCACACATGGGATGAAAGCTTACCCTATGTGCAACACAGCTACAACCGTGCACTCCATAGTACTATAGGGCACAATCCATTTGAGGTTTCTCTTGGGTACCAACCATTGGCACCTATGGATGTAGCAATACCATCTCTACAATCTAATAGTCCATTGAATGGTGACAAGGAGGTAGATAAAGCATAAAAATTCATTGATAATATTAAACACCTCCAACAACAAGTTCATGAGATCTTGGAGTAGAGTAATCAGAAGTATAAGGAAAGGCATGATATACATAGAACTCCTCATAAGTTTCAGATTGGTGACAAGGTATGGTTACATCTTCAGAAAGAGCACCTACACGGAACAAATAGGAATCTTCATCCTCTTCATTATGGTCCATATACTATTGTGAAACAAGTTGGTGAGAATCCTTTTGAACTTAATTTGCCATCATTTTTGGGACTGCATCCAGTTTTCCATGTAGAATTGTTGAGACCATATTTTCCTCCTTTGTTGGATATTTCCAAAGCTACTAGACACATTCAAGCTATAGAGTTAAATCCATCTACTACTGTTCCAGTCCAGTGTGACCATGTTAGTGAAGTCATTTTAAAGACTTTGAGAAATCAAAACATTCCTCTGTATCGGGTGGTTCAAGCTGGCCAACATTCTCATCAAGGCAAGTGGTTTACTAAGGAAAAAACTAAAGAAAAATTTCCTCATCTGTTGCATTAGATTAGTGCAATGGGGCCCATTGCCTCTCAAGGGGGGAGGAATGCTCAGGATTAAATTTGGAAAAAAACTGAAATCTAATTTTTCAAATTTTACTATGTTTTAGTAAACTACATTTTTGAGGGTCTTCGGTGCATTTCTAGGCTTGGAGGCTGCGCTACATGGAAATTTCATTCTAGATAATTTGAATACCTTTCCAACGCATCAAACAATTTGCAATTCAGAGCTAGGACTAGAAAGTTATGCCTTCTCCAAGTGGACCCAATTTTTATATATAGTTTTTTGATAAATTTTTATAGTTTGAATAGTTTATTTGTAATAAATATTATGATGGCTCTTCATTTCATTCCCAAGGGATTTTGATGACCATTGGGATCCATCGGACTTGTATAAACTCAAATATTCAAATAGAATGGATCAATTTTTGGTTTGCAATCTTGTTGTTCTCAATTTTCATGTTGAATTCTACAATACTACTAGTATCACACCAGGTATTATAATCTGGTTTTCATAAATTAGATCAAAAGAAAACAATCTTATCAAGAAGGTACTGATTTGCATGAGATGCTTTCTGAAAATCAATTGGAAGATCATGAAAATCCTTCCAAACTACCAAGCCTTAATGGATATGAATTGTAGATACATAGTCAATAACCAAACACCCCCAAATTAATGAAACAATTTCCCAAATGTCATGAAATATGTCTAGGGTATTCAAAGGAGGACATTCATTCCATGAATCAACCCAAAAATTAATAGATTCACCATTATGTACCTCCCAAGAGATATAAGAAGTAATAATATATCTATAGTTTATCACAAAATTCCAAATGGCAAATCCTTTCGAAGGGTCAAGGGTTGAAATGACCTTGGATGGATCTAAATTATCTAAGTATTTTTGTTTCATTAACTGAAACCATTTAATAGTAGGCTATGAATAAATTTTCCAAACTAATTTACCCCCAAAAATCAAATTTATGTTAGAAAGGTTATGAAGATCGACACCCCCAGTGGGTGGAGAAAGGGACATGTCAGACAGAGAAATGAGAGGAATCTTCTTTTGACCTATCATGTTAGCAATCCATAAAATTCCCCTAATTAGTCTCTCAATTTGATTAAGGATTGATTTGGGAGCTTGAAAAACTTAACTATAGTAATTAGGGATAGCTGATAAAACTATTTTAAAAAGAAGGATCCTACTAGAAAGAGACAACAACCTAGTTTTCCAAGCGAAAACTCAAGATTTGATACGATCAATAACTGACTGCCAATAACAAGGATTATTCTAACCTATGAAGAAGGGAATACCTAAATAGGTAGAAGGAAGTTCATTTAAAGGAAAACCTAAAATTTTAACAATCTTAGTACATACCTTATGGTCGGTATTAAAAACATATAGTTTTGACTTTTGAACATTGATTCTCTACCAAGAAACATTGGTATACAAATCAAGAACCTTTTTAATGTTCCTAGCTTCTTGAATAGAGGCTTTCCCAAACAATAATATGTCATCTACAAATAGGGAATGAGTAACTAAAATCACAGTATTCTCAATTTTAACACCAAGACAGTGACCAAAAATATGAGAATCATTAATAAGATGACTCAAAGCTTCAGCCATGATGATGAAAAGACAAGGTGACAAGGGGTCACCTTGTCTAACATCTTGTGAAGATGAGAAGAAAGCGACAGGAAAACCATTAATTATAATAGAGAAGTGGGCCCCATAAATACAAGCCTTAGTCCACTAACACCATTTCTTGGAGAATCCAAACTTAAGAAAGACCTTAATAAGAAAAGACCAATTAAGTTTATCATAGGCCTTCATCATATCAAACTTAACAGTAAATGAAGGAATAAAATGTTCATTAATAGAATGGAGGGTTTCATGGGCTAGAATAGCACCATTAGTGGTTTCGCAACTTGGGACAAAACCCCCTTTCTCAGAAGAAACAATCCTAGGAATAAAATGTTGAAGTCTAAAATAGATTGCTTTTGTAACAATTTTATAAATAGTGTTACAAAGTGAAATTGGTCTAAACTCTGCAAAATTTTGTGGACCATTATTTTTGGGGATAAAAAAAATGTTTGTAGCATTAAAACATTTCAACATAGTTTTATTTTTCCTAGATTCTTCAAGTACAGCCAAAAGATCTAGACATATGACATCCCAACATTTTTGAAAAAATAGGGTCATAAAACCATCAAGCCCGAGAGCCTTTTTTGGTGGTAAGGAAAAAACTACCGATCTTACCTCCCTAAGGGTAAATGGAGCCATTAATGCAAAGTTATCTTGAGGAGTTATTAGGGTAGGTATTACATTAAGTAGTCCATTAACCTTAGCCTCATCTACCTGAGGGGTAGAAGGAGGGGAAAGTAGATTTGAAAAGAACCTAATCCCTTCCTACTGAATACCCTTTTCATCAGAAATTTGATTTCCCAATTCAAATTTAATGGAAAATATGGACCTAACTGCCTTTTTTTATTTAGTTGAAGCATGAAAAAATTTAGTGTTTTGATCACATGACTATAACCATAATTCCCAAGACTTCTGCCTCAAATATTATTCCTCCCTCACACACAACTCAGCCCATTCCTCTTGAAACTATTTTTTCTTTTGAAAAGTTTGTGAATCCATACCATTATAGATAATTTTCTGATTAATATCAGACAATTCCTTTTCAACTTTTGATTTCTGCCCAAAGATATTCTTAAAGACATTAACATTCTAGGATTTTATCAAATTTTTAACAAACTGTATATTTTTATAAAATCTAAACATCAAAGAACCATCCTCCAAGGGGAAATACATCCACAATTGTTTAAGAAGAGAATCAAATGATAGATGTCTGAACCAAATAGATTAAAACTTAAAGGAGGACCTAAAATAATTAGTACCATCCTTGCAATATAAATCAATAGAAGGTTGAATGGGAAAATGATCCAAATCTAAATAGGTCATAGCATCCATAGACATAAATATGTTTTCCAATTTCCAAATATAAGAACAAAGAAAACTATCAAATATAAACAAAGTTGCAAAAACCCAGAGCTATGATTAGTCCAAGTAAAAGACCCATTATGGGGCCCAAAATATCAAAAATGTCATTATCCAAAATGAATATTTTGAAATCTATGATTGAATGAGAAGGGGGGAAATACCACTTGTTTTATCATTAGATCCCAATATAGCATTGAAGTCACTTGCTATATAATAAATTTTCAATCAGGGTATTGATGGATAATATTAGTTAAGGATTTCCACACATGCAACTTATCCAAAGTGGAAGAGGGTCCATATACATTCATAAGGAAGAAAGAATAATTGAAGAACCTAACATTGGAAAACTACCAATTAGTTCCATTTTTTAGTGAATGAATAACCACCTTGGATTTATTCCATAAAATAGGTAAAACACTTGATGCACCAATAGTAGGAACACAAATACTTTTTCAAGAAGACCACTTACCCATAGTCATATTAAAATTATCAAAAGACAACTTAGTTTCTTGCAAAAGAACAATATCAGATCAAGAAGAATCAAGCATCAACTTGATTCTATGTCTCTTGTCAGAGGCATTAATTCCTCTAACATTCCAAGAGAGGATTCTCATTGTGGACAAGGAGAACCCTTAGTCCTTGTCGAGAATCTCCTAATGGTAGAAAAATTACCATCCAAAGTTGACTGAATACTAGCATCAATTTCCTCTAAAGCCTTAGTTAGTTTAGATTTCCTACCCCTAATTTTGGGGGTCTTTTCTATTGACTTGGGACAAATCAGTGTTTGAATAATTGATAACTTAGCAGAATGATCCATATTATTACCAACAAATTTATTTTCATGGTGATGACATGAAGATTCAGAGTCATGATTTATGTCCAAAGAAGAATATTTTCTTAAAGATGATGAAACTGGTTCACCAACTGTCAGCAAATGATAATTAGAATCATCAAGATAGTTAACATTAATAGAATGATTCAAATCTAGTGTTATAGATTCACTAATAGGTGGATTTTGAAATAAATCAATTTCTAAATCATGATCATCATCCATACCCTTATCATCATATATATGGGAATAAACCACAGACATAACTTCTGTAGACATAATACCTTCATGCTCTCTTATTAGCTTCCTTAATTTTAAAGGAATGTCCGAAAACATAAGAGATTTAACTATTGAATAAAAAATTGGCATAGTTGGAAATTTTGAATGTGATTTTTCCTCAGAGATAATAGTGTGTGAAATATCTACCCTGCTAAGAAAAGAAACAATAGCTGGCATGTATAACTTTAACATATTGGAAAAATAGGTCGTAAGAAATGGAGAAAAGATTGATGTGACTGAAACAATTTGTGATGTCAAAACCTCAAATCCCTTATTTCGTGAGATAGAAACCCAATGATCTTTCATGGGACTAACCTCAACTACCATCTCACCCTGGTTCAGGTCCTCATTTATGTGGTTATGATTGGGAAGTATTTCTTCCTTATTATCTTCAAAATACTTAGTTGGTTTATCCTTGTTACAAAGGACCATAGAGAACTTAGAGGGGAAAGAAGTTTTATCTTTACAAAAAATTAAATTAGAGAAGTTAGGGTCTTTACATTGATTCGTAAAATGACCTAAGAGATTTACATAACATGAAGTGGAGTGCGCATCTTGGATAAGAAATTCCTGCCTCAAAGATCCCCATTTGGAGTGGAGAATAATATTCTTAGGAAATGGTTTAATAAGATCTAGCAAAACATGGATTCTAACATAATGATGGGGCTCCTCAAAAGGGATCAAATCATGCCTTATAAAATTCCCAATATTATTAGCAATAGCCTCAATAATATCTAATCCTTATATTCCAATGGAAAAGTAGGCAATTCAACCCAAAATGGCATTAGGGCACACGTAGAGTCATGCAAGTTAAAATTAGGGGCACAAAACATCATGTAAACACCAATACCATTACAGAACCAATATTTTATAAGTGGACATCATTATGAGAAACATTGCAATCAAAGATTGCACCAAAAAAATTGACTCATGGTCAAGATAAAATAAATCAGTAAGCCCTAACCAGTTACTTTTAGCCTAGGAACGAAACTTAGAGATTGGCAAAAATGACCATATTTTACTTATAAGAACCCTTTCCTACATATATGATACCTATGGAGCTAGTAATCTGTCATCAAGATGAAGCGAAGGTTGAGAATCATCTATCAAAGGTTGCAGCTTTGGTAAAGATGAATTTATGCCTGAGTCACTCATTTTTGCACACAACTTTGACCCAGAAGGATTCTTGCCCAAACCACCCATTTTAGTGCATGGAAGATCATGATGTCACAACTTATTGTGAAAGGCAAACTATTTTTGTCACAGAGGAACATTATTTGGTGAAGATAAAAACCTAAGAGACCAAATAGATAAAGAATTGGGCCAGGAAACAAATGATGGTAGACTTGTCTCACAATTCAAAATTAAAGATCTATTAGATGCATGAATAGGGGTTGGTAATAAGGGCCCTAAATAAATATCAAACACTGGATGAACCCTAGGATAAGAAGAAAATGTGGATTTCTTATTACCATTTCCCCAAGAGCCCTTAGCATAATTTCACTGCGCATGATGATTTTTCCATGACCTACCATTGAATCTTTGAGCCCTTGGAAACCGTCCTGCATACTAGAATGTGAAGGAGGCCCATTGAATGGAGAAACCATAGTCACAACCTACTCCTTTCACTCCCACCTCCTATTTCATGAATTTTGCATATCTTGCTCCATCATTATTTTTCAAAAATTGTTGAACCCTAGTTGTAAGCTCTACAAGCAAGCAACCCAACTATTTCACCAAGGTTCAAGGTAACAACTCTCCATTGAGAACGGTGGTAGAGAGAGACCTCATGGGGACTTGAACCTTGGTTGTAGGAACTACAGGAAAGAAGCCCCACCATTTCACCAAAGGGCCAAGCCTTAAAATTGTTGAACCTTGTTTGTAAGCTCTACAAGCACGAAGCCCCACTATTTCACCAAGGGTCAAGGTAACAACTCTCCATTGAGAACCACGATAGAGAGAGACCCCATGGGGACTTGAATCTTGGTTTTAGGCACTGCAAGAAAGAAGCTCCACCATTTAATAAGATAAAATGTTAATTAATGTATAATTTTTAACTTATATAATTTAAATGACAAGTATGCATATTCATAAAAAAAAGAACGAGTGCAAAAATACATACTATAGAACTATAAAGGCCAAATGAAATGGTTGAAAGCATATAATCCTACATTTATTTGAACTCCTCCTCTGACATCAACTAAACATAAAAATACCATGTATATAAACATTACTGTGCAGTTATAATAAGTTATCTAATTTAAATATTCTTTTAAAATAAAATGCACTATGAATTTAAAAGTTAAGTCTCACCACAACATAGGGAATGAGTGATGGATATGCCTCCTAGTCTCTCACATGAGAAGAATATTCATGAATGATTCATTCCCTATCATTACATCTGGTGCACCACCCATATCATGCACCTTAAACATGTTAGATAATTGGGAGTGGTGTGAATTTGTTAATTCTAATTATCCTACAGTCCCAAATACTCCCAAATGTATATAAAAAAACTTTCAAATCAAATAATCAACTCGGTAAAATATCAATTGTTCCTTTCTCTTCATATACCAATTATGAATAAATTAAATATTGTGTTTACTGATCTATCCAGTTATAGTAATGTGTAAAGTAAAATAAAAATTCAACACATCCATACACATACAACACATATTGTTAAGGTGGAAATCCCATTATGGGAAAAATCACCTAGGACCGGTAACCCAAAATAATTCTCTCTTTTGAAGTGAGCTTGGTTAAGAGCCATCCCTGTTGAAGGTTACAAAACACACTGTGAGGTGTGACCTAGTTAGAAGATTTATCACTAACAATTCTCCCTTGACCAATCATTCACTATGGGGTCAACAAGGAAACAATCAACATTCATTGAATGTCATATTGAAATATAAAGACTGTTAAGTCCCACTTGGTTAAGTGATTTATCTATAGCAATGGTTAAATTGATATAGTAATTCAATTCAATTCAAATACAATTTTGATTTGAAGATCTTTAGATCTATGCTAAGCTCAAAAATACCTCTTATCAATAATCAATTTAAGATCTTCATTTCCTCCAACTCTGTTCTACTAAGCAATTGCTTTCTTTATCAGTCGGTGTTGTCTACAGATTGTCTTAGTTCTGTCTTCAACCATTTTAATCAATATTGCATGAAAAAAATCTTTTCACATGAATTCTCCTACAAAAGACTCAATAATGAATCTCATGTCTCTTTATATAAACATCATAAACCATTTTCTTTCCATCCATAGATTTTTCCTCTTAATCTTCATCATAGATTTTGCTACTTTAACCTTCCTCGACTGTTGTGTCAACAACATGTTTCATTCTCCTTCATCGAATCATCCTTGAATTTTATTAGTCCTTTGATCATCATAAAAAACATTATTATTTACCTCGGAATCATAAACAATTTTCCATCTCATCATCTTTAGTCAACGGCCATAAGCTCCATTTATTTCTTTCACTCAGTCAATACCAAAATGTGTCAATGATAACTAGCTCAGTTAACACTATACTCGGTATACACTACACTTTCTCCATGTATACTAAATTTTTCATTTACTAACCACATAAACTTATTCATTCTTGATCTTTAATACATAATAGAATCATTTAATACAATCAAATAACTAAGATAATTCCATAGACTCATCAATTAGTTACCCATGGTATACCATATCCATTTCTTTCTCATCCTTCTCCATCTTCATGTAGATATTTCATTCCTTTACCATTTTTCTTTCTTAAGGTGTTTTTAACCATCATGATAAGTACAGTCAAAACTATTTGACATCAATGAAAATACATTAACTAATTTAATATCTTACATACACTTTAGTAGCTCAGTGATCGCCAATCATTATCTTTTAATTATCTATTCCATTGTCAAACTTTTCTTTTAGATATTCAATTAGTTGTAGTTTATCAATTTCTCCCTTTGGCATTGATGGAAACACAATATGAATATTCCATAGAATACCAAACATTTGTTAGAAAGTAAAGTCCACCAAGATAACTAAGAGGGAGGGGGGGGGGGTGAATCAGTTATCAGATAATTATAACTTTTATCATCTTCAACAGCATTAAACCATAATAGCAATATAATTATCAACCATAGAAAAATATTCATACACAATAACACAATGACACAAGATATGTTAACTAGGGAACCTCTTGATCAAAGAGTAAACCCCAGTGGGAATGATGCCCACAAAAGATGCACTAATATGAATATTCCTTGTGAGAGGATGGACTCTATTAGGATTCTTATGAAATACATTTAGTACATATGAATCCTTGTTAGGAGATTTTGAATCTCTATTAAAAGATTCTAACCCTGTTAAGAGTTATAGAAGACAAAAGGACCCACTGCCCAAACAACTTTAGGGTAAGATCACTAAACACACTGTCCAAATAATCTTTGCATTATTCAATAGAATAATATGTCACCTCTTCTCTGACTATGCCAAACTGCACTCATTGTTACATCAGATCTCAATTTTAGATCTCTATACTTTGCATGTCTTCCTTCACATATTCACTTTCATACTCAACTCTTTTCTTCACTTCATGCATACCGCATCACACATCATTACAACTTCATTCCAATTACACACTTTTGCATCACAAAATCATGCTACTACTATAAAACAAGGAACTACATTCCTTGCTTTACACCACACTCAAATAATTACAAACGAGTTGGCATACAATTACAAAATAAAAGTTTCCACACGCTACACCAAAATTACATAAAACTGTCAGCTTCCAAATACAATAAATCTTCACTCATGTGACCTCAAAGTTTATGCTCTCATCCATGTCACTATCAATGTGTCTCCAACTTCCCTTTAACTGTGCAAAACCAGATTCCATCCTGATTAGGAGATATCATCCGATTTTCATAAATCGCTACTCAGGAACACTGCCTGAACACTGCTTCTACCAAAATGATCATAACTTCCATGAATCAATGAATTATTGTTTGTGCTCTTAACCATAGATATATGACATATCAAAGAGTATAACCTCAACATCGCATAGCTCCAACCACAATAACCCACGTGCTCTAATCCAAACTCTGTCTGCTTCTCTGTAAGTCTTCGGTAAATCACTATGTTGACATCAATGACAATCATAGTCATGAATGCAACAACAACTACTAGAGAATGGCTGCCAAACACTTTAGCATTCATTCCTAACAATCTCCCCCATTATCATTGATGGCAACATAGATGAAAAACATCCAAGGTTCCAAAAATCCAATACTGCAACACTGCTTCTTCAAATCCTCTTCATCAATCAAATCTTACTTTGTTATGCTATTCAGTTCTCTCATATTTTTTTTCATGCATATTTCTCCCCCATTGACATCAATGAATGAAATTCCATCACTAAGTCAACAACAACTCAATGTCAAAAGACACTTTTCAGAAAATATATTTACTAGAGTCCTCATGACTCAGCTCAGATACACATACTCCCCCATAGAGGAAGTACCAACATCTAGTACAGAAGAAAGATAAGGCTCATATACCACTGGACAGATGCAACCAACTGCATCACTTCTCAAAAGTAGGCTAGGCCATAACCCCAAGCACACCTCTCAGATACTCAAATGTATCCTTAGGTAAAGGCTTTGTGAATATATCTTCTATCTGCTCCTTTGTACTTATGTACTCAAGTCTGACTTCTTTTTCATCAACTTTCTCTCTTACAACATGATACTTAATCTCTATATGCTTTGTCTTAGAATGTAATATAGGATTCTTAGACATACTTACTATACTGGTGTTATCACAATGTATGACAATAGGTTCAACAAATTTTATTCCAATATCCTTCAGCATCTACTTCATCCAAATTATCTGGTTACAATTGTTTGCTGTTGCTACATATTCTGCTTATGTTGTGCTTTGTGAGATACAATTATGCTTCTTGCTTAGCCAAGAAACTAATCTTCCTCCAAGGAAAAATGCTCCTCCACTAGTGCTTTTCTTATCATCAACACTACCTCCCCAATCAGCATCTATATATGCACATAGGGTAAAATCATCATATTTTTCATACCATAATCCATAGTCCATTGTGCCTCTTAAATATCTCAGTATCCTCTTTACTACTGCATAATGTGATTCTCTAGGTTTAGCTTGAAATCTTGCTACAATTCCAACTGAATGTGCTATATCAGGTCTTGTATGAGTCAAATACTACAATCCTCCAATCATAGACCTTTATTTCTTCTATTCTACTACAGAAGTCTCATCTGTGCTAGATAACTTATGTCCGGTCACCGAAGGTGTTCCAACTAGTTTACAATCCTCCATTCCAAATCTTTTCAATGAGTCATTCAGGTACTTTGTCTGACTTACAAAAATACCATCATTGTTTTGTGTTATCTATAATCCCAAAAAATATTTCATTTCACTAATCATACTCATTTCAAATTCAGTGTTCATTTCATCAGCAAATTTGTCACTAGCTTCATCTTCTCCTCCAAAGATAATGTCATCAACAAAGATAACTATAACTAACAAACCATTTTCAATTTCTTTTGTGTACAGATTGCTATCAGTTGTACCTTTTATAAATCCCAACTTTAACAAATACTTATCCAGTCTTGCATACCAAGTTCTAGGTGCTTGTTTAAGTCCATATAAAGATTTCTTTAATTTACATAGCATGTCTCCTTCTTGAGTTAAAGGAAAACCTTCAGGCTGCTCAATGTAGACTTCTTCCAATTCTCCAATTAGAAATGTTGACTTCACATCCATCTGATACACTTTGAATTTCTTGTAGGCTGCATATGCCAAAAACATTCTTACTGCTTCAATTCTTGCAACAAGTGCAAAAGTTTCTTCATAGTCAATTCCTTCTTGTTGTGAGTAACCCTTACATACCAATCTTGCTTTGTTTCTTACTACTTCTCCTTGTTCATTCATCTTGTTTCTGAATACCCATTTAGTTCCAATAACATTCTTATCTTTAGGTATGGGGACCAATTCCCATGTCTTGTTCTTTTCAATCTGATCTAGTTCTTTTTTCATAGCATTAATCCAGCTTTCATATTCACAAGCTTCATTAGTAGTCTTAGGCTCAATTTGAGAAATCAAACATAATTGTTCTTGTACCTTATTTTGAGTTAGAACTCCTCTTTTGATGCTTCCAATAATCTATTCAAAAGGATGATTCTTTAACAAACTCTTGCTAGGTGTCATTGTCTCAGATCTCTCTTCAGATGTAGGTTCTTCAATAACTTCACTATTTCTTTCATTCAACAAATCACTGTCAGTTTCATAAAACAATTCAGTAGTTCCAGTATTAGGCTTAGGATGAGCTTCTTCATCAGATTCATAATCAAGCATTCTTTCCTGAATTTTGAACTTTTCATCAACTTTAACATTTACACACTCAACAATAGTCTTACTTCTTTTATTGAAACATCTATATGCTTTTCTTTTCAAAGAATATCCTAGAAATATACCTTCATCACTTCTAGGATCAAACTTTCCTATATCATCATCTCTCTTTATATAACATTTGCTTCCAAAAATTCTAAAATACTTAACTTAGGGTGCATGTCCAGACCATAATTCATAAGGTGTCTTGTATGTGTCTACTCTGATTTGTACTTTGTTAATTGTATACACTATTGTGTTCACTACTTCTCTTTAGAATACCTTCACCAAATAATTCTCAAACAACATAGCTCTTGCCGCTTCAGTCAGTGATCTGTTCCTTCTTTCTACAATGCCATTTTGCTCAGGTGTTCTAGGGGCTGAATACTATCTTTTAATGCCATTAACTTCACAAAAGTTGTTAAACTCTCTAGAAGTAAATTCTCCACCTCTATCAGATCTTAAACATTTAATCTTCATTCCAGATTCATTCTCAACATTATTCTTAACAATCTTAAACTTATCAAATGCTTCATATTTTTCTTTAAGAAATGCAATCCACATCATTCTTGTAAAGTCATCAACAAGAATCATAAAATACCTTTCTCCATAGAATCCTCTAGTCCTAGTAGGACCACTCAAATATGTATGAACAATTTCCAACTTCTCTGTAGATGTAAACTTCTTACTAGGAAAAGAACTTCTCTTCTATTTAGCCATTACACATTCTTTGCAGATCATGTTAGTAGGCTTCATAATCTTAGGTAAATCTCTCACTACAAGTGTAGTGCTTACTTTCACAATGTTGTCAAAGTTTATATGACCAAACCTTCTATGCCATAACCAACTATCATCAATCTTTGTAATCAAACATGTCATCTCAGTAGGATTCAACTAAAATACATTACCTTTGGTTCTAGATCTAGTTCCAATCAGATTTTCATCTTTATCCTTTATCACACAAGTTTTCTCAGTAAACCAAACTTGATATCCTTTATCAACTAACTATCCAACACTCAAAAGATTATGTTTCAATCCATCAACAAAATAGACATCATCAGTATTTGTCTTTCCATCAAGAGTAATAGATCCTATACCTTTAATCAAACAAGGTGCATTGTTTCCAACTCTAACAACTCCACCATCATATTCATTCAACTTTATGAAATTTTTCATGTCTCCAGTCATATGATGTGAACAACCACTATCTATAATTCAATCATCTTTCTTTTTAACTTGAGAAACTAAGGCTTTTTCTTCCTTAACATCAGATTCAGGATTTTCTTCTTTAATTGCTACAAATCCTATGTTATCATTATTTTCAGTATCACTTTTACTCAAAGTTCTTTCTATACTAGCTTCAAGATCTTCATCATTAGCATAATAACATTCCTTAGATCTTCTAGGTTTGAAATTGCTTCTGTACTTCTTAACTCTCTTAGGACATTTAGATGCAACATGACCATATTCTTGACAAGTCCAACATTTAAAAAATTTCTTACCATCTGGTTCTTTTTTCACAAGCAAGGAAATACCTTCTTTAATCTTCTTGTCTTCTTCATTTCTAGATCTGCTGCTGCCAGCATAATCTCTGCTCATACCGATGCTTCTTGACAAAGTAGGGCAAACACTAAGAGCACTGAATGTGTCTCCATTCTAGGTAAGTCTCCTGATAATCTCAAGTTCATTTCTGTTGCTTCCAATCTTCCAAGAAGAGTCTCTCTTGTAAAGTTTGTTGTACAAGGTATCACTTGTTCAATCATCTGTGTTGTCTGCTTAAATATAGGAGTCAATGTCCTCATAATTTTCCATATCACTTCATTCTCTACCTTTGTTCCTCCACAAGATTTTATACCTTAAATGATCTCTGACATTCTACCAATATAATTTCTAATAGATTCATCTTGCAACATTCTTATATCTTCAAATGCACATATCCAATTATGTAATCTAACTCTTTTTGCATGTTCATCACTTTCAAAATTAGAGTGTAAAGCATTCCAAATTTCATGAGATTTTTTCAAATATTTTACCTGATTGTACTCATTCTCCAGTAGTGCTATCAAAAGTGCTTCTCTTGCAAGTATGTTACACATGAATAGATCTCTCTCTTTCACAGTACATGTTTCAAGATTTTCCTCTTCAATAATAGTCTTATTATTCTTTGTAATCAACCAATAACCTAGTCCTAAACATAATAGGTGTGTCTTCATCTTTTCTTTCCAGCCATCAAAATTTACTCCATCAAACTTAGGGCTTTCTTTCTTGAAATTCACCATGGATCTCCTTAAGCTATTCAACTTCTTCAAGGATCCATTGCTCTGATACCAATTGTTAGAAAGTAAAGTCCACCAAGATAATTGAGAGGGGGGGGGGGTGAATCAGTTATCAGCTAATTATAACTTTTATCAACTTCAACAATATTTAACCATGTAAGCAATATAATTACCAACCATAGAAAGATATTCGTACACAATAACACAATGACATAAGATATGTTGACTAGGGAACCTCTTGATCAAAGAGTAAACCCCGGTGGGAATGATGCCCACAAAAGATGCACTAATATAAATATTCCTTGTGAGAGGATGGACTCTGTTAGGAGTCTTATGAAATACATTTAGTACATATGAATCTTTGTTAGGAGATTTTGAATCCCTGTTAAAAGATTCTAACCCTGTTAAGAGTTATAGAAGACAGAAGGACCCACTGCCCAAATAGCTTCAGGGTAAGATCATTAAACACACTATCCAAATAATCTTTGCATTATTCAATAGAATAATATGTTACCTCTTCTCTGACTATGCCAAACTGTACTCACTATTACATCAGATCTCAATTTTAGATCTTTGTACTTCGCATGTCCTCCTTCACATATTCGCTTTCATACTCAACTCTTTTCTTCACTTCATGCATACCGCATCACACATCATTACAACTTCATTCCAATTACACAGTTTCACATCAAAACATCATGCTACTACTATAAAACAAGGAAATACATTCCTTCATTTATACCACACTCAAATAATTACAAATGAGTTGGCATACAATTACAAAATAAAAGTTTCCACACGCTACACCAAAATTACATAAAACTGTTGGCTTCCAAATACAATAAATCTTCACTCATGTGACCTCCAAGTTTGTGTTGTCATCCACGTCACTATCAATGTGTCTCCAAATTCCCTTTAACTGTTCAAAACTAGATTCCATCCCGATTAGGAGATATCATCCGATTTTCATAAATCGCTACTCGGGAACATTGCCTGAACACTACTTCTACCAAAATGTCATAACTTCCTTGAATCAATGAATTACTATCTATGCTCTTAACCATAGACATATGACATATCAAAGAGTATAACCTCAACATCGCATAGCTCCAACTACAATAACCCACATGCGCTAATCCAAACTATGTCTGCTTCTCTACAAGTCTTCGGTAAATCACTGTGTTGACATCAATGACAATCATAGTCATGAATGCAACAACAACTGCTATAGAATGGCTACCAAACACTTTAGCATTCATTCCTAACAACATTTTTTCTACAAATTTTGAATAAAATGTTGTAATTTGGTAAGCTCTCCCTAGCTTATTCATTTAATATGTTTAATCACTACACAACATTAATACTTCATGTAGTCTCTTCCTGCGGATTTGATCTTCTATCCTTGTGTATACTTTCTTCTCTCTCTTTAGATAAATATTTCATTGAATCTTCTCTCCCTTTGACAGAAATGAAAAATAAAAATAAAAATCTCTTTAATGGTCAAAATATTATCTTTAGTGTTCGGTCAGATGAAGTACCTTCCATGTACTGATATGCAGTTTCAGTTTGTCTTTTATCTTTCAGCTTTGACAACCTCAGGAAACCTAAGTTGTGAACATAATGCATCAACGCCATTTGATATTATGATAAGTTATAGGTTGATGCAACCTCCTGATCACCTTAGTGACCAATAGAAAGGGGATGGACCCCTAGTCTAGTCCTCAAGTACTCAAATGTATCCTTGGGTAAGGGTTTAGTGAATATATCAGCAAGTTTCTTTTGTGATTTCACATACTCCAATTTTACTTGCTTTTTTTGTACTTGTTCCATCAAGTAGTGATACTTTATAGATGTATTCTTTTTCTTTGAATGCATCACTAGATTTTTAGAAATGTTTATTGTACTAGTGTTATCACAATATATTATCACTGGGTCAGTGATCTCTTCATTCATACCTTCCAAAAGTTGTTTTATCCATGCAATGTTCAAAAAATTAGTAGCAACAACAACATATTTTTCTTCTGTAGTGGATAGAGAAATGCATCCTTGTTTCTTACTTATCCAAGTCACTAGTCTTTCTCCCAAAAATAAATGCTCCACTAGTAGTGGTCTTTCTATCATCAATATTTCTAGCCTAATCTGCATCTGTATAGACTTTAAGTTTGAAATTTACTTCTTTCTTGTACCACAAACCATAGTTTTCAATTTTCTTCAAGTGTCTCAAAATTCTTTTTACAATAGTCATATGTGATTCTTTAGGATTAGCAAAAAATCTTGCCACAATTCCAACTACATGTGCAATATGTGAGACCTCACCCCGAGCTTGTCATAGCCAATCAGTTCTACATTTGAGACAGACATATTTGATAATTATATTTTGATGCTCTATGGATTTTACTGATACTTTATGGTATGGTCTTATCACTTTAGTAGTTTGATGCGCATTATATTATGATTGGATGATGATTACTGAGATATCAGTTTGGAACTTACATGTGTGTTTTTAATTCTGTTGAATGAATGAATTATGATGTCATGAGGATATTTAATTTTCAATTAAATTATATATGTATGCAATGATTATGTTTCAAGTTTAATTTAGTGATGAATTTTGTATTTCATGATGAGACTTATGTAAGTTATAAATGAATGATTATGCCATGTGAAATTTTGACTTAATTATGATTAATTTCTTGAGAATTATTTGATTATGAAAGTTATGGAATTTACATGTATATTTCTTTGGACTACTAATATTAGACTTGAGTGTCTAGGGAAATAGGCCATGGTAAATTCAGGGAACCATCGCAGAGACCAATGTGAAAATCAGTTTGAGCCAAGGTTGCTTCTAGTGAGAAGCCAAAAACCTTGTTGTATTGTATTTAATTCATAAAAGTATGGTGCATGAATGTGTTTGATTTATATGTTAATTGTAAATGTGATTTATGTGAGAATGCCCAAGTGGATATGCCACATGGTTTGTGACATGTCTCTTTTTGTTTGTGTCACTTGGCACATGTGTGTGTACTTGTGGCCATGACATGTCCACTTGGGGATTGGTTGAACACCAACTTAGGAAGGTACCCTTTAGGATCCCCATAAAAATCACTTGGTTAGGGAGCTTGAGGTTTTGTCATATCAATAAATTTCGAATTTGAGCTTTTCATGATTTTTTGGGGGCTTAAAAGGTGTCTAGGGAAGTGTTAGGGCCATTTTTAGTAAGCCCACTTGATATACCTATGGGTAAGGAGCATTTTTCTTCCTAAGACAACCCCATGTTTACCAAAAGACCCCTCCAAAAGTTGAATTTTCAAAATGACCGAAAATCCACTTTTGAAGCATGGTCTTGGGTAGAGTTTCATCCAATAATGATATAGGTCTTTGGTCCACTTTTTGGGCAACATTTTTTAGGAATCCATATTTGAAAACCATGTAAGAAGCTTGGGAAGGTCATCCAATTAGAGAGAGATCCTATCCCTAGGAGAGTGTGTGGAGGCCTTTTTAGAGGGGATTCTTCTTTTGGAAGAGTTTGACACCCAATCTCTAGATTTAGAGATTTGCTAATTTGGAGAGGACTTTGGAAAGTGAAAAAGCTCTTCATCAACTTTCTTCCATAAGCTTGGATCAAGGTTGGTGGCATTCTTCATTTTTCTTATTTTTGTTTTCATGTTGAGAGAAAGAGTTCTCATGTATGTCATCATTTGTATGCAAAAATGTAGTTATTGTGTTCTTGTTGTGTTTGTGCTTGGTGTAATACCCTCTCCTATGATGATACTTGGACTTTCTGATTTGGACATTCTATTATGATGGTTAGAACTATACATTTACATTTATGTTTTGTGGATGATGATATGTTTATTAGATGATTGATATGCTCATTTCTGGTTATCATTTATATGTTTATGAGAATAGAAAATCATCTATTTTTCTATATGTTTTATGGATCTAACCCAGGGATTTGAATCTAACCATTATCATGATGTTTTATGTTTCATGAATACATGTCTGATGTGTTTTCATGACTCAGGATGAAGTCGTAGTTACTCACTTAGTTGAGGTCCACACAATGTATCGATCTTAATCATCTACTTGCATATATCTGATTTGTATGTATATCCATATGTATCCATGTATCTCTTCTTGGTGATGCAGGAGTGCAAGTACTGGGTATTGTCTCCACCTAGCTTCATAGGTCTGAGCGATCCCTCAAAATCCTCAATCATTGTTGTTGTTATGGAGATATCACCAGGTTCCACAGGAAGAAACTTTGCCTCTGATCCTTTTACCTTTAGGTGGGGAGTTCCTGAGTTAGTCCCTTGTGTGGATGATGTATTTCTATGTACTCTTAGTTTGTTGGTTTTGTGGACCTTGTAGCTAGTTTCTTGTCTGTTGCATTCTTTGAGAATGAGGTTTTGAGTAAGGTAGCTCTAATTGTCTTTGTGGTATGTTCAATTTTATTATTAGATTATTGATGTGAATTATTGTTCATTTGAGGGTATGATTTAGTAATTTATCTTTATTAGTAGCTACTTATGTACTAGTGTATCTTGTTAGGAATGAGTTAGTATGTGATTAAATCATGTGGCTTTAATATCGATAATAATATATAATTTTATGGTATTATTTATAATACTCATAATAACAAAATGTCTATGGCAATAATAGTAATAAATATTTTAATAATGGTGGTATGTTTCATCTTATATATATCACTATTATATTTTGTAGAGAATATGGATTAGTGTATGAATAAATAATATGTTTTATAATAATAATATTATGTTTGCAATAATATTTATAATAATAATAATAATATATGTACACATAGGCATATGGGTGCATACATATGCATATGCATACATATATTTATATAATTGTTGGTGAGTAAGTAATTATTGTGTTATATTAAATAAGTTAATGGTATGGTAAATGTGTTATAAATAATAATTACTATTACCTTCCTTAAATAAAGGAAACATAAATTTGATTATGGTAATAGATAAATATAATTATATCTCTTCTGGCAAAGGCTTTAATAATATTATTTAAGCCTAACTATTAATTGATGAATAGTTGGGATGGTTGCATTGGTTGGATTACCCATGCAACCACCTCCTCCATGCTATATACAGGAAAGATTTCCTGTGTGAAAGGGGGTTTTTTTGAAGAGAAGCTCATTCGAGAGAAAACAATAGTAAGATTGTAGGAGAATTATTTGTTTTTGTGAAGAGAGAATCCATTATTTGAGTTTGCTAATTGGTTGTTTCGAATAGAGGCTGGAGATTTCATCCAGAGGGATTTGAAGGATTGTTGGAAACATTTGAGAGGATTGGATCTTCCTTCATCAACCGAATCCTTGTAGGACTCTAGGTTGGAATTCATCCTAAGAGTTAACTCTCCTTTGTGATATGAATTGATGAAATAATGTTTCTTTATATGCTTGTAGATTGCAGAATGTTTATGCTATATTATTGTATTATTTTTCTAGTCATCTATACATTATACAAATGCTATATTATTGTATTACAAATGCTATATTATTGTATTATTCTATCTGTCGTTTATTATAATATTCTGTCATTTGTTTATTGTAATATTCCGTCAATACAAACATTCTGTCATTTTAATATGAATTTATTCTGTGTCATTTATACAATACCAATATTATCAGGTCAACCATTTATACAATACAAATGTTATTATGTCAGTCATTTTTGTTTTATTTGTATTATGCCAGCCATTTATAATATGTTGTCATTGCAAATATTCTGTCATTCATTTTATTATGTCAAATGTTTATGCAATAGAAATATTGTGGCATTGTAGTATTATGTCAACCATTTGTGCAATAGAAATATTTTGTCATTTTATTATGCGAGCCAGCCATTTATACAAGTTTATAGAATCCCGAGTATAACATTGTTTTATTCTCGTGTTTGGATTAGGGTTTGTTTTTGAATCCCGAGTGATTAGTATTGTTTCGAGTTTTGATTGAATTACTCAATCCCAAGTTATTATTATTGTTTTAATGCCACATGTGGAATAGGGTTTATTTTGTTTGTAGGAGTTATGAATGTTTGTTATTTCAGGGCAGTTTATACACGTATAACATTTTTACGATACTTTAATTTCTTATACTTTAAGTTATATTTGTATAAAGAAATTAGGTACCTTCCGGGAAGTTTGAGATAGGTTTCAGCTTCCTAGGAATTAAGATGCAACTTCTAATTTTGGAGTTTTATTAAAAAAAATCAGACTTAGTCAAATTTTAGGCAGATTGAATTTTGTATAAACTACATGAAATTTTTGTATAAACTTTATGTGTTCATTACTTGTTGGGTAGAGGTTATGTGCTACATTTAGATGCTCAAATAGGGTTAGGATATCTGTAGGAAGCATGATTAGGGTTTAGGAATGTCTAAGA
Source organism: Chamaecyparis obtusa (assembly GCA_027943335.1). Lineage (NCBI taxonomy): Eukaryota > Viridiplantae > Streptophyta > Pinopsida > Cupressales > Cupressaceae > Chamaecyparis > Chamaecyparis obtusa. The sequence goes on along the minus strand of BSBK01000014.1, from coordinate 17,661 downwards.
GGATCAGGACCATTCTAAACATCCTTAAACATTCCTAATTTCCCTAAACATCCATAACTATCTTGTTATTTTCTATTCTTTGATGTGGTTCTCAAATGTGTTTATGATGCATTTTTAATACATGTATGATGTATTTGTGATGTGTGGGTTAAGGGTAGAAAACCTAACAACACCAAGTGAGTGGCTCTCAGGGCGGGGTCAGGGCCCTAAGTGGCTAGAACCAAGATAACTGACTAAAGAGTTATTTAACAAGTGATAATTTAATTAAAACTTATGGGAATGGGTTCAAACACTAAAAATATTAATATGTGCCTTGACCATGCCATTAGTGCTAGTAAGGGCTATGGATGGGAGTGGGAGAAGGGTAAGTGCACAATGATGGGGGATCAAAAAGGGGGTATAAGATGCCACTTTTTTCCTGAAATCAGAAAACTCTAAACTTCAACAAGAAATTGAAGATAGTTAGACTCAAAATTTTAAGATGCGAGAAAAACAAGAGTTGTAATACTCTGAATCTAGTTCCTAAGCTACAAACTTATTTTGAAAATGGTGCAAATTAAGGCCCTCAAAAAGGGGGAGCATAAAAAGTGGTCCTATTTTTTGTCCAAAAACATAACATAGCATTTGGTGTGCTCCCCCTAAAATGTTAACTTTTTAAAAAAAAAATTTTAATCGCTCCGATGAGAAGTTAGCTAACACCACGTAGTTTATTCTGAATTTTTTTGGTAATTTTTTTTATGAACGTGTAATTTTTGATGAATTTACGAAGTGCACACATCCTTAAAACATGAAATTTCTATGTGCTCCCCCTAGAAATAATTTAAAACTAATTGAAAATTAAATTTTCTTTTTTTTAAAGTGTGTAGAATGGAGTTTAGTTTCTAAAAATGTAACTTATTGCAAAATTTGATGAACGAGCCAAAATCTATGCCCAAAATACTACATGTTGGTTTTTTACAAAAATCAGACATATACACAAAAAAAATTAGAGTTGAAAAACTTAACATAATCAGAATTCAAAATAAATTATATGCTTAGATAGCTAAGAGAGAGATCTACAATATCACGTTGTCTGATTTTTATGTTCTTGAGCCATGAGTAAACCTGACGAGGAGCACACAAAAAAAGATGTCATTTCTTTGTATGTCTGTTGGAAAACATGTCTCAGGCCTATTTCAATCATCCAAGCCTCTAGGTTGGATCTCTAAGGAAAATCCAAGCCTTAGGATTGGTAAATTCAAATCCTTTACAAAGCGCGCACACCCTATAGGGTGTGCACCCTATGTAAGTTTATGATTTTCATAGGGCACAGACCCTATAGGGCGTGTGCACTTTAGGGATTCACATAGTGAGAGAGAGAGAGGGGGGGGTTATTTATACAAAGAGAGGGGGGGGGTAATTTATACAAATATAACATTTAAGTATAAGTTTGATAATTTTAATTTCTTATACTTTAAGTTATATTTGTATAAATTATAAAATATAATGCTTTTAGGATGTTTGGGATAGGCTCCAGCTTCACAGGAGTTAACATGCAGATTCTAGATTTGAAAATTTGAGACTTAGCCAAATTTCAGGATTCAGCAAGCCTTCAACAAGGTTACCTCCCACAATCCATCATGGATTTCTAAGGTCAAACTGAAGCTGGCAAAAGGATTCCCAAATGGTTTTAACTCATTTTATCATAAATCACTTGGTTTTGACCCCATCTCTACGACAAACTTAGCTTATCTCTCCCAAATCTCTCTCTCTCTCTCTCTCTCTCTCTCTCACACACACACACACACACACACACACACACACACACACATCACCCTCTCTCTCTCCCCCTTATCTACTATCTCTCTTTCATTACCCTCTCTCTCTCTCTCTCTCTCTCTCTCTCTCTCTCTCTCTCTCTCTCTCTCTCTCACACACACACACACACACACACACATCACCCTCTCTCTCTCTCTCTCTTTGTAAAGAATCTTCAAATGATATGATGTAGTTTTATTTAAGAAGTAAATCTTGTTGTTAGTATACTTAAAGGACTTAAATGAATTATTCATAAAATAGTAGGGAACCTTGGGAGGAATCTAAGTTTAACTATGTTTAAGTTTTGTTCACATAATTCTTTTAAAAATTCAATAATTACTTAGGTTTTTCTTTTACAAAGAGAATCTTTGTTCTCTTCCCCAGTTCCCTTGCGGCGCATGACACTTGGGATCTTGCTATTTTGTGATAGTGGATGTTATGTGAATCTTAGTTTTGTTGTAGTGTTATTTCCTTTGTGTTGTGAAAGTGAAGTTTTCATGGAGTTCTTGAATTTCTCGATTTGCATTGTATTATGGGAGTGTTCTCAAGGCCATACTCACCCTTGGTAGGGAAGAGTAGCCTTGGGGGTGAAGGGATTTTTGGGACATTCAAGGGTGTAGAGTCTCTCCTTGAATAGGAGAGGGATGAAAAATGGATGTATGGGCTCTATGTAGCCATCTCTATTGTTTGATTTGTATATTGGGGTTCGTAAGGAGTTTGTTGAGATTTTTCTTGTGGTGAAAGATACATGATGAGGAAGCCAAGTGATGGCTTATCTCTTATCATGAGATGTGCTTTCTTCCCTTGAAATGGTTCCACCTTCACCCCTCTTTTTGAGTCATTTTGACTCTTTGTTTAGCCTTGGAAGGGATTTTTCATTGTGTTTCTTTTATGTTGTTGTTATTGTGGGTTTGTTTGATTGTCTCCTTGTCTTTTTTATGGTTCCCCAAGCTCAGGGGCAGCTTCTTAGAAGCTTAGGATAGGAGGTGAGCATCCCATGGTCTATCTATGTTTATTTATAGGTTTGGAAGCCATTGGACACTCCATGTTGAAGTAGAACTCTTGAAAAAATTTTGATGATGTTTTCATATTTGAGTTGTAACACTTTTGTATTAAGATTATTGTTATTGTAAGGGAGTCATGGGAATCCTTTGAAATCAATGTAATTGTTTTGTAATGGAGTTAACACTCCAAGAATTGTGTTTGTATCATAGTGATGTTGCATCATGTAAGAATTTGCCTAAGGCAAAGAATAGAAACCAAGATCTAGAAGCTCAAGAGATAGCACAAGAGAGACAAAATATGATATGATCAATGATCAAATAATGAAATAGATAGATGATTGATTATACAAAGTAGGAATGCCTCAATATATAGGCAATGCAATAAGACTACATGATAAGGAGATGATAAGATATCACCCACACAAGGTGGAATCACATGTCCACCAAAGGTGGATCATCCTCCAATATGCAATAAAGTATTTGCATTGGATTAGGATGATAATGTGATAAGAGCACTAAAGGTGGATCTCACACACAACGAGGTATGTGATGACAACTATCACACCTAAAGTGGAGATTCTCCTAACCATGTGCTAAAATGAAATGCAAACTCCTAAGTGTTACAAAGACAACTAATATGCAAATGCATTTTCCTAAGTAAACTTAAGTAAAGTGTAATTAGTAAATACTTAATTACACCAACACCCCCCCTTAAGTGCAACTTAGGGGAATGCACTTAAACTCACAATGCAAGATGGGTCCCGGCTAGTAGGCCATGTTAGGTACCCATGTACAATATCCAAGAACAATGCAATCTCTCATAAAGCGGAGAAAAAGGGAAAACCTCATGGGAAAAACCCTCCCCCAAAAAGAGAGATGAAAACAATAATAGAAGATGAGAGAGAAGACCTCATATGAGGAAAATATCCCCCCCATAAGATAGAAGTAGTGGAAGAGAGACCAAGTAGCCCCCCCTCAATGTAGAATGAACACCAATGGTAGATGATCCAGGCTTGATGTAGAAACTGCTCCATGAGTGTAGAACAACATTCCTCCCCTTAGGAAGAAACAATACCAAAGGTGAATATATGAAGCCTCCTCCCCAATCTCTAGGAAGAAACCTCAAAATGTATGGAATCTCTAAAACCTGCTCAAGTGTCCCCATGTCAAAGCTGAAAGTTGCCTCATCCAAATCATGTGTACTAAGCCACTCAGCTGAAAAGGACAAATCAAGTTCAACTGAGGATGAATGAACATGTACCAAAGATCCAAGTATCTCCTCTGAAGAGAAAGTGACCTCCTCCAACTACTGTATCAAAGTATCCACAATCACGTCACCCTCAAAAGAATGATCAAGTAGAGAATGAATATGAGGGTCAGCATGTTCCCTCGCAACAATTGAAGAGGGATCATCTTCACCAAAGAGAAGATGTATGTCATCAATAAAGTCTCCCAAATCTGAAGTATAGGACTCCATAAACAAACCTGCAATGTCTGTCAAGTAGTCATCCCATGGAACCAAGTCTGGAAGACAATGAATATCCTACTGCACTGAAGTTGAATCTATGTGAATGCAAGCATCATCAGGCACAAGAGTAGAAGTAATCTCAATAGGAGGAGATGAAATAGAAGGCTCAAGAACTTGATCATGAGTGAGAATACCCAAGTTTAAGTAGCTGAAACTCTCCTCAAAATCTGAATCATCACTGTAATCATCATATGCTGAAGACTCACTGTCTGAAGAATCACTGTCATCAAGAGGAACAAAATCTACAAAGGAGTACAACCAAGAAGAGTGATCCACTATCCCAGTAGCAATAACTGCTCCGCTCTCCAAGTCCTTGATGAAAATTGAATCAGGTGTAAATTCCACAGTCTTCTTTGTAGCACCATTTGTGATTTGATAGATAGAAAGAAGGTTATTGGTCAAGTGTGGAACACACAACACATCATTGAAGTGTCCATCCTTAACTTCAATACTTCCTTTCCCTAGTACATTCATGTAAGTGTGATTGCCCATCAAAATAGGTGGACCTTTACAAGGCTCAAATGATGAAAACATGGACTGTGAAGAAGCCATATGATGAAAAGCCCCTGAATCTAGAAGCCATCTACCTGAATCATCACTTGAAGAAGCATATAAAGCGTGTCTTTTTTGAGTGACAAATGCATGACCCTTCCCTTTATCTTTTTCTGAATTGAGTGAAGAAGAGGTTGAGGTAGACATCCTAGAAGGCAATTTGATGTTGTTCTTGGCAAGAAGATTCTTCAATTCATCAATGTCCTTCTTATAACAAAAGTGTTCTTCATGTCCATCCTTTTTGCAATATGCACAAAACCGCTTCTCCTTCTTTGAAGATTCACCCTTTTGAGGTGATGTAGAAGTGTCATGTTGTGTGGAAGTTGATGTTGTGCCTTCTTGTTGAGACTTAGACTTCCAATTCTTCTTCTTGTTTTGACTTTGATTGCCTTGACTCTCATGATTAGCCACCAATGCCTTGGAAGTTGAAGACTTGAGAATCCCCATACTCATCAATTTTGTTTGTTCTAAGACCAACATTTCTGAAAATGACTCAAATGAAGGCTTAATGAAGGCACTTCCCATAGTCAACTTGTGAGTATTGTAGCTTGAAACAAAAGCTGCATATTCAGGAGGAAGATGATTCAACAAGTGACTAACCAACTTCGCATCCTTTATGGGATTACCACAATCATCAAGTTGTGCTCTATAGTCATTGACTTTGGTGAGATAATCTTGAATTGTGTCAAAGTTCCTAGGATCTAATTTGAGGAGATCAATCTCAATTTTAAATCCCATTTCCTCATCCACTTTACCAAAAAATTCTTCAAGTTTTTCCCATGCTTCTTTAGGATCATTTATGTTTTTGATATGATACATGACTGCTTGAGACATATGCTCTCTTAATACTCCTAAAGCTTGATAATTTCTTCATGACCATTTATCTATTGCAGTAGTATCATCAGCAGTGGGTTTTTTAATTGTACCATCCACATAAGGATTTAAACCTTGAACCATTAACTTGCTCCATACATTATCTTTCCATGTAACATAGTTATGTGGAGTTAATTTTGCAATAGAACCTATGATGCAGAAATGAAAAGAGCACAAGAAGAAAGACACCAACACACAAGACACCCCCCCAATTCACTCAATCAAAGAACCCCCCCAAAATGATGATTTTGACACTTTATAACTAGTGCATGTACAATTGCCACTTGCCAAAATTGATCAAAGTGGACTTCTGATTTTGATGATTACAACAAAAAATATGAAGCTATATTAGACTCAAACAAATAAGACACAAGATCTCTCAAGGATCTAACAATTTACAAGTGCCAAAAATAGGCCAAAATAGACCAAATTCTGAAAGTACTATGTCTACTCAAACTTTTTCCAAACTGATACTAGATCTAGAAAGTAGACAGAAAATCATGAACTTTAAAAAAAAATAGCAGTTGAAAATGTGTCTATATGAGCCCGAACGAAGCCTCTAAAGTTGTAAAAATCTGGATTTGCAATTTTTAGAAAATATCAAAAATAGAAATCAGAAATCACCTGCACCATTGTGTAGATCATGAAATTCTACCCCAAAACAAAAAAAATTGCTCTGAAAAAGGAGTCCGGATGACTGAGATATCGCTGTTTGAAAATTGTCTCTGAAATTATTTTTTTTGAATCGCCGCCGCCGAACTTTGAAAATTCAAATGGCTCTAGATTTGGATTCAGATGTCTGATTTGGATGAAACAAAATTTGATTTAGGGGTTTTTGGACCACCTCAATGTGATTCCAACCTCTGATTTGCACCAGCAAGCTCCAATTTTGACCTGCAATAAAAATCTCTCAAAATAGGCTATACAAATGAAACTCCTATGGCTTTGATACCATGTAAGAATTTGCCTAAGGCAAAGAATAGAAACCAAGATCTAGAAGCTCAAGAGATAGCACAAGAGAGACAAAATATGATATGATCAATGATCAAATAATGAAATAGATAGATGATTGATTATACAAAGTAGGAATGCCTCAATATATAGGCAATGCAATAAGACTACATGATAAGGAGATGATAAGATATCACCCACACAAGGTGGAATCACATGTCCACCAAAGGTGGATCATCCTCCAATATGCAATAAAGTATGTGCATTGGATTAGGATGATAATGTGATAAGAGCACTAAAGGTGGATCTCACACACAACGAGGTATGTGATGACAACTATCACACCTAAAGTGGAGATTCTCCTAACCATGTGCTAAAATGAAATACAAACTCCTAAGTGTCACAAAGATAACTAATATGCAAATGCATTATCTTAAGTAAACTTAAGTAAAGTGTAATTAGTAAATACTTAATTACACCAACACATCAAAGTAGTGGAGAAATTGTTTGGAAATTTTGTTGGTAGCTTTATTTTTCTGAAAATGTAGTATTTGGTTCAAGGGAAGTTTTGTGTATTGAAGTTTTATACAATAAGGAATATACATTGTATTTGTTTCATAAAAGGATTGTAAAGATTTTGTGGATTAGTTTATGTGAAAGAATTGTTTATCTTCTCATCGAAAAACCTTTATGTAGCCATGTTGATATATTATAAGGAGGAAAATTTTAGTGTAGTTCATTGTTGTTCATTTGAAGTAGTTTCATTTTTTTTATAAAAATGCTAAGAGATAAGCAAGGAAAGAAATCAAACACATTACTCTCTCTGTTAATGTTGTTGTATGATATTTCTATGGAAGTAATTCTTTGTTGATGAAAATAATAGACTATTGAAATGAGTAACTTAGTCAAATTTATCAATGTTCTTTTCTCTATTAAGTTGTGCTTTAGAATTCATTCTCTTAATGGACCATGACTATATATACTCTTTTACAAAATGAAACCAGCAAAACTAGAGAAGAATAGAAAATTAATGGAGAAGGAAGAAAATAAATCAAGTGAAAAATTATAAGAGAAAAGTGAAAAAGAGACCTACAGGTCTCTGGAAAACGTATGGGAAAAATTCTCATACATTTTCTATTCACATAGTCAATAAAATAATATAATCCCCTCTCCCACTTGGCACAAAAAAATATAATATATTAAGCTAATTAAAAAAAAAAAAAGACCCTTTCATACTCAAGGTCAACAGTGGTGGGCCCCACCTGGGACGCCACCCAAGGTGCCCTTTTGAAATATATATATATATATATATATATATATATATATATATATATATATATATATATATATATATATATAAGTAAATTTATACATTTATACTAAATATATTTTATTGGTATGTTAAAAAGTAAAATTGTTATGAAAAAAATATATCTCATCCCACGTTGGTGGGCTTTTCTAAAAAAATTTAAACAAAAAAAAAGAAACTTTTAAAAAAATTTATTAGGGGGGGGGGACCTGTGGGCTCCACTCCCCTTGGGCCCCGCCCCCTTCCCAAGCGCTACCATATGCAAGGGAGGTACCTGCCATGGCAGGGTACTCCCCTACGCATGATAGGGTGGGGGGATAGGCTCATGCCCCAAGTCCCTTACGGACTATAATATAAGTTGCTTGCTATATTAAATTTTAATATTTTTTTAGTTTTTATTTTTTTTAAATTCATTTATTAATAATTTTAGTTATAATTTAATTTTAATAAATTTTAATTGTTAATATTTTAAATTATTTAATAATGATTTTATTTGATAATTATTCTAATTGTTAATTCAAATATTATCCAATAATTAATTTACTTAGTTGAGATTTAATATTTATATTAATTAAATATTATTAATTAATATCAATATTATGTAATAATTAATTTTTGTTATTGAAAGGTTAATTAATTTATTTAGCTAATAATTGTGTTAATTAATATACAATGTTAATTAATATAATTATTATTTAGTAATTAATTATTTCTTTGTGTTGTCATTTAATAATTTTATTAATTATTAAATACTAATAATTAATATAATTATTATTTGAAAAAAATTAGTTGTCATTTAATTAATCAAGGGGATGGTTAGTATGCTTCTAATAAATGGAAATTGTAAGTTAATTCTTTTTTAGGGATTTATAAACTAAATGAATTCTATAGGTTTAATTGGGTTGTTATTTTGCTAAGGGGGAAACATTTCATTATATAATAACATATTGTAATGAAGTCATTTCACTCGATAGTGAGAACTTATAGTAGGGCTAAAAATTTGTTTTGGAGAGGCGACTAGATCAAAATAAGATGTTTAGATAAAGGATTATTCAGACATTAGACCATAAGATTGTTAAGCCAATTTAGCACACGTATGATACTTGAACTTGTTAAGTCAACCTGGGTCTTAGGTGAGCCTCTCATCTTACTTAGGGGTGAGCATTGTCAATGACCCCTCGTCATGCCACCCCTCAACCAAAGGTTAACCAAATCCCTCTTAGGCTTAACCTCACAAACATTTGTCAACTGATAAACTTAAACTTATTACCTTTTCATAAAACAAAATTGGTGTGATTTTGAGTGTAAAATTATGGTCATGACACAATATCTTGTCTACTATGCACAATATACATCAACTTACCAATCATTAATCTGTATAATGTCTGATTTACCTTGGTTGACTGATCATCCTCTATTAATTTGCCTCCAGTGACCATAGGTGTACCAATTGGTTTTGAATTTTCCATTCTGAATGACTTCAATACTTCTTTTATGTACTTTTATTGAGTAATGTATATGCCTTCACTTTGTTGTAAAATTTTCAAGCCCAAAAAAAATTTAATCTCTCCAAACATTGACATTTCAAATTCTTTTATCATTTCATCAGAAAATATTTTCATATATTATCATGGCCTCCAAATATGATATCATCAATAAAAATTTCAGCAATAAGAATCTTATCATCAGTTTCACCTTTCAAGTATAAATTGTTGGTGTCACTTGTTGTAACAAATCAAATACTAATAAGGTAGGAGTGCAGTCTTTCATACCATGCTCTCGATGCTTGTTTCAATCCATATAGTACTTTGTGCAACCTACATACCATGTTCCTCTGATTAGAATCAACAAAGCCTTCATGTTGTTGAATGTATACCTCTTCTTCAAGTATTCCATTCAGAAATAATGATTTAACATCCATTTGATAAACTTTAAATCCTTTGTAAGAGTGTATACCCTTTGCATACAAGTATTGCCTTATTCCTAGTTACATCTCCATTTTCATTCAACTTGTTTCTGAATATCCATTTGGCTCCAATCACATTCTTATCTTTTAGTCTCGGTACCAATGTCTAAGTTTTTTTTTTCTGTATCCTCTCAATTTATTCATTCATGGATTTAATCCATTCATCATTTTCAATTGTATCTCTAATAGTTTTAGGTTCAAATTCACAAACTAAGCATGTGTTGTTTCTCAACTTACTTCGTGTCATCATGCCAAATTTCTTGTCTCCAATAATCTAATTTCATAGATGATGTTTTATTATGTATCTTGCAAGTATAGGTTCAATTCTTTGTTCTTCATTATGGTCTCCACTCGATATAGGATCATGATCTTCATCAGTATTATTTTGTTGATTCTTGGTCTGTATAGGCCGATGCTTAGTAGTAATATCCTGATGCTCAGTAATGCCAGCCGATTGCTCAACTAGAGTGTTAGGTTTCTCAATGTAAGTAAATCTACCATAATCTTCTGGTTATTTTTTACTTTCTTCATCATTCTTTCTCAGTAAATTCATCAACTCTCACATTTTCACTTTCAATCATCTTGTTAGTAGCTTTATTCAAATATTTTAAAGCTTTTCTCTTAGTACAATATCCTAAGAATATTCCTTCATCACCTTTTGAATCAAATTTATCATTTTTATCATCTTTCATAATGTAACATCTACTTCCAAATATTCTAAAATTTCTTACATTAGTTGTGTGGCCATGCCATAATTCATAAGGTGTCTTGTTTGAATCTTTCTTTAGTTGAAATCAGTTCATAATGTAACATCTACTTCCAAATATTTTGAAATTTCTTACATTAGTTGTGTGGCCATGCCATAATTCATAAGGTGTCTTGTTTGAATCTTTCTTTAGTTGAAATCAGTTCAATGTGTATACAACAGTACTAACAACTTCTCTTGAGTATATCTATGCAACATCTTTTCAATCATTAGTTTTATAACCCAATCAACAATAGATATATTCCTCCTTTCAGCAATCTCATTATGCTAGGGTGTCCTCGATGTATAAATCTGTCTCTTGATTCCATGCTCATTACAAAAATTATTGAACTCATCAGAAATAAATTCACCCCCTCTACCTGATCTCAAGCATTTTAGTTCTTTACCACTTTCTCTTTAAAATTTAGCTTTAAGCCATTTAAACATATTAAAAGCTTCAGATTTTTCTTTCAAGAACACGATAGTCATCATTCTAGAGTAGTTATCAACAAAAAAATAAAATATGTCTCCATAGTAACTCTGAGTTCTCATAGGACAACACAAGTGTTTAGGAACCAACTCTAAGATAGCATTAGATGAATAGTTTTTTCTCTTAAAACTAGATTTTGATATTTTTCTCATTTTACATTGATTGCACATGACATGATCAGGTTTAGAAAAGCTTGGTAAGCCTCTAACTCTCCATTTCTTACTGATCTTAACCATGTTATCAAAATTTGCATGACATAACTTTTTGTGTCATAACCACACATCTTCAGTTCTAGCCAATAAATAATAAGTTTCATCATTACCAAGATAAAATAGATTACCTTTAGATTGTTCACTAGTATCAAAAGTTAAATAGATTACCTTTAGATTGTTCACCAGTACTGACAAAATTTCTAGTATCATCATATATTTTTATCTTTCTATTCTCAGATGAAACTCGATGACTTGTATTATTCAATTGTGCTACACTCAACTGATTATAATTAAGTTCCTTCACCCAATATGCATTCTCACTTTTGATGTTATTGTTCAACAGTATAGACCCTTTTCCCTTTACTAGACAAGGTGTATCATTTCCCATTTTAACAGATCCGCCATTATAATGTTCAAGGTATTCAATTTATTCTTCATCGCCAATCATATGATGTGTACAACCACTATCAATGATCCAAGTATCATTCTTGCTAACTTTAGAAATAAGTTTTGTTTCAACGTGCCTTTCTTCTTCTTCTGAATCTTCTTTCAAAGCTATGAATACCACCTCAATTTCTTCATCAATGTTAGTGTAATCATCATCTTCAACAAGGTAACATTAATTCTTTCCTTTGTCTTTTTAATCTCGGTTACTTCTTCTCTCATACTGTTTGGTTGCCTCTTTATTCTCGGTTGTCTCTTCTGTTAGACTTCATTTCACTAGATCTTTCATTACTTTTCTCATCTTCTTTCTTGTTAGAACATCTAGATGCAATATGACCAATCTCTTTACAGTTAAAATATACCAAAGGTAATTTTCCTATACATCTCCCTTTACCTTTATGTAGTCTTCTAGCCATTAATGCTTCAAGCTCATCAAGCTCATCCTCATCACTTTCACTATCACTCTCATTTCTTATAATTTTTTTTCTAGTTAATTTATCAATTTTTAGAGATGACATAAATGCATATTCAATAGTAGGAACAACACTATTATCAAAGTTATTCAACTCATATGCAATCAGTCTACCAATTAGACTCTCAAGTGGAATATGACTACCCAGAGTTGATCTCATCTCATGAGTTGTAGAAAATCTAATAGTATAAATAGATGACAAGGTTCTGAGAATTTTACTTGTACAATAATGTCTTCTTCAATAATACCTCTTGCTCCTTGGATAGCATTCACATTCTCCTTGATTCAATTGTTTTACTATAATATATTCTCTCCTTTCATTTTCATGTCATCAAAATTTCCTCTTAGACTTTTAGCTTTATCCCTTATCCAATTCACATCTCCTTCATGAACTAGTGTAAGTTTGTCCCACATCCATTTAGTAGAAGTACATGTCTTGACATCTTCAAATTTATTATTTGATAAGGAAGAAACAAGCTCTATCATTGTAGTATTATGTTCATGTATTTCTCTCATCTAATCAATAGTCAAAGGTTTAGTAGGCAAGATGAACTCATTATCCAAATAGTATATTGGAGACTCTCCAATCCCTAATAGGTACAATCTCATTCTAATTTTCCATGTCAAGAAGATGTCTTTGTTCATCTTTGGCACCTCTCTCTTATACGTCTTGTGATGTTTATCTTAAGTCCTTCAATATTTCCTTCCAAGAACTCTATGCTTTGATACCAATTGTTAGATACTTGAGATGGGGGTGAATCAGTTAAGTCCATTTATCCTATAGTCCCAAATACTTTGAAATGTATATAACAAAACTTTCAAATCAAATAATCAACTCGGTAAAATATCAATTGTGCCTTTCTCTTCATATACCAATTACCAATAAATTAAATATTATGTTTACCGATCTATCTAGTTATAGTAATATGTAAAATAAAATAAGAATTCAACATATCCATACACATATAACACATATATTTTTAACGTGGAAACCTTGTTAGGGAAAACCCACCTAGGACTAGTAACCCAAAATAATTAACTCTTCTGAATGAGTTCAGTTAAGAGCCAACCATGTTAAAGGTTACAAAACACACTGTGAGGTGTGACCTACTTAGAGGATTTATCACTAGCAATTCTCCCTTGACCAATCACTCACTATGGTGTCAACAAGAAAATAATCAACATTCATTGAATGTCATATTGCAATATAAAGATTGTTTAGTCCCACTCGATTAACAGATTTATCTATAGGAATGGTTAAACTTATACAATAATGATCTAATTCAAATACAACTTTGATTTATAGATTTTTAGATCTATACTAAGATGAAAAATACCTCTGATCAATAACCAATTCAATATCTTCATTTCCTCCAACTCTGTTATGCTTGGTAATTAATTTCTCTATCACTCGGTGTTTTCTACATATTTTCTCAGTTCTGTCTTCAACTAGTTTGATCAGTATTGCATGAAAACAATCTTTTCACATGAATTCTCCTACGGAATACTCAATAATGAATCTCATGTCTCTTTATATAGACATAAAAAACTCATTTTTTTCCATCCATAGATCTTCCCTCTTAATATTCACCATATATTTTCCACTTTAACCTTCCTCAACAATTGTGTCACCAACATGTTTCATTCTCCTTCATTTGATCATCCTTGAATTTTATCAATCATTTGATCATCATAAAAAATATTATCCTTTACCTCATAATCATAAACAATTATCCATCTCATCATCTTTAGTCAATAGTCATAAGCTCCATTTATTTCTTTCACTTGTTTGATACCAGAATGTGTCAGTGATAAGTAGCTCAGTTAACACTATACTCGGTATACACTACACATGCTCGGTGTATACTGAATTCTTCATTTACCAACAACATAAACTTGTTCATTCTTGATAGTCAATACATAATAGAATCATGAAATACAATCAAATAACTAACATAATACCATAGACTCATCAATAAGTTACCCAATGTATACCATATCCATATCTTTCTCATCCTTCTCCATCTTCACGTAGATATCTCATTCCTTTACCTTTTTTCTTTCTTAAGATGTGTGTAACCATCTTGTGATAAGTACAGTCAGAACTAGTTGATATCAATAAAAATACATTAACTGATTTGATGTCTTGCATACACTTTAGTAGCTCGGTGATCATCAATCATTGTCTTTCAATTATCCATTCCATTCTCAAACTTTTCTTCTAGATATTCAATCAGTTGTACTTTATCAAAACTTTTATGTGTCCATAAGTTCCAAGTGTAAGGTAGATTGAGGGGACTCAAGCATATCTGCTTGCACATAGTGTAAGTATGGGGCACACAATATGTGCACCCAAGGAGGATGTGTGTGCACTATCAGATCCATCATGAACATCATCAACATGTGGTTGGCCCTAATAGTCTGCAAGGTAAGAGGGGGAGGAATGAGGGGAGGGGGAACAAATGGGCCCTATACTACTTGATGTGCCCTAGGTCTATCCTAGGGAATTCCTTTTTCTACACCTATGAATTGTCTCATACTCTAAAATCTCATGTACCTACCCACCAAAAACTTAGCATATAGTTTTTTTACAAAATAAGATGGGACATCCATATTTTTGTTGGGTGGTTTATCAAAAACCATCCACAAAGAATCCCATAAGTTGTCTCACATAGTAGCATGTGTGCACCATCTCATGGACAACTTTGGCTTTTGGGGATCACATGGTTGTCTAGTACAAGAATTCACAAATAGGGAAGCTATTTGTTATTTTGTTATTCCAAGGGCCTTCACCCCATAATAATCCAACCCATCATTAAACTGAGCATTTGTGGCATCTCACCATCGAAGTGCAACATTACATTATGTGATGAGAGTTTCTATATATTCCCTATTATTGAATCCAATGTGTTAAACATCAAGGAGCTAATCTAGGGATCCTATTATAGAAATCTTGATAACCTCAGTTCATTCAAATTATCATTTATGAGGTCTTTTATAGGTTGAGGGTTTGCAATTGGAGGGTTGTATGCTTGTGGGTCTTTGGGATGGGGTTTTTTAGGTAGTGGTTTTTTTGGGTGTGGCTTTTCGAGCTCAAAAATTCTATTGTTATCTGCCATACCTAATTAATTTGTAAATATGTATACTTAACATTTGTTTAAATAATATAAAAAATTTAAAAATTTAAAAACAACCTACTTTAAACCAAAAAAATATAATTCTAAGTAAAAAATACAAATAACTATCAAAAAATAGAAAAATTCAATGAAATTCTTACTTGATGGTTGATTTGAACAAACAATGCCTCATCGAATCGGATATCAGATGCCCTTTGGATATCAGATGTCATTTTTTTGCAACACTCGTGGGTTAAAATGACTCATGACTATTGCAAAAGTAGATTTTATATCCAGAAGTATCAAGTTTCTGATGCAAATAAAAAATTTGATACTAAAAAAAACCTTTTTTAAAATATATTCCTTGCCAACATGCGCGGGGGTGGGGGTTTAATAGATTAGAGTATATACTATTATAATATATTATATAATATATATTATAATATTATATATATATATATATATATAATATATATATATATATATATATATATATATATATATATATATATATATTATATATATATATATAATATTATATTATATGCATGCATATGTATCAGATATATGATATGTATTTGATATTCGATATGTTTTAGTTTGGGTGTTTTCCATGGCTAGGTCTACTAACACCTTGGCCTACTAAAAAGTCAACAT
The DNA here is from genome assembly GCA_027943335.1 of Chamaecyparis obtusa. NCBI lineage: Eukaryota > Viridiplantae > Streptophyta > Pinopsida > Cupressales > Cupressaceae > Chamaecyparis > Chamaecyparis obtusa. The sequence continues at coordinate 1,545 of BSBK01000014.1, read as the reverse complement.
GGATTTTCATGGTTTTGGGTGGATGAGAAACATATTTGTTTCATATCACCACTTTTTGGCTCCTCAATCTTACACATAATCAATACATGTGAAGGAAGATGATCCACTAGGTCTTAAGAAGAAGCTCTAGGTAGATGCAGTGATCCTTTTCTAAGAGGGGGACTATATGACTATGCAAATATAATTTAGCTAGGAATACAAGATCTAGGATTAAATAGAGAGAAAATATGGTTTTCTACATGTACACGAGGACTGCAGATTGAGAAAGTAATTTTGGAACAAAATATGGGAACCCAACACTAAAACTAACTTGTAAACCAAATTCTGGACTGAAGTGAGAGGACAAGGGTGACTCCAAGTTTCCTTAGTCTAGGATAGTGGTGACTTACTTATCTTTTTCTTTGCACTTTTGGAAAAAATCTCTTCCAAACTATAGCCCTTTCTCTAATCTTTTCGTAGCTCTTCTCGTGCATTCACAACCCATTCAAAGATTGCGCATATATAAAAGAGGTTGTGTAGAAATGAGTTTCCCTAAGTCAAAGTCTTGTTTAGGAATCAACCTTGAAATGAAATGAAATATGCTTGAATAGAAAGTGTGTTGATATATAACATAGGCTTGATCTAGAAAATAGAATAATTTGACCTTCATAAATCTTCTTGATGTTGAATTGCTCATGAAGATGCTTGACATTGTTTTTTATGTCAACTTTTAGCATAGGAAGATCATGAATGCCTTTGCAAATGCCTAGATATGCAAATTAATACATTTATTCTATGGTTGAATGCTTGATATCTTGAATTGAAGTTGATGCTTGCTTGATATCTTGTTAAATACCTTGATCGCCTTTGTAATACCCTCTCAAATGATTATACTGACTCTTTGATTTGGACATTTGCATTATGATAGTTAGAACCATATGCTTATTTAGATGGTGATATGCTTATTAGATGTTTAGACATACTTATTTATGATTAATGATTGTCATTCTATGTTTATGAAATTGAAAATCATTTATCTTATTTATTTATGCTTATGGAAAATAACAGAGCTAATCCAAGGATTTGTAATCTAACCATTATTGTCTATGATGTTTTATGCTTCATGTATATATATAATGTGATTTTATGACTCATGACGAAGTCGTAGTTACTCACCTAGTTCAGGTCCACATGATGTATTGATCCTAGTCATCTGTTTGCATATGTTATATATATATATATATATATATATATATATATATATATATAGATATATATATATATATATATATATATATATATATATATATATATATATATATATATATATATATATATATATAGATATATATATATATATATATATATATATATATATATATATATATATATAGATATATATATATAGATATAGATATATATATATATATCTATATCTATCTATATATATATATAGATATATATATATATATATCTATTATATATATATATATAGTATATATATATTTATATAGTATAATAGAATATATATATATAGATATAGATATATATAGATAAGATAGATAT